>ML682088.1:116944-348777 GCA_007922195.1 Podocnemis expansa
GGGGTGATAGGATCCTGCCTGTGTTTAAAGTGAGGAGGTCCTTTAAGTACCACAGGACTCCTCAGTTTTTCTTTTTTTTTCTTCTTAAGCTGTCCTTGGACACTAACTTTTGTGGCTCACGCTAGGTCAGGGGTCTCAAACTCAAATCACCCTGAGGGCCACATGAGGACTAGTATGTTAGCCCGAGGCCACACCACTAAAACTTTTTCATACAGAATATTGCAAACATCAGTAAAAATAGTGTCATTGCGGGCTGCAGGCAATGGTTTTAGGGGCTGCACGGGCCATCTGTTTGAGACCCCTGCACTAGGTTAAGGACTTTTTAGCCAGGGGTGATAGGTTCCCTGCCTGTGTTTAAAGTGGGAAAGTCCTTTGGGCTCTTCTGGGATAAAAGGAGTTAGAAAAATATAAGGTGGGATTTTAGTTTTCCTTTAGGGAGACTTGGCCTCAAGCGACTGGGAGTCGTTAAAAGCCGAAATCAGTGTGGCTCCTCTGTAAACAACCGCCACAAAAAACTCTTTAAACACAGGGTGGAAGGAGGCAGGTTTTGTTCCTGTTTCCTGTCGCTTGGAAAAGATCAGCTGCCACCAGGCTTGATCTGGCAGGCTGTGGGCAAAAGCGAAGGAGGCATTTATCCACCTGTCTGTCTGTCCATCTGTTGGTGTAGATGTCAGAGGGTTCATTGTCTCTGCTCCTAGGGAGGGGAGCAGACAGCAGGACCCAGGCTTGGAAATGAGAGGGAAGGAATAAGTGGTGGAAAGGGTCCGACATTAAGGATTGAGACCTGATTAGAAGAGCTCTGAGCAGGAGGGTAAGCTTTTTATCCTGGTAGTTTTTCTCACAGTAGAGAAGAGACTGGACTCAGCTGTAATTAATATAAAGGGGATTCTCTGAGGCTGCTGAACACAGGCAGACTTTGTTAGAAACAGACTCACTTCACTGACCCTCAACTTTCCCCAGCCTGTTGCTGCATAATGTCACCTTAAGGGGATTCCCTAAATCCTGGCCTGGATTTTGCAGTCACTTACAGCATGTACATGTCTAAAAAGGGGGAGTTTCAGTGAAAACTGCCCACCGAACAGATCAGATATGTACGTTTGTTTCCAGAGAAACTGAAGTTTTAACCAGAATAAAATCAATTAGGACGTGTGAGATTTCCCAATGCTATTAGGTAGCAGGAATCCCTCCACCCAGTCTCACTTTCTTGCATGCGCTTTTGTATTTTGAAGTCTTTCCATTTTTGTCAGCTATTCGAATAATATGTGACAATAAAACAGACTGTTTGAGAGCCTTCATGGAAAACGGTGGCACAGTGGCACTGAGTTTCAGGAGGGTTTACATCAGCCATGGACTCTTTTTGTGAGTCACATTGTGGAGGAGAGAGTCAGAGAGACAAAAGTTGAGAACAAAGAAGTGGAAGAATACACTCGGGGGTTTTCTCTCTGATAAGTCACTTCTGTATGAAGATGAGATGGTTCCTGAACAGCAAAGTGTTCACAGTAGTTTCTGCCCCAGACATGCTCTGTTCTGACTAATTTTTACAGTTGGTCACAGATACTTGTTCCCAGTTTTGTGCAAGATATTCACATCTAAAATTCAGGTGTCCGAGTGATAAAGAATTGCCCTTGGCTGTGTCTCTGAATTCTTGGTTGTGTAGCAACTGAGCTCAGTCAAACCCTGGGGTGTTCAGAAAGTTAACTCTCTCTGACCTGGCTATTAGGACATTTCAGTGGGAAGCAGCCATTCTGCCATATCTTCGTTCACCGAAGTAAAACTTATTATATCATCCAACCCATCATCCGTCTCTTGGGCGGTGGGGAGGAATGCAGAATTGTTCCCTAAACCACATTTGATAGTGTTTTAGTCAATCTGGTTTTTAAAATGCCAAGTGAGGGATCTTCACCACTTCCTGTGAGTGGCTTTACCACATTTTAATCCTTATCACTGGCAGAAGAGTTTCCCCCCGATATTCAGCTTAATTTTCCTTTTCTTAGCATTTCATTACATCTGTTTATACCTGAGCATACCACACGAGGTCATTCATCATCTTCTGTCTTTGGCGTCCACACTCTTTAAGAACTTGCAAACTGTTTATCATGTCCCTTTTAGCGCTTTCTTAACCAAGCTATACTTTCAATCTCTCGTCATAAATTATTTCTTTCAGGTCTCTGATCATTTGTACTAGTCTTCTCTGAACTCTCAGCAGTTTGTCATCCTCTTGGTGATGTGGATCCCAGGATGAGATGCAGTATGGCCATGCTAGGCCTGAAGAGAGGACAAGAGTCTCTTTGAGTGAAATGATGTCCAACAGAGGACAGGTCTACGCTGCAGTGGGATTTCAGTCTAAGTTGAAGGGAGGCTTGAAACACTTTGTGTATTTCCCTTCGACTGCCATCCGCCTACTTACCGTGATGTCAGTGTGTTGAGTTGAGGGGAAATGCCCTTGACTCAGCCGTACTCTGCTTACTGACGGGGTCTTCAGCAATCGACTTCTGGATCAGCTGAGTGGGTCTTCACAGACTCAATCAGTTGATTTGGAAGATTGATCTGACGGTGGTGAATTTTGCTGCTGTCAACAAAGAGGGCTGCAAAACGGCACTGTGGCCTAGTCTATAATTGCCACATTTCTCAGTGGCGGTCGATGGGAGATACACAAGGTACATAAAATACCTTGCGCATCTACCGACGACTCTCTAACTAGCTCGAACACATTAAGGTGAGCCAACTGCAAATGGCTTGCCATCTTACGGGGCTAGAATTGCTTTGGTGACTTCTGGACCGCAGCAACAAGTTCATACTCGCTGCTGAATCACGCCTGGAAGATCGCGCTGATGGTGGCAATTTTGCTGTCATCACTGTAGATGTACACCCCTCCTCCTTTTTAATGCAGCCCTATTGTTTTGCAAACTCATATCTGATTTGTTCTGTATGCCCACTCAAGGGTGTCTTTAAGCAGTGCTGCTTCCAAACTTTTACCTTAGTCGTACTGGCTTGAATTCTTCCAAATAGAATCTTGTTTTGCTTTTTGTCTGCTCTTGTTTGTTTCTAAGGTCCTTCAGCCTCTTTGAAACATCCCTGTTCACTGATGTTTTTCATGCTTTGATTTGGCATCATCTGCTAATTTCATTCACATGCCATTTATTTAGTCCTTCAAATAATTGATTAAGATATTCATTAAAACTGGACTAATGTAGGTCTCTACAACTCCTCAGTAGACATTGCCTCCTTGGTACATTGTGATTTGTCATTTCCTTTTGCTTTGTAACCTTTGTGCCAATTTTCCATTCACATGAGCGTTGCTGTCCAAGCCAATTTGTATTAACTTTTTTCAGTTATGGTTTCCCAGAATAGCAGTAAATGCTTTCCTAAAGCTGAGCTTATTACATCATCTGCTACATTCTTTTCATTTGCAAACTGTGTAATTTTGTCCCCTTCAAAGAGCAGTCAAGTTTGTCAAGATTTACGGTTGCCTTTATAAACTTGTGTTGCTCTGTTTATGGTTCACTACCACCTCTATAGGTATCTATCTGGCCACTTATTTTGGGTTCATTGCCGTGGTAAATGGGTGTCTAGTACATTGCCCTGATCCAGCAGAAGCACATGGAGCTCCCTGTGAGATCTTGAACAAAACATTTATTCTCTCCCTCATTTTTGTTCCTGCCTCTTGGTGTCTCCTTTTTCTGGAGAGGATTCAGTCATTCCTATTCATTTTTCACACAAGACAAATTAGACATTTTCCTGCTAGGAAAGGGTGTTTTTTCCCAGTTAAAGGTGACACAGATTGAGGCATGAGCCTCCTTTTTGGGCTACTTTACTTGATAGGTTTCTAGTTCCTTTGTTTGTGTTTTATTTTTCACACCAATGCCACTTGCTTGGTGGTATATTTGATCTGCTGGGCTTCAGTGAGAGGTGGAGGTGATAATGTGGTACCAGGGGTGTGTGTCTACAGAGCTTCTGCTGTGCTGTTATCACACACAAATTAGCAATGTCCTCCGCAAGTTTTTTCCCTTCAGACAAACAGGGAGTTCTGTGGCACTTAAAGACTAACAAACAAAAAAGCACCTGTGAAAAAATCCTCAAAAGCTCATGCAATAAATGAATTTGTTAGTTAGTCTTAAGGTGCCACAGGACTCCTTGTTTGTTTCTCTTCAAACAGTATGGTAACCATTAATGACAGATGTCCAGTCAAAGTCTAATCCCTGTAACCAATGACTGTAGGGCTATAACTAAGGGTAAAAAGGTCAAGAGAGCACCGGAGCACATGTGGAGTGAGAAGTGAGTGTGTAAGACAGCGCAGCTGTGGAATGGGGCAGGAATAGGGATGATGTGATGGTGTGTGTCAGACCGTCCAAGCCGAAAATATCCCTCCTGAGTTAAACCCTGCATAAAAAAAACGCAAATGTTGCACTTACCGCAGGGGTGTACCTAGGACCACTATGGTTTAAAAAGATGCACTCCACTTGAAATCTAGTCTGTTTCGAGAAAAGAAGTTAAAGTGGTTTCAGGTCTAACACCTGCCAGTTTTTGTACGGTTACACATTTCCCGCCTCTCCCTTTTTGCTGTGTGAAGAACCTCCAGAAACAATAGGGACAGTGGGCTGCACAGAGGAAACAATAAAAATGGCCAGATCACATCCACCAAGTAAACTAATGGAAAGAATAAGGTCAAATCATCTCAGCCATGGCTGAAAAAATTTAGACAAAAATGTTAAGTTGATGGTGTCCCTTTAAGCATCTAGGAGTCCTGTGGTGCTTAAAGACTAACAAATTTAGTTATCGCATGAGCTTTCCGACAAAGTGGGATTTTCTCCCAGGATGGCTCATGCGATAACTAAATTTGTTAGTCTTTAAGTGGCACGGGGCTCCTTGTTTGTTTTGCTGAACTAGATTAACACAGCCACCCCTTTTGGAGTTCAAGAATCTAGTTGTGCTTGGAAAGGGGGCCCCTCTTGCCCTGAAGATTAACCCAGCAGAAGATACATAACCTGTTGATGGGGGCTGGGAGATCAGATGGAAACTAGAGAGCCTGCCACAGACACTTTCTCATAATATGTGAGGGAAATTTAACCTGTATGTAGTCTTTTCTTTCTCTTTTACTTGATGGTACAGTTTGGGATTGTAGACAGAGGACCTGGTTTGGGATCGTTGAGGAAAAGGTCCTTGTGGTGGTTGGTTTCTTCTTTCTGTGAAAGGTCTAATAATGTAGTACCCTAATGAGGAAACTTTACTATTGTATCCCAGGGGGCCCAATTCTGATTAATAAATTGGAAGTGGCTTCTTTTATATCAGTCTGGTGTGAGCATAGACTCCCGAAGCCAAAATATCCTGTATCTGCTCAGAGGTGGCTTTTGGGGTAGGCGAAGCAGGCAACTGCCTAGGGCCACTGAACAGCAAGGGGCCCCTTTGCCTACCCCAAAAGCAGTGCTTGCCTCCCACCCTGCAGAACGCATGGCAGGGGGACAGGGCTAGGGCTGGCACTTGGGGCGTGGCTCTGTCAGAGGTGAGGCTGAGGGCCTCTCGGGCTGTGGGAGCCCTGGTGCTGGGGGGGGAGGGTGTGGGGCAGAGTGTGCTGACCCAGAGGCAGAACTCCTACCCTGCCCCTGGGCCAGCTGCTGCGCCTCCAGGGGCAGCATGGACCAGCCCAGAGGCCCAAGTGTATGCTTTTACCCTACCCTTGCTTTTGGCAGTGGGGGGCTTGGGCCTCCGGCAGGGCACTGGGGCCATTTTTAGAGCCCCTGGCAGGGTGCTGGGGCCATGGAGAGAGCCAGCCACAGGGAGAAGGGGCTTGGGGGGGTGGGGGGCACCTATCAGGGCTCTGGGGCTGCAGAGGGGTTTTCTGGCCCCTGGTGGCCAGAGGAGGCTGGCCTCCAAGAGCCAGAGCCATGGGGGGTGGGGGGGAGGATGAGGTGCCATGGCTCCAAGGTGGGGGGTGAAGGGGGACTGTGGGCCAGCGGTGGGGAGCCAGGGCCTGGGAGGGAGCTGGGACCATCAGGGGGCTGGCAGTGTGGAGCTGGGGCTGCAGAGTGTGGTTGTGGGGGCCTATAGGGGGCTTCGCAAGAGGCCTTTGCCTAAAGCTGCCTCTGTATCTTCTTGCACCTGGGGGAAACCTGGGCCCTATTACATATGAAATATGATAATGTTCCATGAAAACTGGCCCTATATATCAGTCTGATTGTTTCTAAAGGTTTAGCTGTAAACATTCAGTTTTCACTGCTTCGAAGGTGTACAGCCCCAAAATGAGGTATGGGGGCACTTCCTCAGTTCATACAGATATTCCTGCCAATGGGGCTAGAGTTAGACTCGGCCTGTTTCACAGTCATTCCTCAGGCCCCAGTTTGACAAAAGTTCTTAATATCTTTCTTTTAGTGTATGCTTAACTTCATTTGCAACAAAGAGGACTTAAGCGGATGCCTAAGTGCTTTTCTGTACCGGGAGCCTGAAGTCAAAATTTGCTTCTCTCTTGGGACAGTTTAAGGCAGGGGTCTCAAACATGCAGGCCACATGTGGCCCCCACAACAACACTATTGTTAGCGATATTTGTAGCATCACTGTATGAACAGGTTTCTGTGGTGCAGCCCTTGGACTAACGTACTAGTCCTCATGTGGCTCTCGACTCTGTTGGGTGCTAATTGCTGTGCTAATGTTGGGCAGGCAAATAGATACCCTGGCGATGGCCACATATAAACACCTTGTTCCAACAGGGCAGCTGTGTCAGTCTAGTTCAGCAAAACACAAGGAGTCCTGTGGCACTTTTAGAGACTAACAAATTCATTTTTTGCATTAGCTTTTGTAGAAGAAGATCTTCAAAGTCTCTGACAAAGGGGAATTTTCTTCCATGAAAGTGCATATAATAAATAAATTTGTTAGTCTTTAAAAGTGCCACAGGACACCATGTAAAAACTTAGAAAGTGCTGCATATCTAGGGCTCTGATGGGCTGCCTACTCTACATAATAAACACCTGCTGTGTAGGCCTGCAAGCTCTGAGATTCCATGAAGGGGTCTTTTATTCCCATGTAGACATACCCTGAGTGTGTACTCAGAATTAATTGGTGTTTACAGCTACTGTGTGTTGTGAGAATCAGTCTAAGCACAGTTGTTATAGTTGCCGGGTGCTGGCTTTATCTGGAATGAAATTGAACTAGGGATGGGATTTTCAAAAGTGATGAAAAGAATTAGTCCTAATGTTTCGGATGAATTCTGCTGAAGATTTACCCAGTGGGAGCAGAATTAGACCAGTGCTGAGGGCTTTGAAAACCCGTGCTTGGAAAGCCAGAGAAGAAGGAAGAAGCAGCATGGTCTAGTGCAGGAGTCCCCAGACTCTTGGAATTGTGTCCCACTTTACCTGGTCCATGACCACTCGGGCAGAGGTTGCCAGGAACGGAGGCTGGGCTGTGGCTGTAGCTGGGAGCTGTGACTGGATTGCAGATGGGGATGGAGCAGGGCTGGGAGACACTTCCTTTCCATCCCTGTCAGGGCTGACTCAGGCTTTCTTGTGTCCCTCTGAAAGTTCCTCTGCCCCCCCTCCGGGAGGGGCTGCACCCCACAATCTGGGGACCTCTGGTCTAGTGGCTGCAATCCATAATTGGGAGTCAGGCAACCAAGGTTCCAACTTTGAAATGACTGGAGATTTTGGGCTCCTCAGGTTTTGGATATCCAATGAGACGGTTTAAAGAGTTCAGAGTGCTGAATATCTGCTCTATGAAAATTAGGACCCTTTCTGGTGTCTCACATTGAGCATCCCGAATCACTAGATACTTTTGAAAAGTTGGTCCTTATCTGGACCCTGTCAGTTGTGGATGGGTGAGCCACTTTGCTCTCTCGTGCTTCATTTCTCCATGTGTAAAATGGAAGTAATGATGTTTCACCTTCGGTATTAACTATGGCTGGGATCTTCAAGGGATTTGACTTTCAATTGATTTGGGTGTCAAACTCCTTTAGTTTTTGTAATTTCCAGCCATCGGTGATAATGTGAGGAGTAATCATTTGCAAAGCCCTGTGAATGATTTATTGTTTTATTACGAAGCTCCCGTGTTAGTCTAGTTCAGCAAAAGAAGCAAGGAATCCTGTGGCACTTAAAGAGTAACAAATTTATTTATCGCACGAGCTTTCGTTGGAGAAAATCTCACTTCATCAGACTCTTTGAAGATCTTCAAAACGTCTGACGAAGTGGGGTTTTCTCCCATGAGAGCTCGTGCAATAAATAAATGTTAGTCTTTATGTGTCGCAGGACTCCTTGCTTCTTTTGTTTTATTACAGTAGTTTTTGCTTTGGAAAGCTTTGCATTCTGCATTTAAAATAGTGAATCTACAAGCTTTTCTACATTTGAATGAACCATTGTGTTTTGAAAATTCCACATAAAATAACGTGGTTAATAATTCTGGTGTGGGGAAGGACACAATTATTTGGGCTGACCCTGCTTAGCTCCCTCACCCATTTTACATAAGTGTAGAGATCTTTCCCCTTCAGCAGCATCAGTCTACATTTTCACTGGCAGAAGTGAGACCAGAATCAAGCCCAGAGTCTGTGCGTGCTCTTTTGATAATAGCACAGCTTGGTATTTAGTTCTCTCATCACCATAAAGGTGACTAACTGGATTGCATCAAAAACCCCATGCACTGTCTTCTCATTGCATCCTGTTTGCATCCAGAGAGCTGCACTGATGGAAATTCTCATCCCTTGTTTTGATTTATATCGCTGCAATGGATACTGCATCCTCTCTCTCAGGCCAGGCTGAACTACTGCAATAATTTAAGCCTGCTGTTTTGATTTTTCTCAGGAAGTCAGGTGCCTGGCACATGTCAGCAGCTGTTGCTGCTGCAGAGCGATTCGATGTGCCAAGCAAACTGAACACATTTTTGGACTTGTGTTAAGCACGGGGTTAGAATCCGAGTGCGATAAGACCTGAAAGTAGCAGGGATAGCAAAGACAAAACATACTTGTCCAGTAGTGAGAGACACAGCAGTGACACTGTGTGATCAGGAGAAGGAATGACTATCAATTTTGCTGAAATGTATAACAGAAATCTCCTGCCTGCCCTCGTGCTGCTGCCGACCTTTTCCCACTACCGGGTAGAGGTCATACTTCACCTCTGGAATATCTGGATTAGCAAAAAGTTTTGTACACCAATAACAGAACATAATTCAAATGAGAAGGCTGCCTCTGAATATCATTTGACTTTCAGCATCAATATAGTTACAGACAAGAAAACAGAAAGAGTCCTTTATCACCTTAAAGACTAATAAATTTCTTTGGGCATAAGCTTCCGTGGGCCCCAACCCACTTCATCATGCATCTGACGAAGTGGATTGCAGCCCGTGAAAGCTTATGCCCATAGAAGGTTGTTAGTCTTTAAGGTGACACAGGACTCATCGTGTTTGCTGTACACAGACTACCACGGCTACCCTGCTCGAACTTGTCCCCATGGTGTAATTACCTTTCCCTGTAAATACATAGAAGATTAGGAATGGAAGGGACCTCAAGAGATCATCACGTCCAACCCTTTGCTCAAAGCAAAGCCAGCCCCAACTAAACCATCCCACCCAGGGTTTGTCAAACTGGGCCTTAAGGATGGAGATTCCATCACCTCCCTAGGTAACTGGTTTCAGTTCTTCCCACTCTCCTACTGAAAAATTTTTATTGATATGTAACCTAAACCTGCGGCACTGCAACTTGAGACCATTGCTTCTTGTTCTGTCATCTGCTACCACTGAGGATAGCCCATCTCCATTCGCTTTGGTAGTTGAAGGTTGCTGTTAAATCCCTCCTCACTCTTCCCTTTTGCAGACTAAATAATCCCAGTTCCCTCAATCTCTCTTCTTACATCAAGTCCTCCTGGCCTCTGAATCATTTTTCTTGCATCCTCTGGACACTCTTCAATTTGTCCAGATCCCTTCTGTAGTGTGAGGACCTAAAACTGGACACAGTGCTGCAAATGTGGCCTCACTAGTGGCAAATACAGGGGAATAATCATATCCCTTGATCTGCTGGCAGTGCGATTACTAATGCAGCCTAATATGCCATTAGCCTTCTTGGTAATAAGGACATACTGTTGACTCATATCCATCCTCCTGTCCACTTTAAGCCCCAGGTCCTTTCCTGCAGAAGTGGGGCTGAGCCAGTAGGTCCCCAGTCTGTAGTAGTGAATGGGATTCTTTCATCTTAAGCGCAGGACTCTCTACTTGTCCTCATTGAACCTCATCAGATTTCTTCTAGCCCTGTTCTCCAGTTTGTCTAGTCACTCGGTATCCTATCCTTGTCCTCCAGCATATCTATCCCTCCCCCTAATGTCCCTCCTTCTGCAAACTTGCTGAGAGTGCAATCCACCCCATCCTCCAGATCATTAATGAAGATTTTGAACAAAACAAGCCTCAAGAATGACCTCTGGGGCACTTTTCTTGTTACTGGATGGCAACTGGACAGCAAGCTATTGATCACCGTCCATTGAGCCCCATGAGCAAGTCCACTTTCTATCCACTTTATAGTCCAGGTGTGGCCAAACTGTGGCTTGGGAGCTACACATGGCTCTTGAATGAAAAATTGTGGCTCCCGGAAGAACGCCAGCAAATCCATTTAGGAAAGCAGCCCAGCCTAGGAGTTCAGGAGGGGGTTGGGACAGTGGAGAGAAGCGTGACATGATCGGGGATGGTGAGGAGAAATGCGGCATGGTTGGGATTTTAAAAAACTAGCCACTAGTCTGCAGTCTTCTACATCAAGCAGCAGCTAAGTTTTTACTGTGTAGACCTAATTTTCATGGTAACCTTAAGTAATTATTAGAATCTGACATTAGTAAGGTCAGTATTAGTCCTCGTTTTATGATAAAATTGAAGTGTGCAATGAATTTTAAACTGAGTAATTTTGGAGTAGGTAAAAGTATATGGCTATGTGCCTCAGCGCGGCTCTCAAAGGTTTAGTAATCGACTTGTGTGGCTCTTGAGTTCCATAAGTTTGGCCACCCCTGTTATAGTCCATTTATCCAACCCACACTTCTTTAACTTGCTGGCAGTAACACTAGGAAAATGTATCAAAAGCTTTGCTAAAAGCAAGGTATCACATCCACCACTTTCCCCACATCTACTGAGCCAGTCGACTCATCGTAGAAGGCAATCAGGTTGGTCAGGCATCATTTGCCCTTGGTGAATCCATATGGACTGTTCACGATCTTCTTCCTTTCTTCCAAATGGGTTCTTTGAGGACAGGCTCTATGACTTTTTTTCTGGAACTGAGATGAGGCTGACCAGTATGTAGTTCCTTGGATCCTCTTTCTTCCCTTTTGAAAAGAAGTGCACAATATTTGCCTTTTTCCAATACTCCGGGACCTCCCCTGTTTGCCACAAGTTTTCAAAGATGTCATTGCCGAGCCATTGGCCATCATCAGCCAACTCCCTCAGCATGCTTGGATGTATTGCGTCCGGTCCTTGGATTTGTGCATGTCCAGCTTTTCTAAATAGTCCTGAATGTGTTCTTTCAGCACTGAGGGCCGCTCACCTCCTCTCCATTCTGTACTGCCCAGTGCTGTAGTCTGGGAGCTAATCTCCTCTGTGACAACACGGGCAAAATAAAGGCAGTGAGTACATCATGTTTTTCCACATCTTCTGTCATTAGATTATTGCCTGTTCTGTGAGGGGCCCACACTTTCTCTGACCTCGTTGTTAACATGCTTATAGAAACCCTTCTTGTTACCTTTCATGTCCCATGCTAGCTGCAGCTCCAGTTGTGCTTTGGCTTTCCCAATTTCACCCCTGCATGCTCAAGCAGTATATTTATACTCCCCCGAGTCATCTCGCTAAGCTTCCACTTTTTGTTAGCTTCCTTTTTAAGTTCACCAAAGATTTATCTATTCAGCCACACTGGTTGCCTTTATATTTGCTGTATATTGGGATGGTTTATTCCTGTGCCCTCAGCAAGCTTTCTTTACAAGACAGCCAGCCTTCCTGGACTCCTCCTCCAGCCCCCACTAGTCTTCCAGGGGATTCTGCACATCAGTTAGCTCCCTGAAGGAGTCAGAATCTACTTTTTGAAGTCCAGGGTCCATATCCTGCTTTTTTCCTTTCTTTTGTTAGGGTCCTGAACTCGACCATCTCACAGTCACTGCTGCTCAGCTTGCCCTAACTTCTACTTACCCTACCAGTTTTTCCCTGATTGTGACCAGCATGTCAAGAGGAGTGTGGCTCCCAGTATGTTCCTCCAGCATTTGTGCTAGGATGTTGTTCCAGCCCTCTACAAAAGCATCCCGGATTGTCTCTGCACTGCTATATTGCCCTCCCAGTAGATGTCAGGGTGATTGAGTCTTCATGAGACTAGGGGCTTGTGATCTGAAAACTTCTGTTAGTTGCCTGAAGAAAGTCTTGTCTACCTCATCCTCCTGGTCTGGTGATCTATAACAGCCACCCACCATGACCATCACCCTTGTTGCTCTCATCACTAACCCAGAGCCTCTCAACAGGCTTTTCTCCAGTTTCACACTGGGGCTCTGAGCAATCCTATTACTCTCTTACATATAGCATGACTCTTCCACCTTTGGTCTCCTGTCTGACCTTCCTGAACATTTTATACCAACGGTTCCCAACCTTTTGAAGGGTGGGGACCCCATTTCTACAGGAAAAAATCCTTGCGGCCCCCTGGCTGCATGTGTGATGGCATGTTGCCCACACCAGCAGAATCCGGTCTGTGCCACAGGATGGCAGAGCCACGGTGGAGTCCAGCCCCCACCACTGAGTGGCAGAGCTGGATTGGGGCGCTCCTGGAGGAATCCAGCCCCTGCCACCAAGTGGCAGAGCCGTGGCGGGGGAGTGCTGGCAGGGTCTGGCCCCAAGTCAGCCCGACCTCCCCTGCCGCCTACTTTGCCCACTCTCCTGGCTGACCTCTGTGCCTTTTCCCTGGCTGCCCAAGCCCTCCGTGCCCCCCCCCCCCCCCCGTGCACCCAGGGGCACCTTACCTGGGCGCTGGAGCTGGGAGCAGCCATGCCACAGGCAGCTCCTCCTGCCCTGAGCGTGATCTGAATACACTCAGGGCAACAGGGGAGTTTTAAAAAACTCCCAGTCTGGGGCAGAGCGGCTGCCTGCTATTGTCTGGCTCCTGCCATTGCGTCTGGCTCCTGCTGCTGGTGTCATCCAGCCACAGCTCCCAGCGTGTCCATGGACCCCTTTAAGTAACTCTGTGCCGCCCCCCCCCTCCCCCAGGGGACCACAGTTTGGGAACCAGTGGTTTATACCCATGCGGGAAAGTGTTTCAGTTATGTGAGTTGTCCCCAGCAAGTCTTGGTTGTTCCTGTCACATAATTCCTTGACTGTGCCAAAATGTCCAGTTCCTCCTGCTTGTTTTCCAGGTTTCTTGAATTCAAGTACAGGTGCCTAAGATAATTAGTCAACTGTCCTTCTTTCTCAGTATGAATCAGGAGGCCTCCTCCTTGTGCTTCCTCCTGGTATCCCACCTACGTCAGGACTTAGTTCCCCCGGCAAACCTAGTTTAAAGCCCTCCTTATTAGGTTAGCAAACCTGTCTGCAAAGATGCTGTTCCCGCTCTTTGTTGGGTGGATCTGTCTCCTCCTAACAACTGTTGGAACAACATCCTGTGGTTCAATCCAAAACCCTGTCTGTGATACCATCTGTGTAATCACACTTTTACTTCCACAATTCAATGGTCCCTACCGGGGCCTTTTTCTTCTATATAGAGGCTGGATGAGAACACCACTTGTGCCGCAGATTCCTTCATCCTTTTCCCCAGAAACACAGTCTGCAAGGATCTGCTCAATTCCATTCTTGGCAGTGTCGTTGGAGTCCAAGTGGTAAAGTAAGAAGGGGTAGTGGTCTGAGAGCATGATAAGTCTCAGCGGACTCATCACATTCTGACTTCTAGTGCCAGGCTATGTTGAAGCCTATTGTAGGATGAGATTTGTGCTAATGTACTTCCCATCAAGAATACAGGGATCAAGGGCTCTCTCAGCAACTGCACCTGTTGAATGCTGATAGTGTAGTACCATGCTGTACTACATGGACAGGTATCAAGGCAGCCCCAACTTCAGAAAGTTTATAAGCCACAGAAGGTGGACAGAGTAGACTAGCAATAGGAATGAATAGGATAAAAATAGATACTCTTGAATGCCTGTGGACGTCAGGGAAAAATTAAGCAAATCTTCAGGAGGAGTTTGAATGGGAAGAGGATGGAGGCTGCCTGGATTAGAATGGAAGGAGTTCCAGGGAGGAAAACACAGAAGTGAGAGAAATGGGGTGCCAGGCGTAGTGTCATAGGGGGAGGAGAATAGGGCAGGAAGAGACTAGGTTGGAGATGAAGGCCAGAGCAACCTTCTGAAAGGATTTAAAGGATAGGAATAGAATATGAATTAGGGTTCTGATCAACTCCCACTAAAATTAATAGAAAAACTCAGGGTGAAATTTAAGTTGATGGCAACATACCCATTGATTTCAGACAGTCCTGGCTCTGAAGCACTTGCTAGTCATATTGAGGTTTTCTGCCCTTCTTTTTTCCTCCCACAAACGTTAGCTAACCACATATACTCTTGTGGAAATGGAGAAGACAGATATACAAGAGGTTTTTTTTTCATTGTGAATCCCTTCCTGAAGACACATTTATTTATTGGGTGCGTTCTTCTTTTTCAGAGGAACTGATTCATGGTTACAGCCTCCCTTAGGATTTCTGAGCCTCCTTCCACTCTGGTGAGTTTCAAGCCCATTTCCCATTGCATCTTGTTGGCTAGATTTCTTAATTCCCCAGAATTTGCATTTCTCAAAGCAAAAGTTCTTGTATTGTGTGAACACGTTCCTCACCAGTCTAACTTCAAGTAACTGGGTGTTAATGGCTCCAAGCTTTCCTATTATTTTCAGTTGGTATCTCTCTATAAGTAAGAAAGAGTTATAGAGTGTCGTCTTCTCTAGTTTGAATCGATACTTTATGGATTGTTAGTTGGTATCTGTGCCGTCTTACTAAGTTTTTTGCAGACACCTGTTTGGATGGTAGCCCAGTGGACAACTAGATACAATATTTAAAATACTCTGCAAGAACAGTGTTCCATGGCTCAACATATCCATTAGAGTTAGTGTAAGAACTTTTCATTATTATTTGTATTATAATAATGCCTTGGGGTCCAGAAGCATAACCAGCTGCTGTTTTCTGGCCCTGAGTTTTCAGAGTGGGCCCGGCCATGGGCAGCTCCTAATCATGTGACCAGAAGCTGCCTGAGATGCTCCAGTTGCTAGTAGCATTTCAGGGTCCTCATGCACATGCCCAACACTTACACTCTGGGGGAAAGGGCCAGGGAGGCACATGACATAATCCCATCCCCTGCAAGCTTCTTGCAGCCCAGGCTTAATTGCTACATTTCTGCTGTGGCCTCACCACAGCAACACTCCTGTAAAGTAACTCGAAGATAAATAGGTAGCAACTGGAGCTCTTGTGAGAAGAGTGGGGGGAAGGTGGTATGATCAGTCTTGCCCACCACTGTGGCTGTGGGGCCATGACAAAGTTCATGCTTCTGCTGGTCATTGCGATGGGTGGGCCTGATCTCCAAGTGGGTGGGTCCTAGCTCACCTTGGCCCACCCATGGCCATGCTGCTGCTGGGGTCCCAGCCAAGATTAGGGTCTCATTGTGCTGGGCACTGTACAGACACAGAATAGATAAGGGTCCCTGCCCTTAAGAGTTTACAGCCCAAATATATGATAGACAAAGGGCAATATGGGAAGAAGGGGCACAGAGACTAGCGGATGGTATTCAATAAGTCATCAGCAGAACCAAGACTAGAACCATTGCCCCCCAACTTCCAGTCCAGTGCCTCTCATTCCTGTGCTGATTCCAGGAGGCATGTAGCAGCAGGCTGAGCCTGGCTTATTGTGTCTGATACTGGCTCACTGGTGGGCAGAGCATTTACACAAAGCAACTCTAAGAAAGCCAAACAACTGTAGACAGCTAGCTGTGATTCTTCACAACCCCAGGAAAGTATGATTTTGTGTTGAGTGGAGCAGCTGTCACAAACACTTACGAGTAAGCTGTTACCAACAGTAATAACTTGGAGGATAGATATTAGGAAGCAGATGTGTCAGATTATGGAGTCTGTGTTAAGAATGCCCTCCCTGTCAATGAGGCCTCTGCTGAAGGGCCCTTGGCAGCTGTCTGTCCCTGCAGGAACTCTGAATCTCAATGAGATGCCATGTGTGAGAAGGAAGAGAGCAAGCACTGAAACGTACCAGTACTGGGGAGAACAAATGAACCAAAGCTGCTGGAGTTGAAAGGGTTTTGCCCCAGCATTCTTGCATTTGTTTTCCACCAAGCATAGAGCTGGTACATGCAAAGGTCACTAGCTCAGAATGAGGGCTCCCAAAAGGGGCACTGCAAGAAAAGAATTTCCAATAATATCCACTGCTGTGAGAGAATCTAGGGAGTCATTGGGTAGTCTCCAAAGGAATTCTGCCTGGACACATGAGTCCAGTGTGAAAGGAATAAGTAGATCTGCATGGAAAACAGAATTTCTGTTATGGGGGAAGTTCTGACATCTTGAAATTTTGGTTTTCTTTCAAATGGTTATGTTTCAAAACTATTTCACAAAACTGGAAGTCTAAAAATTATTTGATTTGGAAACATCAAAATGTTTTTGTTTTGATAACATCAAAATATCTTGTTTCCATGTCAGATTGTTTTCTTTTGGTACTGTCAAAGTGCGATAGCATCAAATATTTTGTATATATTGTATTTAATATGAAATACAGTATATATGAAATATATGTAACAAGTCTACTATAACAAATAATACTTAATCTGAAAATTAAAATGTGTTGATAAAGTTGAAATGGAGCATTTTTACCTTATCTGAATGAAATATTTTGACTTAATCTGAAGGAACTGAAAGACAAAACAATTCATTTAAATATTTTTCTGTAAAAAAAAAAAAAAAAAACAAAACCGCAAAATTTTTTGTTTGCAACAAAGCTGCACTTTGTTGTTCTTTTGAAAATATTTTGACCAGCTCTAGAGGTAGACCCCACTCTCTCCTCTTGGTGTGATAAATGACTGTTTTGATCAATTGTAAAGGGCCAGATTCAGTCCTGGAAACCAAAGTCTCTGCTAAGACAAAAGAGAACAGGTGCAATATGGAAGTCCAGAACTGTGCTACCCACATCACTCTTTCTCAGCCCTGACTTGAAGAAATCAGTGTTAGATCCAGATTGACGAAAGCATTTAAGCAAGTGCTTACAGTTAAGCCTATATTTAAGACCCTTTCTGAGTAGAGTCTGTTCCTGAGTTGGGGCCTTATAGAGTTATAAGTCTTCATGGCCTAGTTTAGAAGTTTCCAGACCTTTTAGTAAGTTGGCCCACCAACTGCATCAGTGGCGTACTGAGAGTGCCTGGTGACTGGGGACCAAGCATACATTTGCAGCCCTCACTCCTGCCTCTCTGCACAGGACAGTAGGGATCCTGGTGCCACTCCCCAGCTGCCCCACAGAGAAGAGGTCTGTACTTGCACTGGGGGCAATGTGAGGTAGGGGGGGATGCAAATGCAGGCTTGACTATATCTCCCCAACTTCCCTGGTGTATGCCTCTCCCATTGCATCCTCCTGCATCCCCCATCTCCTCTGCCTCATGGAGGCCTGACCTGGCACCCCCCTGCAATCTTCCCCCCCCCCCTCGGTTTGCCACTGAATTGCGTTGTGTATTTTTGGACTTATTTGAGGTCCAAATTTGTATGGAGGGACCAAAATAATAGGTTAGTGCAGTGATTTGCAAACTTTTTCCCTCAGGACCCAATTGAAAAAAATCATTTATGCATGTGACCCAACAATTGCATCTTTCGGCAGCAGCAGTAGGGAGTGCTGTGACCCAGTGCCTGAGGGTCTGTGACCCAGTACTGGGTCCTGACCTATGGTTTGAAAACCAGTGGGTTAGTGTTCCCTAGTGAGCTTTCAGCTACTCTTATTTCAATGTGGGGTAGATGACAGTGCACTAGGATTTTTTTTTTTTTTTGTAATGGTGGCAGCATCCACATGGGCAGTTAGTACATGACAGGCTAGCGTGAAGTAGATTAATACACCAGCTTGCCACATGTTAACTGTTTGTGTAGACAAGCCCTGAGAGACTTTATATGAAGTCTGTAGCACTTACCTATATTCTGGGGCTGGAGAACAGGGTCCCAGGAGTTGGCGCTTTCTCTTGCCCCAGCCTGCTGATTTTCTCCTCAGTCTCTTCCCCCTTGCCTCAAGCTCCGTAGAGCCAGAGTTCATGTTGTGTTCATTTCCCATTACCCTGAGGTTGTTGGCATAGAGTTGCATTCAGTTAAGCAATCTGGCCAAGACTTGTAGGGCTTCTCTACACAGGCCAAAAAGGTGTATGCATTTCAATCAAGTTAGCTCCATTTCCCAGTAACAGCATGACTGGCTTGGTCTTAAAGGTGTCAAAGCAGGGGCAGTCAATCAATTGTTTTGTTGGGGTCAAAGTATAGTCAAGGTCCAGACTGCAGAGAAAATAATACCCCCCCCCCAACAACATTGATCGTAAAAGGTTTCAGGGTCCATTTTTAAAAGCATCTGGTGGTCTAGTTTTTAACATGTTAATCAGTCAGAGTCAATCTTTAGGGATGAGCATGTGTTAAAATTAACAATTTACTTTGTGTCCACATGGATTTTAAGATGTTAAAATCTCACTTTCTCCCTTAGTGTAAAATGGGTCTTAGACAGGGCCCCAGGGAGCAAAAATGTTTTTAAGCATGAGAAAAGAGTTGCTGAAACATGTGGCTTTTTCTATTCCTGAATTTCCCTGGGGAGAATTGACTGAAGGTCTATCTCTGATTCTCCAGTAGCAGACTCTCTTGAATGTCTGAATAACCTTCCACAGAGCACCTGTCAGTGGAACAGCCTGCTGGTGATTGACATCTGGCACCAGGGCATGTATTTGTCACCCCTTTTTATGCTCTCTTAAAGCCACAGTGCCTGTTTTTGGTTCAGTTCCCACTGCAGTTTGGGTATGTCATGATGTTAAAGGCCGAGTTTCAGTCACCTCTATGTCTTTTTATTTCTTTGATTTTTTTTTTTTCCCCTATGGGGGTAGGACCTAGCATCCAGTTCCTTGGAGTTTAGTGGGAAACGCAGCAATTCCCCCAAACAGAATTCTAATTCAGATCAAATCTTTGTGTCGCCCTACTCAGCAGTATGTTATCTTAGTCTCCAGGCAACCACGATTAGTCATTTAGTGTATATTATTTATTTATATTATTTTTGTTTTCAAAGTTTTTGTGTGGGCTTTGGTAAATATTTAAGGTGTAAAATGGGTGTGGGCTTCGGATTGCAACAAAACCTTGTGGAAACCAACGTTGTTAGCTGTCATAATTTTATAACGAATTTTGCAATATTTGGTGTTTTTTCTTAAAAGCCTCAGCTCCTGGAACCCAATGAATTCACTAGACTGTCGACTTTAAAAAAAGTAAAGTCAGATGCTAGCTGTCGTGGTGGTGGAGAAAAATTTGAGAACACGAATCTTAAAAATGCCAAAACCAAAAAGCAAATAAAAAGAGACCAAAATGTATTATTTTTAAGCCAGTCCCACAACTTTGTGGGCCTGACTCTTGATTTTTCAACACTTGGGGTTGGCAGAACTGGGAACCTCCTTCTTCCTAGTATAGTCCTCTCAAGTCTGTACAGTGTGGTGATTGATGATTAGGAGCCCTAACCTACACTTGGGACAGAAGGGGAGCAGTCTGCATTTTGTCTTTCATTTCTCTAGCCCCTTAGCCCCTCTAGTTCTGCTTTTCCTCTTCTCTCTCCATTCCCTGCCCTACGTTTTCATCCTTCCTTTTTACCTTGCTTCTTCCCTATCTTCTTTTCCTTGGTGGTCATTTTTCTTCTCATTCAATCAATCCTTTCTTCCTCTATTACCAATTGTGAGTTTTTGTTCCGTTGGCACCTGCTTACTCCAGCTGAGACAAGGGCCGCCTTGTGCTCCACATGTCTGTGGGCTAGTCACAGAGCAGAGAAAACCTCTGTTACGGGGTGTTTGCTTTCTATAGCCATGTCTACACCAGTGAACTTACACTGGCAGAGCTGTACCCATGCAGTTGTGCTGCCGGAGGACCGCTTGTTTAGTCTCTCTGGTGACGGGCATAGATAATATCACCTCAACAAGTGGTGGTAGCTATCGCATAGCACTATTCACGTAAGTGCTGATGCCAGCTAAACTTACATGGGGGAGGGGAGATGATGCTTTCACACCCCTGAGCCATGTGAGTTATGCCGACATAGGAGGCAGTTCAGACATAACCTAGGTGTCAAACACAGCATATTCATCTCTTGATGGTCCTTTTGCCTGTCTCTCTTCCTGTTCTTCTCCCTTTCCATTCTCTCCTTGCTTCTACTCAGTTGTCTTGGCTCTATCTTGTTTTTTTCTGATTTTCCCCTCCTACCGCTCTGCTGCCAGCTTTAGTCTTGTTACTGTGTTTTCTGAATTTCTTCACTGCAAATGTCTCCTTCTACTCAGTTCCATCTCTCTCCTCACTTTGCTTAAGCCGGGGTCTCAAACATGCGGGCCATAGGCCATATAAGGCCCCTAAAGCTATTTCCTGCAGCCTGCAAAAACACTATTGTTACCGATATTTGCAATATTGTTGTATGGAAAGGTTTCAGCAGTGTGGCCCTCAGGCTAACGTGCTAGTCCTCGTGCAGCCCTCGTGGTGATTTGAGTTTGAGACCCCTGGCCTAAGCGCTCTCCCCTTTTCTGACTATTTGGGCTGAGGCTTGACGTTTCTTTGCTCATGGCAGAGATCACCCAGCTATGTAGTGATTTCCAGGAGCACCATTGTCCAGGGAAAAGACTGAGGGCTGGGGCCCCACCCCCCAGGCCCAATCCAGTCTCAGGGCCCCATCGCCACCCAGGTGAGGTAGAGGCCATCGTGGGCGGCCTGGCCTGGATACCTGGCTGGACAGGTAGATGCTGCTGTGGGTGGCTCAGCTCAGATCTGGAGCCTGGCTGTCCATGGCAGCACCTGCCTCTCTTGGCCAGGGATCCAAGAAAGGCAGGGGCTGCACCGGCCACTTGGGGCCCTGGTGCCAGGACTTGGGGCATGTGCCAGGTGCCAGCAACGCCCCTGATTTCTCCTATTGCTTGGCTCAGGGGAGCAGTAAAGTGAGGTTTTTCAGCTCTTTTGTTCTCTTTCACAGGGCAGACTAGCTAGCTAGAGATTCTCAAATTATTGAGAACCATCCTGGTGTCTCACAGAGTGAAACATTTGGAGAACTAAGCAGTAGCGGATTGAAGTACTGGGAGGGGAGGTGGGTCTATAGGAAAGATTCATTCTGTGGACCAGCAGACAGGACTCCACAGAAATCAGCCATCTCTATTACAGAGATTTGTAAAGTCTGTTGTTAATAATTATTTGTAGTGCCTGAAGCCACACCAACACACAGTTAGAGATAAGTCTCTGCCCCAAGCAACTTACCGTCTGTGGTAAGTAGATCAATGTTTCCCAAACAGTGTGCCATAGCACACAGATGTGCTGTCAGGCCTGAGCAGGTGTGCCACAAAATTTTCTGGAAAAAACTACTCAGAGCTCTGGATTGGTTTATTGGCTCACGAATATTCATGAGTTCATTTGGAAACTATATGGTAGTGTGCCTTGAATTAATTAAAGGTAGTAAGGTGTGCCATGGCAGAGAAAATGTTGGGAACCACTAAAGCAGACACAGACAAAGGAGAGAAGAAACTGAAGCACAGAGGTGACATGCCCAAGGTCACCCAGCAGATCAGTGGCAGAGCCAGGAATAGAAGCTCAGTCTTATGACTTGCAGTCCAGTGGTCTCGCCTCCTGTCAGGGTGTGGATGTTCCGTTAGACTTCCTGGCTTTTAAGGCATTGCTTTTAAAAACTGCAGCTGATCCCAGGGAAGCAGAAATGTCAGCATTAAAAATGACACCGATTGCCAACTGCAGGCCAGTGAAACTGTATCTAAGAAAATTCCTTAGGCTGGAGTGATGACTAGATAATTCATCACAGCTTTATTTTGTGTAGTTCCTTTCACACAGATCGAACCCTGTGTGCTTTGGAGAGTTAAATAATACAGTAACTGAGATAATGACAGTAGAGAGAGATGGAAATTAAGAGGCACAGGCAAAAAAGAGATGATGTTTTCAGATGAGAATCAAAAATAGATGGAATTAATGAACCAAAGATATACAGGGAGAGGCTGTTGCAAGCAGAAGTATCAAGACTTCAGAGAAGAGAAGGCTCTCACTTGCAGTAGTTGTAAGATTGTGGGACAATATATTGACCACTGAGACTTGAGGACATCTGTGCGTTTCTGCATATTTATTGAATTAACTGGTTTTTACTTTCCCTTGGTAGTCTTCATGAGAGTCATCAGTAACTGAGACAGCATGTTTGTCATTGAAGGTTCTGTGGCTGCTTCTCCAAGTGGCGCCTTGGAGTTTCTAGCTGGCACCATTACCTCCAACGAGTGGAGTTCTCCCACCTCCCCTGAGGGGAGCAACGACTCAGGGGGCAGCGGGGCCTTGGACAAGCCCATCGACAATGATGCCGAGGGCGTGTGGAGTCCGGACATTGAGCAGAGCTTCCAGGAAGCGTTAGCCATCTACCCGCCATGTGGACGGCGGAAGATCATCCTGTCGGACGAAGGCAAGATGTATGGTAAGGAAAATGGAGGGGGAGCATCCCAAGTCGAAGAGAGAGATTTGGGCAAGCCCTTCTGGCCTGCAGTGTATGATGGTCTGAATGAGATCTTGCTCTCCCTGAGATGGCCCAAAACAATGCAGCAGCACAGATGAAATATGCTTTTTAGAAGCAATACAGAATTAAAAAAGGGAGGAAGAGGGTCAAAATTTGCTTTAAAAGAGGCCTTTTCAGGGAAACTCAAGGAGATGCAAGCCAGAATTTGGCACGTTGCTGATACATGTTTTGGATAAGTATAATGCAGATGGCTCAATGGATGTGAGCATGTCTGTCTTTACTTGTATCCCCACAACCATCCATCATTACAGTCTCCTTAACTTTAAATGGGAGAAGCCTGTGGCTTGGTGCTGTAGGTCCCAGCTTCAGTCCTTGCTGATGGCCCTGGTGTCTGTGTGCGTGTGTCAAGGCTTTGTTACGCAGCCTCATCATATGGCCTTTGAACGGGGAGCCCCCTGAGCATGAGCTGGGCATGAATTGTGCTCTCTGCACTTGTTGGTGACAATGTTTTGTCCACTTTGTCCTCGGTTATAACTATTTTTTCACCTTTGCGCTCTTCTCAGCCAGCCAGCACAGTGTCTTTTTTTTTTTTTTTTTTTTTTTTTTTTTTTTAAGGACAGAATGTTAGAGACAGTAACTTCCTAAAGTCAGGAATAAAGAGCATGTCATGAGCCTGCAGCAGTTTGGGTGGGGAGAGGGGAAGGAGTATCTGGCCAGGGCTGTGAAAAGCAGGTACTGGGTGTGTTCTAAAGATGGAAGGATCAATGGTATTGTTATTCAGGAAAGGTGATAATTATCTTGAGTTAACTGACAATCAGTTAATTAAAAAAAAAAAACAAAACCCAACCCCCTCAAAACTCTAGTGAAGACAAACCCTAGGAGTTAAGAGTGAAAATTCTAGTGCTTCTGTGGTAAGACCAAATGTAATGCTGTGAGCTAGCACAATCTGTGGTTAAAAGTGCCAGGAAAAACTATTGGTCAGTCTTCCACTAGTACAGGGGGGTTGGCAACCTTTGCCAGCCCCAGTGCCAGCCCTGCCCACCTCACACTCAGTGGGTGCCAGGGGCGGGCCAGGCCTCTGGTTTGAGGCCAGATTGGCTCCCGCCCTTGCCAGCAGGCGATCTCCCAGTCCCGGCCAGAGCTGCCTCTCTCCCTGTGACCTCTGGGTCCCCTCTGGGGCTGCTTCTGTCCGCTGCTGACAGGCAGCTTCCAGGTCTGCTGTCAGAGCTGGAAGCGGTGTGTGTAGGGGTACAATCTGCCCTGCCCTGCTCCTCTCTAGCCCTGCCCAGCAGGGGACAGGGACAGCAGGAGACTGGGAGCTGTGCGCTGCGACTTGTGCTGCCGGGAGCTGTGGCATGCAGCTCCTTCTGCGCAGCCGTACAGTGCTGGGGAAGCAGGGCAGGCGGGGAAGACTGAGCAGCACCATGTGCTGCTCAGGTATGGTCCCTGTACCATTTTTGGCATGGGTGCTGGGGTTGCCAACCCCTGCACTAGTAAGAATTTCCTCTGAAACAAAGGACAAGTCTTGTGACACTTCAAAGAGTAACAAATTTATTTTTCACATGAGCGTTCATGGGTGATGTCCCACTTCGTTTGCCTATGGAAGCTCATGTGAAAACTAAATTTGTTAGTCTGTAAAGTGCCACAAGACTCCTCCTCCTCTCTTTTTTTTTTTTTGCTGAACTAGATGACATAGCTACCCCACTGGAACTTGTCAATCTCCTCTAAGGTCTCCTTTTCCCTTTCCAGCCAGTTTTTCCAGATTGTACAACACCACCTTGGCATTTTGATTTCCCTGCTCCTAAGCTTCAGAAGCAGCTCTTCATGGGTTGTTGTAGGCTGATTGGTTTCTGACGGGCCCATCTGTTGTCTTTGGGGGTGGGAGATAGTTTGCACCTTCAGTTGGGCATGGTTGAAGTTTTTCTAAGTCCTTGTCTATAAAGGAAGGTTACACTTCTATCATTCCAAGTTCCAAAGGGGCAGCCACGTTAGTCTAGTAAAGCAGAAAAAGCAAGGAGTCTTGTGACACTTAAAGACTAACATTTATTTATGGCATGAGCTTTCGTGGGAGAAAATCCCACTTCATCCCATTCTGTAAATTCCCCCTCTTCAACGTGGCTGACGAAGTGGGATTTTCTTCCAGAAAAGGTCATGCCATAAATAAATCTGTTAGTCTTTAAGTGCCACAAGACTCCTTGCTTTTTTTTACTTCTATCATTATACCTATTGGGAGATTGGTTTCTCAGCATATTGTGGGCCATATCCAAAATTATCTGTGTGGTCCTGAGGATGTCACATGGGCTGTAGCTATGTGCTGACTGCCTGCTAGGATAGGCTCTACAAATTTGCCTTCCAGCTCGGAGCCAACCCAAAAACCAAGGAACCAGACACTTCAGAAGCGAACAGTTTTGATGATGCTGCAGTGCGAAAAAGCCCAGCCTTCTTCCCCACCCTCACCCCCCATGTGCCAAAGAAAAACTGCTGATCAGGGCATTTCAGGGATTCAGTGAGAGGTTCACACAACAGGCCCCTGAAAAGTGTGGGCACCAGCGGCCTTTTTTTTCCATTACCAGAGGACGTTCCACTTCTGAAGTACCATGGCACAGCTAGGGGACCACAGAGAGATTTCTGGGCACCGTGGCAACTTGGCACCCAGGGCTTACTGTACCCTGTGCTAGGGTATGTGTTCACTGCTCTGTGGGTATGTTCTCACTGCAGACTGGCTAGCTGGGGCTATTGCTCCTAACCACTTTCCCGTAAGACTCTCTGAACTGAGTCTAATGGTGCTCAGCACCCAGACAACCTGGCTCAGCTGGGGTCATACACTAGAGTTGGTAACCCTCCCATTTCACGGTGAGGTTGCAGACTAAGCTACTTGAGTGCTGACATTCCTCCAGTGCCTTCCCACAGTACCCTCATGTGCCCAGAAGGACAGATAAATTATCCCATGGTTCACCAGGGAAAAATCATAGAGGATCTCAAAGAACTTTGGCAGGGCTGGCCATACCATGAGGCGAACTGAGGTGGCCCCCTAGGTGCCAGATTGTGCGAGGATGCCACTAGGACCCAGAGTGTAGAAAATTGTGTCTGATGCAGGTGCATGTGTATTCTGTCTGCTCTAGATGCACAGAGATGGTGGAGTGCTGTGCTGGAGGAAGGAGGGCACAAGAGACATAAGAGGCAGGCAGGAGACAAGGTGAGAAGGAATAAGGGAAAGCAGCACCACCTGAAGGGGGAGGGAGGAGGAGCAGCCTCTCATGTACTTCTCTGGCACCCCCAGGAGCCTGGACTGATTAATGCCAGCTTCTCAGGGAGCTTCCTGTTTCCTGCTGCTTCCTTGAACCCACTTGAGGAGAATAGGCATTCAATTGAAATAGTAGGAGCCAGTTAGGCCCTTTAGACCCTGATATCTTCCCTCACTCAGGCCCTGCTTTCAGCCTGCTTATTTGCCCCCTTCAGTTGAGTGTTGAGAACCACAGTAGCTGGCACAGAACAGTAGTCATGAGCGAAAGAAGAAAACGCTCCTCAGAAAAAGAAAGAAAACAAAGGAAGATTTTCTATCTAAGCAGGAAGATGCTCTCCTGAGATACATAGACACAAATGTTCATGGTGAGCCTTCAAGCCCCAGTGAGGATGTGAGTGGTGAGGAGATGCCTGATCTTGGAGTTGAGTGCAGGTAACCTGGCAGCTACTGCAGCATCCATATCTCCATCTCAAATGGATGGAACCATGCCCATTCCTGAAGTCAGTTGAAGAAGGTTTCATGCAGATCAAGGAACACAACAGTATATTTGGGATGTTGTATGATATTCCAAAACTCGTCACTGTACCTGAAGAAGACCTGCACGGGCAATGCAGGGTACTAGAGACGGTGCTCACACAGGATGATGTGCATGATATTGATGTGAGTGATTTGGGTGGTGAACTGAAAGCCCTTTCAAGATACGTTTCTGCAGGATCAACTCCAAAGGCTGTTCTAGAATAACATGCATAAATAAAATGACCACTCTCTTTCCAAATGCTTTTGTTGCTCTGCACATACTTCTAACACTTCCTGTAATGTTGCCATTGGAGAACACAGCTTCTCCAAGCTGAAGTTAATAAAAATACATCTATGCTCCACAATGACACAGGAGAGGCTGATCGGCCTTGCAACCAACTTAATAGAGCATGAGCTGGCCCAGACTGGACCTTCAGGAAACAGTCCAGATCTTTGCAGCCAAGAAGGCACGGAAAGCATCACTTTGATTATTCAAACAGATAAAAATGCCAGTGTTTACTGTCTGCAAGAAAAGTTACATTTGCTGTTTGAAAGTTACTTGAAATTTTTGAACAAGGCATTTTAAGTTGTTAGTTCTCCTTTATTGGGGTAGGTAGCAGAACAATACCATGAGAGTAGAACAGGAAGAAGGTAGAATTGAGACCTTTCAAAGTTTTGTCCCAAATCAGAGGCAATGGGGGTGTCATTTGAACTCCCCGTCTCAGGTGCCAAAATGTGGTGGGCTGGCCCTGAACTTTGGGAATGTGTGCACCCCCTAGTAACACACATGGGCAAGTGCAACACCAATGAACACACTGTAAAAGTGGATAGGATTTTGCAGTATGGCTACCTGCAGCTGGGTTAGGCTGACCCACGGACTCACACCTGGGTGCCAAACACCTGCGTTAGCTCTGTGGTGAAGATGTTGCCATAGTTACACTAGTATTGCTTGTATTGTTATTGGAATCAGAGAGTCCAGGAAAAGTATATTAAGGGTAGAAGTGTACTGATTACACCTCAGAAAATTACACCTCTGTTTACAACTCAAAAGCTTTCCTCTGTGGAGAAGACCTGAATTTAAAACACACCTTGCTCATCTTCCTTGGTTATGAAATGCAGCTGATCAACAAACTTAGTAGTATCTGTTCCATGAAAGCTCATGCAATAAATTAATTTGTTAGTCTTTAAAAGTGTCACCAGATTCCTTGTTTGTTTTGACTGAATTAGACTATCACGGCTACCCCTTTGGAACTTAATAGCGTCTATCACTACTTATATTAACATAAAAATATCCCAGTAAAAACAGGTAGATTTTGTTTTATTGGTTTGGGGGTTTTGTGTGTGCGTGCGCGCGCACAACCCAAACATGGCAGCGGACATGAGGCTCAGGGAGTGGAGCTGACAGGATACCAGAGGAGAATTGTCTGGGAATAAATCTGAAAAAGAAGTGAAATTAACCAGAAACATAAAGGGGCTTCACTAAGGGCCTGATGCAAAGTCCAGTGAAGTCAATGGAAAGACTCAAATTAATTTCACTGGGCTTTGGAGCAGGTCTTAGGTGAGTGAAGTGCAAAAAGGGAAAAGCGTGATGGGCTAAGAAGTGTGGTGAACTCCCTGCCCAGGCTCCAATTTTACAGTGACCCTGCTTGCCCTCAGTACACCTGTTTCCAATGTGGATGGTTAGTTCAAGGCACCCCGGCAGATCCCCAGCTACTGATTTATACTCTCCTTCGCTTACTAGTCTCCGGGGTCAGTGCCAAGGAAGGGGGCCCCATGTGATCTGTAGACACAGCTGATCAGACCGAAAGGTAAATATAGAGCTGAGCTCATCGTCACTGTTTATAAGGCAATGTGCAGAACTTGACAAACTGTGTATGATGCTGGCCTAGCCTGAAAGTGACAGTTAGGGAACTGTCTCTGTTTGATCTGCACAGAATTCACTTACCTGTAGGCAGAGGTGCTATAGGAAGTGCATACATGCCCCCCTCCTGACTGAGAGCTCCAGGAGGCCTCTCACGTAGATGAACTGTTGTGGCCTGGTTCATCTTGGAATGAAACTGCCTTCACCTTTGTGGATAACCTGTAATCAGTTTAGAATTGGCTGTATTGATTTAGTTTGTGCCAGTAAATGTAGTGATATAAGCCAGATTTAAGCCGAAATGGTGTCCAATAGGTTGTTTGCACTATTTTAATCTATTCATAATTGCACCTTTAGTCAAACCAATGCAAAATTGTTTGTAGACCGGGCTTCAGACTTGCTACTAGTACACATTGTGTCTGAGTTTGGGTATGCTTCTTTGGCTAGGGGAACCACACATCCAGGACTTTTCAGAGCAGAGACAGAAGCTCAGAAAGAATACTTCCAGATTGGTCCCTCCCCTCACCTGCATAAGTAACTGATTGGTCCATTACTGTGCAGCCACTGGATCCACCTACTCAGATCCCTGCTTCCAGATGTGAAGAGGCGGCTCCATAGGGAAGTGCAGCCAGGCACCTGTCCTTGTGTCCTGGTTTTCCTACAGCCCACCCTGTCACTATGACAGGGAGTGGCATTTCCCCCCACCTCCAGTGAGAAGATCTGCTGCAGGTACCCCTCCAGTTCCCTGCCCAGCTCCCACTTCCTCTCCCCTGCCCCACAGTGCCCTGTTAGGGATAGTGAAACCTGTTAATATTAACCCTACCCCTGACTGAGGCTCTTTTGTTGGTATCTGGGGGCCACTGAGGGAAAGTGACGCCTACTTCATGTGAAAATGAACCAGACTCCTCTCTTCGAAGAGTGCCTCTGGCCCACATGCTTTATGTGATTCTGAAGGCGTTGTTTCATAGCAGTGCGGCTGGCTTTCTCAGGCAGATGCCACTACCCTGCCTGGTGGAGAAGCCCCACTCACTTTTCTGACAGCCTGGCAGTCTTCACTTACCTTGGACTCCCAGCAAAGAAAGCCAAGGTACCTCCCTGTTTGATCACTGGTATAGGACCAAACCTTCCATAAATTTAATCAAAGATCAGTCTCCTGGTGACTTATCTGGGAGCAGGATTGGAGCTGTATCTCTTCAGCTCTTGGTAAGGTAGCTTTTGACTGTAGCTAAGGTGCAACAGGAACTGCTTTGTCAGGACACTCATGACTGCTTGCTGTAATATCAGTGAGGTTTAGACAGCAAATGGCTTTGTTGTTTTTCACCTTTTCAAACAGTGTGCCATTAGGGTAATGACATAAATGACAGCATGCCTGCTGGGGGAGCCAGGGAGATGGGTGCCAGATCATCTGGTATTCTTTAACATCTTCCTTAATGAACTGGAAAGGGGGTACATGGTGCATCAATGCTGTTTCCAGATGACCCTGACTAGGGAGGAACTGTACATGCCAGGGAGGTCAGAGAAATAATGAAGAAAGAGGTAGACAGATTAGAAATACAGCTTAAAATAAAACAAAAACCAAAAACCCACCTTCCCAATGAGATTCAGCTTGAAAGAATGGAGCTAAGCTACTTGAGAGAAAGTTGGTCCAAAATACAGAGAGTCCATAGTGGGCTGCACCAAGTGATGAGTAATGCTGACAGAGGTCTGCAGGGGAGAATGGACCCCCAAGGCCTGAAACTGTAGGGTGATGTGGCTACGGTCAAAGGCGAGTGTGATTTTTGGGCTGAGTGATGAAAGCTGTCATGTCATAGCATAGTCCCTCTCTCAGAGGTTTGGCTGAGAGTACCGTTGGGGGTCGTATTCATTTCTGGAGGGCTGTGTTACCAGCATGGGCACCAGCTATTATAGGCAGGGGAAGGCTTAGCCTTCCCAAGCAGCCAGGCGTATTCCCACCATGCTTCATCTCTCCTGCTGCTTCCCGTTCTTCCCAACACAGGCCAGGACAGGGCAAGGGAGGCACTGCAGCATTCCTTCCCGCCCTTGGTCAGCCCTCTCCAAACAAGGTGGGAGTGGAGCGGGCTGAGCCAGTTGTTGGTCCAGGACTTTGGGCCACTTGGTGCTTGGATCACTGAGTGGTACCATGGAGCAGCTGGGACTACATGTGGCTGGGGCTGGTGGGTGTGGGGCCACCCAGCTGGAATTTGGGATAGTTTGGGGCCACCCAGAGTCTGGGCCACCTGTTTGGGACCCAGGGAGGGAGTGGGGGTCCTCTAGATGTGGGGCAGACAACTCTGTATGAGGGAGGAGATTGGGGGGAGGGCATGGTCTCAGGTTGAAAGGAGAGGACCATGAGCTTGCCTCCCCTGATGTGCAGTTCAGCCACTGCCTGTGATTACCAGATGGATTAGGGTGGTGTTAATGCAAAAAAGCCCAACTGGGAAAGAACTGAAAACCAAACATATCCACATTGGTTTTATGTAATGAAGCACAAAACACATCCTGTATGAGTCCCTTCATAAGCACACGTATTCCCTGAGCAGGACACGGCGCTTGTTGTCCAAATGGAAAGCTTAGTTAGTTCCTACTCTAGTAATAAGCTAAACCCTCAATTCTCAACCACTTTTGGGACACATTACTGTGTCACTGCACAGCAGTAAGTGTGTCACAGAGAATTGGGGAAATGGCTGCATTTGGCTTGTTAAGTGTCTAGTAGGGTCGCAATATGCTGCCAAGTGTGTCACAACCTGCAAAAGGTTGAGAACTACTGAGCTAAATGATGAAGTGGGATTTTCTCCTACAAAAACTCATGTGATAAATAAATCTGTTAGTCTTAAAGTGCCAAAGGACTCCTTGCTTTTGCTGAGCTAAATGGTTCACTCTTTTTTGTATCTGCCTTTGGTAGCTAAGCTGTTGAAGTTTCAACTGCATTCCAGTTGGAATTGCTTAAAACAGTGTAGATGACAGCTACCTGACCAGTCATTCAGCTGTTTAAAAAAATCAACAAAATCCTGAAAACCATTATGTGTTATGGGTTTTATGTTTTTGTTTTGGGGCTTTTTTGTTATTTTGATCCAAAGAACTCTAACACAGCCTCCTGCGCACACAGTTTTGGCATCAAAATGTTGGTCTTCAGCGCTAGTAGGTAAGGAAGAAATTCAAGTTGGTGTTTCAGCCTCTTTGTCCATTTCCGGGTGTAACCTATGACCCTGTGTAGCTGAGAACAGTAATGTTGGCTAATGAAAAGGTTCCATTGCTTCGCTGAATCAATTTTCAATTTTGCCTTTGTGTGGTGCCAGTTCTTTGTTGTTAATTAGTTCAGGCCAGTTTTCTGCAGAGATGTAGCAGTAATCATTAGTCTGTAGTTTGTCAAGTTCCTCCCTTCAGTTGCTTTGTAAATTCAATGTATCTCTCTAGAGTTCTTCATTGTGTTAAAATGTCTGTTATGTACTGATCAAAGTCCAGTCCACCTATGATTTTTGTTTGTTTGTTTTTTCATTTTATTTATGTTGTTTAAGCAAATAGCAAGACATCCACATCTTTAGCGCATTTTCAGCAACTTGGCACTATAATCAGGGGTTTTCTATTCAGGCAGTGAACAAAGAGCAACACATAGGGACATGCTTTCCCACTATGTGTGATTATAGGCATTATTAGATCCTAACTCATATTCAACTAGCCATCTTTCATTAGTGTAATTGTTTAATCTTTTAGTTCTTCCTTTTTTTCTCTCCTCTTTCTAAACTTGCTGCAGTTAGTAGACCTGCAAGATGAAATCTGTTTGGTTTGGTATATCCAGGACGAATTGCATCTATCATATCTTTAAATTGTCCCACCTGCCTTCCAGAAGTTTCTGGCTTTTAGCAAATCTAGCCGCTTAATACTTCACTGATCCCTCTGTTCTCTCTCTCCTCACTTCAGTATTCTGCTGGCAAGCTCTTACCTTCTTGTCAATCACCATTTCCCTCCCACCCATGTGTTTGGATTGTTCTCTCATTTTTGTACTGTTTTCTAAAAGCTATAAGAAAAACTGTAATGCCCACCTTATTTCCCTTTCACATTTTTAGAACAATGATAGCCTTCATTCAAAATTATAGCCTACTGTTTCATTTAGCTTCTTTTCTTCTCTCTGCACTATTTATTTATTTAGGAAGTTTGAGCAAGTTTTTAAATCCTTGCCATGTAAATATCAGAAACAAAGCTAATCATTACAATACTGAGCTTTGTTTAATGACTCATACACCAGTAGACATCAAATCTTTTTAACAGAGTTACTGCATCACAGAATGAGAACCATTACATCCATGACAAAACTGACATTTCTGATTACACATTTTTTTTTAAAAAAAGGACAAATGTGCTCCTTTTCTTTCTTGGTGAATGTGCTTTGTTTGAGTATTGAATGAATGGTAATCAAGTATTGAAGTAGTTATCTATTTAAACTCTCTATTTTAGTGGGTATGTAGTTAGTGCATTAATTTTTCCATAACTACCTCCTACAATTTTTTAGCCTTTCCTTTAGAGTTGAAGCATAATATTTTTAGTTTCAAATATGCATTAGACTCATCTAACAACTTCCGAGTGACAGAGAAGTTCAAAAACTGAAAAACAAAACCATTAAATTCACTAGATTGGGATTTTTCTGGGAAAAAACTCAACCAACTAAAAAGTCTGGTTTTTCATTACCCTGTTACCAAAAACATCAAAGAGTGAAAAGTGGAAAGAATTCTGAGAAAACTAACAAATATACCAGATCTAACACTGATCAGAGATCTGAAGGAATTGATTTAGGACAAAAGATTAAAATAACACAATAAATAACTAAATAAGTCAGTGGTTTGAAAACCACGGGTCAGGACCCAGTACTAGGTTGCGGTGGCACCCCACTGGTGCCACCACCGAAAGGCTGGAGTGCATTACTGAAAGATGTAATTGTTGGACCACAGGTATAAATGATATTTTTTTTCAGCTGGGTCTCGAGGAAAAAATGTTTGAAAACCACTGAAATAAGTGGCTAAATGATGATTGACAGGTTGTGGGAGGGCACATCGTAAAAGTCTCAAAATATTTGAAGGGTATTAACATGTAGTAGAGCCAAAGAGTGATTATTTTGTGTGGGGATATATGGTTGTAACTAGGATTAAAGGGAGAGAATGAAGAAATAAAGACTGAGTATCAGGAAAAGCTTCCTGAAAATGTGATGTATTGATTATGGAGCTTCCTCCCAAAGGGAATAATGGGAGCTCTTTTGCTTGGGACTTTTTTAACTGTACTTGGCAAAACACTAGGAAATATACTGTAGAGGTCAGTACATCCAGGGAAATAGATTGGAAAACCTACTGGGCAGGCTTTATGAGAGCTGGAGAAAGTTCTTAAACAGACTAGACCAGGAGTCAGAAAACCAAAAGAAAAAACAAGCCATTTCCCCCCCCTCCCCCCCCCAAGAGAAAGGCGTTCAAGGAGTCACATACAGCTGTGCTACTTGCCCCCCCTCCCCCCAGCCTGGCTGCAGCCCTCCCTCCATCCAGCCCCCCACCCCTGGCAGCATAGCTGAATCCCTCCTCTCCCTCTGCCCAGCTGAAGCCCCTCTCCCTTTCTTGTCCAGAAGCAGCCCTGACCTCAGTCCCCTGGCTAGCCCCATGCCCAGCTGGCCTTCCAGATCCTAGCAGTCCCCCTGCAGTGCAGCTGATCCTCCTGATGCACCCACCCAGTCTGGGCAGCACACACCCTGCCACATGGCTACACCTCCTCCCCACCAAGTCTCAGGTCGTTAGACCTCCTGGCATCCTACCACCTCCCCAAGCCCAGCTGGCCCTTCTGGAGCCCAGTGGTCCCTCCACCCTGCAGCTGGCCTTCCCGGGAACCCTGCCAGCAGTAAGATGGTGCCCCCCTCCCCACCAGTGGCAGACCGAGGCTATCTTACACCCAGGACCAACACACATTTGCCTCCTCCCCACCCTGTGCATCCCCTCCGGCACAGGCAAATGTGACAGCCCCCAGGATGCCAGACAGTCTCTGCAGGGGGCACCTGGCTGGCCCAGCAGCAGGGCCCAGGCCACCTAGTTTTGGGGGACCCCTGCCCTCCCACTGTATGGGCTAGAGGTGGCTGGGCAGCCGTGCTGTAGCCCTTGGCGCTGGGGGTGCGGGGTGGCCAGCCAGAACCAGAATCCACACCACCCTTCCTCCACTGCTGATGCAGAGCAGTGCTCCCGGCTGAACTCTACAGAATGGGGCACTTCAGGGCACCGCTTCTGAAAGTAGCAGCCCTGCGCCTGCTGCTCTTCACCCCCTGGGGAGGAGTGGCTGTCCAGGGCCAGGCTGGGCAGCTGAGAGCACTGCTCCACGTGTGGAGCAGAGAGAGGGTGGCGTGGCCTCTGGCCCCAGCTGCCCTGCCTACTCCTAGCTGCCTGGGCCTGGCAGCAAGGCAGTCTCTGTTCCACACTGGAGGGCTGGGGGCAAAGTGGCCTGAACTCTGCTGAGCAGGCTGCTCCAGGTCCCCACCCCTAAAAGGAGCCACTCTGCTCTGGCTTCTCTCCACCCCCTGGGTAGGGACAGCTGGTTGGGGGTAGGAGGGACAGTGGGGAGCACTACACCTCCCAATGCCAACGGACCGGGGGGGGGCAGCACAGGCTCTGGCCCCAGCTGCCTGTGTGTCCCTGGAGCCACATGACAGCAGTTAAAGAACCACATGCAGCTCTGGAGCCGTGGTTTGCTGACCCCCAGAATAGACCTTTCCTTTTTCAGGAGGAATTAGTTTCCATACATATGTTATTTTTCCCCCCATGTTAATAGCTGCAAACACATGAGAAGTGACTTTTGACATACCTGTATTTCTGTGACGGGTGTGTAGTATAGTATTGTAGAGTTTGAGAAAGGCAGATTAGTTTGTTTGTATTGGAATTTTTCTTTGAATTGCCTGATTTTCACAGATTTAGTTGTTACTGTTTTAAACTATAATTTTTCAACTATTATCCTTATTGTTTTTCTGTCTTGGTTTTACCTTTTAATGAAATTTATTATGAGGGAATTTCCTTTTTATTTATTCCAGTTTTATTTGATGTTCTTGTCACTTTGTGATTTCAACTTCTCACATCATGGGGCAGTATAAAAAAGAGAAACTAGTCAGTTTTAACTGTATTCATCACCTGAAATACTATGGCCAGCTATGGAATGGCATGAGATTAAAAAGCTGTTTTTGCCAATTATTAGAAACTGAAGTTAAGATTTCAGCACTACAGAATAAAACTGTTTATGTGTGATTTTTGTTTTCTGAATGTGGCATTTTCAAAAGTGCTTAATGCTGGATGAACTCCACTGTCACTGAAGTAAGCAGTCAAACTCTTAATTGAGTTCAGTGGGAGCACAGAAAGGTCAGTGTTGAGCAATTCTGGGATTTCCACCATGAACATATGAGTTACAATAGATCAACGTTCCTGGATCTTTGCTTCCCAGGGGGAGAAATTTACACAGACACACCCACCAGGGCTGGGCCGAGTCGGTCTGTTAGAAGAAGCTCCATTACCTCCAGCTATTAGTCCCTTGTCCTTCCAGTAAATAGAATAAAACCCAGCACTACTCTTACTCTTTGTGGAATGTGAAGCACTAAGATCACTGGAAAGATAGTGACCCTGCACACAGTTTCTCTTGGGGAGGTTGGGGGGGGGGGCACCAAAAAAAAAAGGAGTCTGTGGCACTTGAAGACTAACAACTCCTTGGTGGGTTGTTTTTTTTTTTTTTCTTTTTTTTTTTTTTTTTTTGGTTGCTGAACTAACCCCGCTGTTGCTTCTGGGAGCCACAGAGCTTGCTTTTACGGAGAAGGAAGAATTGTTGCATAAGTCCTTCTCAGTCACTGTAGCTCCTAAAATCCCAAAGGATATAAACACTAGAAATAATCAGTTCAATTCATTAATCAGTTAGTTTTAAATTCAAAAGTGTGTTTTGATAAAATTGTAATAAACTTTTTGTGTGTTTTTAATTAATTTTAAGATTCAATTTAATTAATTTTTAAAAACACTGGTTTTGTGTATTTTAAATTGAATTTGAATTTCCTTCCAAACAATGCCTGAAGGACATGGTACTAAATAACTAAATAAGTAATTATCTAATTAAAAATGCCTCCTTTTCCATTTTTAAAAATAAGAAAAAAATTAGAGCGAATAGATGTGAATTAAGATATCCAATAGCTTAAATGAATATATACAGCTATAGTTAGGTACACTTGCACTGTGTCCCTTTGGTTAGCAAAAGGAAGCATCAAATTATGTAATTATTATGTAATCAGTGCAATTAACATTTTCATGGTTACTAACCAGTAAGAATTAACATTCCTGTAGGAAAATAATTAAAAGTACACATGCAAAAAACTATTAAAAATAGTTAATTCAACTAAGGTTTCCTGTGTGCTGACTTAAGTAACAATTAAAACTTATGATTAAAATCAGTCCTCTGTGGGTAGGTTGGGGAGTGGAGAGCTCAGAACTGGCCGGGTGGGGAGACTTGGGGCAAGAACCCAGGGGCTGTTGGGGGAGATTCAGCACTGGGATGCATTGCCACAACGGCGATAGTGATTGGAATGAGGAATCTGGGGAGTGGGGACTAAGGTTATGTCTACACTAGAAAATTGTTCTGCAATAAGTCTTTGAGATATAATAAATGTGATTTAGTTATTGAGTAATTGTGTGTCCACACTGTGGTCCTTATAACAGAATGGTGTGTTCACACTGTTCTTTGCATTTTTGCTGGAAAGAGCATCGAATTGTGGTAACCTATCCCACTGTGCCACTCGGCAGCTTCCAGTACTTGAATCCCTGGGTACAAGGAGAGAAGCGCTGAGCACTGTGTATAACTTTACAAGTTCCTTTGGGGGTTGTAGTTCCTTTGCTTCATTCACTGTAGCTGCTAGCAACTTGTGCCCTTTCATTCTGCCTAGATTTTTATTCTACCTGCTGTCGTGTAACTGCGCCTGCACAGCTGACTCCCCCCCAATGCTGATCAAGTCCAGCACCTCAGCCGGCGCACATTCACCGTTCACCGTGTTCAGCTGGCATTATTTCCTGTAAACATGCTGGCTCTGTAAGCACCAGGAACAGGAAGTGACTACAAAGGAAAAATTTAAAAGTTCCCAGGCTTCACGGGAGGGAAGGGGTAGTCGCACTGGAGCAGCGGAATTGAAGAGGAACAACAGAGTGGTCATGATTGGAATTAGGGGCATTTCCAGAGGCTTGTAAATTTGCACTAAATTTTCTGCTCTGTACACAGAGTTATTACTGCATGAGAACTGTTCTTCGGAACTAACTTTTAAACTACTTGGTTCAGACTAATGAAGATGGAACTATGAGTTTAGTGTAGACATAGCCTTGGAGCACAGTAAGGGGGATTCTGGTGTAGACAGCTTATTAATGCACAGTAAGACGACTTATTGCATTATAACTCTTGAGCGGGTGGTGGCCAAACTTACAAAATTCAAGAGCCACACAAGTTGATTATTAAACCTTTGAAAGCCGCACTGAGGCATATAGCCATATTTTACCTACTCCAAACTTGGTATGTTTAAAATTCATTGCACACTTTAATTTTATCGTAAAAAGAGGGCAAATGTTTATCCTACTAATGTCAGATTCTAATACTTACTTAAGGTTACCATCGAAAACCAGGCCTACCTATACAGTAAAAACTTAGCTTCTCCCCCATCGTCCTGACCATGCCACCACTCTTCTCCCTGCCATCCCGACCATGCCACGGCTTCTCCCCGCTGTCGCCACCCCCTTGCTAACCCCCAGGCCCTGACACTGGCTCCCATGGGCTGACCACCACCACCCCCTGCCCAGGGCCCCCTTACCTGGCTGCTCTGGCAGCTAGGCACGGACTGGGTCTCCTCCTGAGCATGCTCAAGGTGGGAGATTTAGAACTCCTAGGCTGGGGCTGCTTTCATCTGACTTTCTTCTGAGAGACACACTTTTTCATTCAAGGGCCGCATGTGGCTCCCAAGCCGCAGTTTGCCCACACCTGCTCTTGAGTGTAGACAAGTCCTAAGACTGACTAGATGTGGAGCTGGGTGGGGTGGTGGAGAGGAAGATGAGGGTGAGGAGCTAGGGGCTGAGGAGAGACAAAGGTGGCACAGGGGAAGGCTGGAAGAGGTGGGAGAGGAACAAATCAGGCTTGGGAAGAAGGGGCAGTATGGTCTTTGATCACTAGAGAACATTGCCCTCTAGAACCCAAATGGAACCCAAGGGGTATGTTCACACTCACTCTTTAAATCAAAACAATGATTATTTCAATTTAAAAGATTGCATGTCCCCACTGGGTTTCCTTATTTTGAAATAAGAAGCTCCCTCATTTAATAATGAAATAAGGAAAGTCATTTCAATATAACAAAACCTAGTATTGTATCAAAATGACGGTTAAATTGAAATTGTTATTTTGAAATAATGCAGTGTGGGACATGTTATTTCGATTTAACTGTTATTTTGATTTAACACTTTTTGCCCTTCTCCTTCCCAGGCTGCCTTCCTTTCTCTATATAATGGATGGGGGCATGGCCCTTCTTGGGGGCTGTGTTGCCACACCTCCCATGGTGCCCGTCTCCTAAATTGAACTAGCAAGTCCTGTCCATGGATATGCTTGTTTGATTTGAGTTTCTAGTGGGGACATGTTAAATCGATTTAACTGCCTAAGTGTGGATATAGCGAAGATTCCTGGGTCTCAGCATTCCTCTGCCATCAGCAAATAGCTGTGAAACGAACTGGTAAAGTATTGGTCTTCCCCCCAACCCCCATAGTGCTGGTTCACCTAGAGAATGTCAATCTTCCACCAATAGAAGTTGCTCCACCAACTCCAGTGGCAGAGACCTGTGTGATGGATCTAAAGGTTCCAGCCCTGATGAGCTATGAAGGGTGTCACTGTGAAGTGAAATGGTGGAATTTCAATATTTCAGTTTGCTTTTTTTCAAAACCTAGGGCATTGCAAAGAAAGTCAAGCATGCAGAAGTTATAAACTGCCACAATTCAGGTGGTCAGCACGATCTTAACTTAGCTCCCTTGTGTATATGCAATTTGATACACTTTTAAATTTCAAGTCATGTGTGTATGTGTATGTGTATGTGTGTATATATAGAGAGAGAGAGGGAGAGGGAGAGGGAGAGGTGACTGGATAGCGTAGTGGTTAAGAGTGCTGTGGTGGTTAAGAGCAACACCCTTTGATACAGGAGACTGGGGTTCAAATCCTAGTGGGTACCTGCCTACCTTCCCAGTAGGGGTCCTTGGGCAAAAGACCCCCTAACGCCTCACTTGCCTACCTCGAATGTGAGAGTGACATGAAGTAGGAGAGTCATGCCGGCTTGGACATCGCCTGGATTAACAAGGTCCATGCCAGATGTTGGGGAACCAGGACAATCTGATGATAAGTGGGCTACTGGAACAAACCATGCATGGACGAGATAAGAGAACCTGGAATTGATGGAATGCTACTACAACAGTAGACCTAATGAGAGGGGATATATGAAACGTATGAGGGAACTATGGGTGGACAAAAGACCTACATCCACACTAACTGAGAAACAGCTAGTTACCCAACACTTCAACGTAGTAAAGAGGAAGCTGCTCTTACACCTTGAGATAGACCAACTCCACATTACATCCCAGACTCAAGAAGAAGACCCAGAAGAACAACTAGATGTGCAGCCAACACCTAAAGCTGGAACTTCACTGCCACCCCCTCCATTACAGAGCACAGCAGCTGATATAAGGCATAAGATCATGGATAAACTAGCTACAGTCAACCCTCGAGACCGATTACCAAGGCTCGTTGGAGAAGTACCATCAGACTGTATGCTAGAAGATGCCAATAGAGCCCTAATGACAATTCCTACTACCACCATCACTGAAACCAATGAACTGGTATACGCTACAGCCTCTGTAATCCTGGAGATGCTTGCCTACACGATCAAGAAGAACAGCAGTGTACATACCCCCCCTGGAAAATGAGGTTGGAGGATAAGATCAAGGCAACCTGGAGAGAAGTTAGTTAGCTGGTGGAACTACAGAAGGGTGTAGAGATTAAGGATAAGACTCGGCTACTGAAAAAATACAAGGGCCTGACTCCATCTGAAGTCCTAGAGACTGCTAAACAAAGGCTCACAGCACTGGCTACCAGGCTAAGGAGCTACACTAGAGAAGCAGAGGCCAAAAAGATAAATGCCCTGTTCTCCAAAGAACCATCCAAGGTGTACTCCCAGCTGCAGGGCAACAACACAATAACAGCAGAGCCACCAACAGCAGAAACTGAACAGTACTGAAAGACCATATGGGAGAAAGAGAAGACTCATAACACCAGTGCAAAGTGGCTGCAGGACCTGAGAACAGTCCACAGCTATCTCCCAGAACAGGAACCAGTCACCATCACAGTAACAGACATCCAACAGCGGGTCAAGAACATGAAGAGCTGGACAGCACCTGGCCCGGACATGATCCACACCTACTGGCTAAAGAAACTAACAGCAGTGCATAAACGCCTAGCAGCACAGATGAACCAGCTGCTAGCAGCAGGCTCCCACCCAGACTGGCTAACACAAGGAAGGAAGATGCTGATCATGGAAGACCCCCACAAGGGAACAGCACCATCCAACTACCGGCCAATAACCTGCCTCCCCACAACATGGAAAGTCCTATCAGGCATCAGAGCCGCCAAGCTACAGGACCACATGGGCCAGTACCTGAGCACAGCTCAGAAGGGCATTGGGAACAACACCAGAGGCTCAAAACACCAGTTGCTCATAGACAGAGCAGTCGCTCAAGACTCAAAGTCTAGATAGACCAACCTGAGCACAGCCTGGATTGACTACAGGAAAGCCTACAACTCAATGCCGCACACATGGATCTGTGAATGTCTGGTGCTATACAAAGTCAACAGGACACTAAGGACCTTCCTCAAGAACTCAATGGGACTGTGGAAGACAACACTGGAAGTCAACTCAAGACAGCTTGAACAAGTGGCCATCAAGTGCGGCATATACCAAGGTGATGCGCTGTCCCCGCTGCTGTTCTGCATTGGCTTGAACGCCCTCAGCCAGATAATCACAAGGACTGGATACGGATACAAGTTCAAGAGTGGAACTACCATTAGCCACCTCCTCTACATGGATGACATCAAGCTGTATGCTAAGAATGAATGAGACATCAACTCACTAATCCACCTGACATGGATCTACAGTGAGGACATTGGGATGTCATTCGGACTGGAGAAGTGTGGCCGGATGGTAGTAAAGAGAGGAAAGGTAGTCAAGACTGATGGGGTGGAACTACCAGCAGGCCACATAGCAGACATACAGACCAGCTACAAGTACCTTGGCATCCCACAGTTGCATGGGAACCACGCTGAGGAGGCAAGGAAGACAGCAACATCCAAGTACCACCAGAGGATAAGACAGGTCCTGAAGAGCCAGCTCAATGGGAAGAACAAGATCCACGCCATCAACAGGTATGCCCTGCCAGTCATCAGATCCTGCTGGTATAGTGAGCTGGCCGAAGGAGGACATGGAGGCTGCCGATGTGAAGACCCGGAAGCTCCTCACAATGTATGGAAGTTTCTACTCCAAGTCCAACACCCAGAGACCGTACACCAGCCGGAAAGAAGGTGGGCGGGGTTTGGTGAGTGTCAAAGCCACTGTCCTGAATGAAACCCAGAGCATCCAGGAGTACATCAGGAAGATGGCACCCAAAGATGAGCTGCTGAGAGAATGCCTGAGGCAGCAGCAGCAGACATGGGAGGAAGATCAAGCAGAAGAAGTGCCATGGCAAGACAAGACCCTGCATGGGATGTACCATCGACAGATAGCTGAGGTGGCTGACATTGGGAAATCCAACCAGTGGCTGGAAAGGGCTGGACTAAAAGACAGCACAGAGGCACTGATCATAGCAGCACAGGAACAGGCACTGAGCACCAGATCCATTGAAGCAGGGTCTACCACACTAGACAGGACCCAAGGTGCAGACTGTGCAGAGAGGCCTCAGAGACAGTCCAACACATAGTGGCAGGATGTAAGATGCAGGCAGGAACAGCATACACTGAACGCCATAACCAAGTAGCTGGCATTGTGTACAGGAACATCTGCACAGTGTATGGGCTAGACCCTCCCAAGACCAGATGGGAGATTCCACAGAAGGTCGTGGAGAATAACAGGGCTAAGATTCTGTGGGACTTCCAGATCCAGACGGACAGGCAGGTACTGGGCAATCAACCAGACATCGTGGTAATAGACAAGGACCAGAAGACAGTGGTGGTGATAGATGTAGCAGTGCCAAGTGACAGCAACATCAGGAAGAAGGAGTATGAGAAACTGGAGAAGTACCAGGGCCTGAAAGAGGAACTAGAGCGGATGTGGAAAGTAAAGGCCAAGTGGTCCCAGTGGTGGTAGGAGCACTCAGGGCTGTGACTCCTAAGCTGGGAGAGTGGCTCCAGCAGATCCCAGGAACAACATCAGAGCTCTCTGTCCAGAAGAGTGCAGTGCTAGGAACAGCTAAGATACTGCGCAGAACCCTCAAACTCCCAAGCCTCTGGTAGAGGACTCAAGGTTGAGGAAGACACATACCACCCATAGGGGTGAGAGGGGAATTTTTTTTTATATATATATATATGTATAATTTTTTTTATAGGTCTCTGCCTTATTGAGCGTGGAGAATGGATTGTGGACAGGGTATGAATTTGGTTGGTGAAGTAAAGGAAATTGTTGTCTGTGGTACCCTTGCTTCATTTGTTGCTGAAGTGAGAAAGTTTGTAGTGAGTGAGGCAGGGACTGTGGGATGAGAGGAGGAAGTTTCGTGGTCAATGAAATTGAATGCTGGCATGGAGAACTGGATTCTATCCATGCCTATGCCGTAGAGTTCCTTTGTAAAACCAGATTTTTCACAGGTGGTCACTAAATGTGTGGTCCTCATTTTCTGAGTGCCTTACTTGAGATCCTGGGGGGTTGATTTGTGGACGTGCTGGGCACACACAATTACAGTTGTCAGTGGAAGATGTGCTGGAATATATAAAGTTCAATATGATACTAAATACTGTGAAAACTCTGGTCTTAAATGTCTCAGACTGGGCACCAAAAACTAGTGGGCACTTTTGACACCCATGTTTTTTGTATTTCAATTTTTCATCTGTGTATTTGGGGGGAAAACCTCATGTAAGAGGAGTACAGTGCAAATAAATAAAGATCTGTGAAGCAATTGGATGCTGTAGTGATGCGTGCCATAGGCAAAAAAACCAAGGAAATTAATAATTCTGCCATCAGGACAAAATTTGAATAGATACACTAATAAGGATGAAGACCACACAGTGAACAATGAGCAGAAGACAAAATAGTGAATCCTCTGTTCATTCAGTGAACCCCTTGCATTCTGTGCACTCAGTGAGGTTGGAGTCTTGTGGAAAATATACTATGTGATTGTACAATTAAAGACTATCAAAATTCATATACATAAGGGGGGTGAATTAAGGTTGTACACGCAGCCTTAATTCTGGAATTTCCTAATTTTTTTTAATTCTTGACTTCCCAACATTAATAATATATATATATATTTTTAACATCTGTTTGTGTGTGTGGTAGAAATAAATACTGGCCAGAGGTTGAAATAGGGGCAAAAAAATCTATGTGAATATTCTAGTTATAATAAAGACATGAGCAAATACCACTTTCTCAAGAGAGAAGCAGTATCAAAATAACTCAGCCAAAACAGAGTGATCAGAGAGATGTTTTACAAGCCAGGATGTCCCTAGGGAATCATACAGTGCCTTTTCAGAACATGTGTTGAGGATCTCAGAGGGTGAACATAGATTCAGTATTCTAATAAGACAGATCCTCAGTGGAAGGGTGGTTCTAGCAAGGTAGGTGTTCATTGGAAAATACTGTACCAAGAAGAATGAAATAAGAATGCGTCATGTTGAATGAGCAGGAATCTGTCAATGGGCGATGAACATACAGACATGGTCCGCGGGAGCTAGGAGTTTTTGTTGGATGGTGGGGATGTGAGGATGGGAATATCCTGTTGTGTGCACAGGTCTTTTGATGTTTATTTAATGTATGCTGTAGATCTGGGATGGAAGACAAGATGCAGAATATAACTACACAGACTTTAATGGACTATTTAAATATCAACACATCTATAATCTATAAAACAGCCACAGCGTAAGATAATATACCCTACCAAGATTTCACCTTCGTCAGGAATATTTGGTCTAATAAAGAAACCAGTTAGTTAAGAAAGAAGTAATATATACTCATAAGGAGTGATAAAATCCTTTCTCCAATATAGTACTGAGACTTTGTGTGGTAGAACTACAGCTATTTAGTAGTCTAAGCAGTTGCTTGTAACTGCTGTGTAACAAGCCCTGTATTGCAGGGCTCGACAAAATGGGCTCCCAGCTAGGCACAAGCAGTTTTATTTTTGAGTGCCAGAGGGTGCTCCTCCACTGCATTTTCACAGCAGAGCTAGGAGCCAGGCTACAAACCCTGATCACTGTGGTAGCCTGTCACCCCTGTTTTGTCAAGCCCTGCTGCATTGTCTCTGTGTGATGAAGGTCTATGCAGTGAGACCAGGAAGGCTCTGTGCAATTTGTGCTCATGCAAATTGCCTCCCAACCCTCTTGGCAGAACTGGCTAAACATCTGCTGCAGAAGGGTGTGCAACCAGTAGCTGTTCCTTCTTAGCTTCACCTTGAATTTTTGGCCTATTTTTTGGATAGTCCCCCAAATCCTCTTTTGCTCATTGCACACACTCATCTGTGATGCGTTCTGTCTCCAGCAGGGATAGAGGACTGATCTGGAAAGTGGTGATGATTGGTTGAAACTAAACTGAAGTGGCTTTCTTTAGTTTATGGTCACCATTCATTTCCCTGTTGTCCAAATTATATCACAACCTCCACCACCTCCAAATCCCTTCTCTTCTCAGGAGTCAGATTTGAGCCCCTAGGCTGAAGCACAAGGAAGGTGGGGTGGCCATTATCCAAGTATGAACAAGAGCTGTTTGGTTAATTATTAGCGTTATTTACTTAGCCCTATTACTGTGCATGAGAAAATGGATTAAAGAACCAATGAAGTATCTTCCCTAAAGATGTGGCGATTTAAATGCACAGCGAGCTGTAGTTCAGTTAACAGGCAAAAGGCCCAATTGTCTCTGCAGTTTCACCCCCTTGATTTACTGCTTCCCACATCTCAGGCAGGGATTAAAGTAACGGGGAACGCACTGGAACGCTGTTCCAGGGACCACTATTTTAAAGGGCTCAGCATTCCGGGGCCCCTAAAAATAGAATGTAAAAAATAGCAGGCAGTGGAGTGTAGCGTTCCGGGTCCATGTTCTGTGTTTAGGGGCCTGAACACTGGGCCCCTAAAAATAGAAGGCCCTAAAGTGGCGTTCCGCCACGTTCCAGTGGGCAAGGGAGGGGGGGCTAGGCGGCATTACCAGGGGCTTAGGCCCCACCCCAAACTTCTCCCCTTCCATGACTTGCCCCCAACCTGGGGCCTGCAGCATTGGCCCCAGCCACGGTGCTGCCAGGACCCGGGACCTACTGCTCCCACCTCCCCAGCTGCCCTGCTGGTGAGTGTGAGGGTGATTGGCTTGCGCTGGGGGAGAGTTATGGGGGCAGGAGATGGGGTGCTGGCATAGGGAGGCAGGAGCTGGGATCTGGGGTATCCCACCAGTGCAGGGGGGGCCACCAGTGTGGGAGGTTTCTGAGGCGCCCCAAATTATACTTTAACCTCTGGTCTCAGGGGAGAGTTTATCCAGAGTGTTGTGGAGATGGGATCATTCGTTGACTTCATAGAACAGGTTCTTTTCAGAAGCCATGTGATGGAAGTGGCTTTGAGATTGGACTATACTAGTCAGGAGACAGCTCTGAGTGTGGTGTGGCATGACAGAAGGGACCAGAAGTCAAGTGGGAGAAAGATGCTGCAGGAGAGAAGTTTGGCTGAAGAGCAGGAGGGAATGAGTAGTGAATAAGACTATAAACTCTCTTGGACTATCATTTCATTAAATATATATACAGCTTTTAGCATGAAGGAGCCTTTACCTTTAATTGGAGCATCTAGGGCTACTGTGGTACAGATGGTTTCAGTTGTGAGAAATGAAGATCGAGTAGTCCATGTACACAGTTTGCGCTAAATCTCTCATGAGAATTAGCAGGTGGTTCTAGGCTGCTCCTGTGATTTTTTTTTTTCTTTAGGGATCAGTTCATTCACCACTGAAAAGGATAACTGGTAGCAAGTACTTCAAGCGGGCAGTGCAGTGCTGTTAAGGACAAGAGAGGAAAAAGATCATGTGCAACAGGGAAATGTTTATCCTGGCAAAATTCAGTTACTCAGATTGGAGCTGACCCAGATATAAAAGCTCAGCTCTTGCAAAAGACCCATGGGTTGTTTTAGAGCCCATCATGGACTTCTTTTTAAAGATCTTCCAAAAGACGGCACCATCAGCAGCACATCACCCCATAGTGCCATGCTCAGGTAACACTTCTGAACCGAAAGGCTAGCTGCTGTACTGACTAAGTTATTCATTTTCATGATCAGGTCAGTAAAAACCTTCATTTTGGAATCTCACTGAAGCTTTCACAGAGCTTCCAGTCTGCTGTGCTAGAGAGGCATAGAAATCAGGACTTCTTGCTGTGGAATTTTGATCTAGTGTGTCACAGGGTACACCAGGCCCCAGAAATGGTCTCCCCAGGCAACTGGTAGGGTCCCATCATGTTGCAAAAGAAATAAACTAGACTGAACAGAGTGCACTAGAAATTGTGCTATGTGGAACAGTCCTGCACTGCCTCAAGGGGGCTGGCTGAATGATCCAAACAGGGGATTGTTTAGCCCCTCCAGTGTCAATGATACTGTGAACACTACACTTAGTAAATCCACCATCTGGGCCTGTGCAGTTGACAGACCGTTGCCTTGTTAGGAGATATGTGAAAAGCCATATGAGACAATAGACCCTTTGATAGATTTAGTGCTGACTGAAGTAAAGCACTCCAAATGAGGAGGAGAGAAGAGATCTTTAAGCCACAGCAGTTCCTGATAGGAGGATTTCTCTCATTAAACTTAACTCCAAGGGCCTGATCCAACTCCTATTGAAGTCAACAGAAAGACACCGACTTCTATAGGAATTAGATTGGGCCCAAAGCCTTTGATTCAGGACAGCACTTAAGCATGTGATTAAAGTTAAGCTTGTACTTAAATCCCAGTGATGTCAGTGGGACTTAACATGTAAGCATGTGCCTGTGTTTAAGGATGTGCTCACATGCCATTTTCCTGAGTCCAAGCCAAGACCCAGATCCATTGAATTTAGTGGAAGCTAGAAACCAGAATACCTATGTGGATCTGGGTCTAAGTGGTTAACGTGTTGTGTTTGTGGCTGGTTGTGAGGAGAACTGACTGCATGGGACTGTGTGTCTGCAGGCACTGGTTAGAGGACTGCCTAGCTCCCATTTCATGTCCAAGTAGATTCTCTGACATGTGATGATAATCCTACACGTGGCAGACTCTTGTTACTACAGCACATCAAAAAGGGAAACATCCATAAACCAGTAGGAGAACACTTCAGTCTGTCTGGACACTCAGTAGCAGACTTGAAAGTTGCCATACTTCATTAAAAAAAACTTCGAAAACAGATCTCAGTGTGAAACTTCAGAGCTGGAGCCGATTTGCAAACTTGACACAATCAGACTGGGTCTGAATAGGGCCTTGGAATAATTAGTGCATTGCCAAAAATAGTTGTCCCTATTCACACGTTCTCCGTCTAATCAACTGGTGTGAATGGACCTCATCTACCCTACAGAAATGATTTTGCTAACACTTGCCCTCCTCCATCCTGATGTGTATATGCACCTCTCAACTGTAGTTTCCACTTCATGCATCTGATGAAGTGGGTTGGAGTCCACAAAAGCTTATGCCCAAAGAAATTTTCTAGTCTTTAAGGTGCCACAGAAATTCTCATAGTTTTTGTTATTACAGCAGCCACCTGAGTACAAGTGTGACCTTTGTCTTGCTAACTAAACCCACTAACGGATCCCACAGTATTCTTACCAGTTTTACTTCAGGAGATCTCAGAACAGTCCTGGCACTGCCCTGCAATTTTAGGCTATGTCCATGCTGCCACTTATGTTGGCACAACTTGTGTGGCTCAGATGTGTGACTGTGTGTCACCCCGTGGAGTGACATAAGTAACACTGACGTAAGTGATCAAGCTATGTTGCACCAGCAGATGTTCTCCTACTGCCATAGCTACCACCGCTCATTTAGATGGCTTTGTTACGTGAGATGGAGTGTCCACGCTAGCACTTTTACAGCAGAACAGCTGTGGTGCTGTAAGCAAGCTTGTATAGACAGAGCCTTGGAATACGGTTCCTACAGATCTCAGTGTGGATCATAGGAATGCTTTGTTGGACTGGTTTATCTTGCATTACTGTGGCCTAAGCTTTAGGGGTGTTGTGCAAGAGATATGGGTATTCCCACTGGTGTTAAGGGTTTTCAAACCACCTGTCAGGGCCCAGTACTGGATCACAGAGCCTCAGGTACTGGGTCGTGATGCCCCCTGCTGCCACCACTGAAAGACTGAAATGCGTTGCTAACAAATGTAATTGTTGGGTCACAGGCACAACTGATTTTTTTCAGCTGGGTCCTGGGAAAGAAAGTTTGAAAACCACTGGTGTAGAGCCAAACTACCTGGAGCTCCTCAGTGATTGGGGCAATGTATACACTCCTGTGGCTCATTGATGAGCACAGCATGGTCTTGTGTGTAGGGGGTGGAGCCAGGGTCCTACCTTCTGTCCATCCTCTTGTGTAATATTACTTGTGCCCTTGAAGAGTAATTTGGAAGCAGCAGATACAATCCTGCTCTGCCCATCCTTTAGGTGAACTGTGTAAGCAGAGGAAGATCCTAACTTGCTCCCCTCCCACTGGACATCTGTGTGAGGGTTAGTCAGCAATGTTCCCTCTAAGGCCCTAATGCAGCTGAGCAACTTATGTTGCTTGCTGCGCTCCCCCCCCCCCCCGGGTCCTCCGCACAGGCCCTCCACCCTGCTGGCCCAATCCTACCTGCCCAGCTCTCCCAGTCCCTGCCCCAGTCAGTCCGATCCCACCCCCCCCCCATGCTCCCCCAACTAGCTCGACCCCTTCTTCCCTCCAACCCTCCGCCCTCTTTCACAACCAGTTGCCCCTGCCCTGTCCCCAGTCCCACCCTCACCCCCTTACCCAGCTGCCAGAGTGGCACAACCTGGCCCCCAGCTGCTTCTCCAGCCAGAGGAGCTCTCATTGAGCACGCACAGAGAATCTGTGCACGCTCAGTGAGAGCTTACTCCGAGTGGGAGTTTTAAAAACTCCCAGCTTGGAGCCACTCTCAGCCAGGACTGGAGCTGCCGGCCATGCGAGGCCAGCAGTGTTCCTTGCATTGGGCAGTGGCAGATGCGGCTGCACAGCTTAGAGGGAATGTTGCTAGTCAGAATCGAAAGTTAAGGATCTGTTCTTAGCCAGCATCACATACTGCCAGGGGTTACTGAGAAACTTCCCTATTTTCAGGCTAGCTATACCATACGTGTCCATTATGGGAGCCAGGACTGGGTCACAGACCCTCAGGTGCTGGGTCATGGCACCCACTGCTGCTGCCACTAGAAGACTAGAATACATTGCTCAGAGATGTAATTGTAGGGTCACCGGCAGAAAAGATTTTTTATAACTGGGTCCTGAGGAAAAACATTTGAAAACTACTGCATTATGGGGTTTCCTGCATTTTCTTCTACAGCTTTGGTGCTGGTCACCTATCTGAGACCAACTGTCTGATCTAGCATGGCGTTTCCTGTATTACTAGCAATGAGTGTCAGTTTGATGTGGAAGAAGGAGGGGAATAAATAGACTTTTTTAAGAGGATCCCTTTTACAGAGGCAAGGGTAGTCCACCATACAAAGCATTAGACTGGGAGTTGGGGAGACCCGAGGTGTGTCTCACACACAGTCACTGTCTTGTTTTGTGGTCTCAAGCAAGTCACTTTAACCATTTGCTGCCTCAAAGTTATACTTAACATACTTTTATACAACCGATTGAGATCCACAAATAAAAAGTGGTATTAAGTGCTAAATACTCCTGAAAAGACCTCAGACCCTCTCTCTAGTGAGATGGTCTTGGCACAGTGGAACTAGCATGCCGTTTCAGATGAGTAAAGAGCACAGATAGGAACGACAGAGTTTTGTGCAAGCAAGGGATGGAAGCAAGTCTGTAGTGACAGTACTGAGGGTACAGTTGGTACTGATTACCTTACTCTGACATTTTCCAAGTTACATACCCTACATCAAAACTAGTGTGTCAGAGAATTTTTAAAGAAGCACCTGATCTGCTTGCTGTGTTGATTGTTGACCTCAACATATTATTGCCAGGATTGAATGAACACTGGGACACAATTCTTCTCTTATCCCTCTAGCGCTGAACCCTTCTTGAGGATCATTAGAGATTTGCCAGGGACAAACCCAGGAATGAATGACCACAGAGATGGAATTGTCTTCTCATAGCCAAATATAAAGTTACCTGACAGTCTGTATTATAAGTGAGGCATGTCTCACAAGCAGTGATCCCAGGATGTTGCAGGGGGATATGGAAGTGGCCGAAAGGCACTCCTACTCCAGGCCCTCCCTCACCAGTCTGCCCTGGGACTGAGGGCAGTGCTGGCTGGCAAGCAGCACGGACCCCAGTGCAGCTGCCTAGGGCCATGGGCCTTGGGAGGCCAGGCTGAGAGCCAGTCACCTCCTGAGTGGAGCAAATAAGTGCTGGTCTGCCCTGCTCCCCCTCCCCCCGGGGTGGACCAGCAGGCCCAGGGGCAGGGTGAGAGCACAGAATCTGGCCTTTGGCCCCAGGGCTGTGCTCTCAATGCTCCAGTCCTGCTGGGGGAAGAGGGGGATGGAGGAGCCAGATATGGGTTTTAGAGAGTGGAGCATTGGGTCCCCTTTTTGACTGGGCCCTGGCCTTCAGCCTGTAAAGCCCCTCCAATAATCCAACCCTGGCAAGAGGTGAAGGTCAGGGCCAGGGGAGAGAGCAAGAACGGCTACTTTGAAAGGGCAGTTTCAGTGGTCTGAAAGGGGAAGCAACTGGATTGAAAGCAATAAAGGAGACTAGGATGGGAGATAAAAAGAGATTTTTCCCAGGACTTTGGTAAGAAATGGAAGGTGGGACAGTAGCTAGTGAACGGAAGAGAAAAGAAATGAGCAGGATGAAAAAGGAAGACGAGAGGGAGGCAGAGGGTTGATCTGAGGCAGGAGATTTGGCAGTGTCAATAACAGCTAAGATTCTCTTTTCCTGGGTTAGAATTTGGTCGAACTTGGGTCCCGACAGAACTTGGGACTAACTCATTTAGTTTTGCTCCATGTTTATTGTGTGTTGAAAGGTACAGGTGTACCGCATGTCTGTAATTTCCTAGTGGCTTGACTCATTTATGTGTCAGTTTCTGGTGCGTGCAATTCCTGAAAGAAATATTTGTTTTGTAATTAGCAGTTAGGTAAATGAGTATGAAGTCCAAAAGACAGTGAAGTCCCATTACCCGTTCATTAAAATTATACCACCAGATTGAAAAGATGGTTCAGATAATTTCCCTGCCTTTAATTTACTTAACCCTTTCTGAAGTATTGGTAGGTCACCCCTGTCAGAGATTGCTTACTCATGCTGCTTATTGGACTACATGCCAATGCAAATACTCTTCTTGCCTTTGAAATGAACCAGACTGCACCAAGGAGCAGGTATCTGCACACCATTTCACAGCAGAAGGTATCTGGAGAGACTACTTACTATTCACTCTCACCCAAAGACCTTCCAGGTCCCTACTCTCTCCTTTTTGTCATCACATAGTCTCTGATACACAAGGTTTATCCCAGAATAATGGGGAAAATTTCTATGGGAGTTCCTTGTACAATCTTTTATCACTGCAAGATAGAAAAGGATAACTGAGAAATTGGTTTGGGACATGTTTTCATGTCTCAGGGTCTGCTTTGATTTCTTCAGGAGAGAAGACATTCACTTAGGAATGGTAAATTACAAGTGTTTTGTGCTTCTCTTAGGAAAAACTTGTTGGGATTCACTAATGCAAGTAGCTGCAATCAGAAGCGAGATGAGGTGAGAGCCACATCTACTACTACTAAGGATTTATGTACAATGGGAGTGAAAAAGACAAAAATAAAAGGCATAACTGCTTCAGATGCACAGGGCTGTAAAAGAGAACAACAAAGAGGGCAAGAACATGAGAGATGCTCTTTCTTGCACTCCTGTCTTTTCATCCCATACCTTGAAGGGAGAAGCTTCGGGGAGGATAAAGGGCTTTTTGGCATTGAGCCACAGTTGGCATGTTGGCTAGAGCTTCGTGAAATCCAATGCGCAGTTCAGACAGAGGAGACACAACAGTTGGCAGGTTCCTGTGACTGTGGCAGCCTGATGAGAGTTATTCTAAGAACACAACACACGATTGGATTACTGAGCGACACTTTACGGGATCTAAAAAAAAGGAGCCATCTGACAGTCTGTGACGGCTCCCAGCCCACTCCAGCCAAGTGAAGACAGGGCATGAGGCTTTGAATATCCCGCAGCCAGGTTTGTGATGCAAACAAACTGCCGCTACGCCCCTTCCCTTGAGACTGTGAACCCACAAACTTCTGGAAATCCATCACGTGCCCATCTCTGGCTCTTAACAGGGGGAACAACAGGTCTTTAGAACTGGCTTCTCTTGGGGTTATGACCTCATGCTCTTTTAATATGTTCCTGTTGAGGATCTTCTCGGGTTTAACGCGTTCCATAATTCTGTCATACTCCCTGGGTTGCAAATGTCTTTGCATGGCCACCTGCTTTTGCAACTGGAACCATTAGCAGGTAATATAGCCTGCTGCCTTTCTGTCTCCTGGCTTTGTGTGGAAGGGGACGCTTCAGGGAGAGGAAGGTGGCACAGGGATTATGAGAGATGGGAAATGGAAAGCAAAACACAGGAATTGGAAAGTAGGGGGATTGGATACAAAAGAGCAAAATTCTACACCAGTATCTGTCATGTGTGACTTGATGGACGGTGATTGAATTGCATAGGGTCTGTGTTGGTGCATAATTTGGCCTGGTTTCTCAGTGATGATTTGGTGATATTTGTGAGAAGACTGGGCTCACTTTGTATAACCCAGAGACTTGGATGGAGTTACATCAGGGATGAATTTGCTCCATAAAGCTTATTTCCACTGGTTTGTGAATGTCTGAAATTTTTCTTGTAAAATTCTTGCTGGGTCAGTTCTTCCTTCCTCTCTTTTTCACTGCCCATTCCTCCTCCAATCCCTGTAGACACATACACATTCCCTCACATGTCATAAAGAGTAGCAGGGTTTGAGGAGCTCGCTCTGTTCTGTGCTGTTCCCATTGAACGCAATTGTCAAACTGTCTTTGTCTACGTCTAGGCTAAGCCAGCGCTCTGGAAGTAGCAGCCCTTGCTGGTCATTCTGTCATTTGTTCTTAAATGCAGGTCTGGAAGGCTCCTGGCCAGAGTCAGACAGATGAGGGCTTTGAAAAGCCATAAACATTATTTTTGGCACTAGAGAAAGAGCGGTTATCAGACTGATGTTGATATCTCGCTAGCAATTGGTTTCAGGTTTGTAGACATAGTTATGCTGGTTGAAAAACAGCCAGGTAGTAGGTAGTCTGACAGCCATGCTCCCGTCTAACTCAGTCTTGGGCCTGTTGCTGCACAAGCTGACACTGAGAATCAAAGAGGTTAGTAGTGCTCAAATAATTCCTTCTTGGTGCGTAGCAGAGTTGGGAAAATTGGAAAACCCATGTGGTGAAGAGCCTGCCTTTTCCCGATGAGAACAAGGGGAGCCTCTCTACAAGCACAAGCAAGGAATGGATTGAGACTTAAGTGGACAGAGTGCTGGAGACAGCTATGTCTGTGCTTCATTACATTTCATGAAAAATAACTGAAACCTCCCGTGGTTGCAGCTCCCTCTGTCAACAACAGCTAAAGATGGTGTGGAAAGGATACACAAAATAGTGACATTTTTGTGTGATTTTATAATTGATAAACTCTGGAGATATATAATTTTTAAAAAATCAGTTTTGTATGTCTCATTTCAAAATTAGGTCAGGCCCTCCTGTGTTTCTGCTGGAGATCTCCAGGGAGGACTCAGGTATCTAAAGTGGGAGCTGCCTTAGTTCTTCATTGAAGGGTCAGGATGTTGAATCTTTAACAGAGAACTTTTCTTCAGTTCTTCATACAGATGGTTGAATTAAAAAGCTATTTAAAAACAAAACAAAATGAAATAACCTCTCTCCCATGGTTTTAAACCACCCAAATAAAAAAAATCTTTTCCCTTCTCAATGTGACATTTTAATCTCACTAGCTCTTTTAGTATCCCTGGACAACTAAGTAGGCAAGACTTAATGTTAAATTAAAAAGTGAGAATAAAAGCCTTCAGATCTTTATTGATCACAACCAGCCATTAAAATGACACAAACCCATTTTCTTTTCCTTTTATAAATCATTTTAAATTGCACACAGCCAATATGGGAAATAGAATTTTGAATCCTGATTTCTGCTCCTTGAACACTGGCATCTGCCACATGAACTAAACGAGACCATTCCTGAGCGAAGGGTTAGTATGAGGGTGTATCACATCACTGCAGCCTGCTTTAGGTAGAAATCTTCATGCTGTATCTTCTTGTAGCTCTTTAGGTTATTGTCTCTCTAACCTTTGGTTTGCATTATTTCCTTGCTCCAGGCCGAAATGAGCTGATTGCCCGCTATATTAAACTGAGAACAGGGAAAACGCGCACCAGGAAACAGGTAGGTGTGAAGCTGACTGTAGTACACTGTCTGCTTTGTTTGTGCCAGGAAAGATGGAGAGGGTCTGTGTGAACAAATTGCCCCTCTGCTGACCTGTAATTAGTCTCTGCCTTTTGGAGAAAGATCATTGCTGTCAGCTGGGTAATAAGAATAGTGATCTTAGTCCATTTGAAAGTCTTCAGATTGGACCGTGGCACTTCTGCACAGGGGCAGAGGCCACTTCTGTCAGTGAATCATTCAGTCCTGCCAGTGCTAGCTCACTGGGGGCCCTCAGCAGGAATATTCCCCTCCTCCCCCCCAGCATATACTATTTAGTAATAGTAATTGAGCTGCCCGGGCCCCTAAACAATTGCCTGCTCTGCTTATGCCTTGTACCGGCTTTGAGTCGTTATATTAAGCGTTCCATTTTGGGGTTCGTGAGGAAAGCCGATAAACGGCCTAAGGGTATGGTGCCTTTCTCTCCCTCCTGGTTACTGACTGGAAGCTGTTACTATCTAAGCGGTGACATATGAATGAGTTGGCAGTCTCAGTCCTGTTCTCCATAGACGAGAATCCCATCACCGTAACTGGTCACCTTTTGGGCCATCTCACTGGAAGGGCCAAAGGATGAGCCACCTGAGGAAGAGCACGGGGATGCTTCTTCCGGATCAGGAATTAAACACAGGCCATGGGGTGGTTTAAAATATATGGCTGTGCTGGAGACATGCACAGGACTTCATGTCTCCAGCCCTTTTAGCCCAGGACCTGTCAGGCACGCACACACTTTCCATTATCATTAGCTCCTCTCTTAACACAGCCTTTTTACAAAGGAGCAGGAAGGAGGCTCAGCCCTCATTTCTCTCATCACTTTGATGATGGCCTTTTGCCTGTTACCAATATTGAGTGATTGTTCCCTGAAAAATGACAGGGTTTTTTGAAAAAGCCAGTATTCAGGTTTTATTGGCTTTTCACCTGGATTTTGGCTGTTCTGGGACCTGGGGATACTCTGCAGGGTAAGCAGGGAGGGCCATACTGAAGGGCTGGGTTAGCACAAACCAGAGGAGACGAATAGTGAGGATTGCAGCTTTCCATTCCTCTCCTGCCCCACAGCCCTTTGGTGCATCCCCAGTGCACAGAGCCCTATCTACTGCCTCTGCTAGGCAGAGCTGATTGGTAGAGCCCTGCAGATATGCAGATATCCACTGATATCCGCATTCTATCCGCATCTGCACATACAACACAGATATCCGTGGACCATTTCTTGCGGATGCACATTGGGTACAGGTCCATGTATTTTTATCTTCACAGAGCTAGAGCCCTGCAAATATGTGGATATCTGCGGATATTTGCATTTATATCCGCATCTGTGGATACAACATGGATATCCGTGGACCATTTCTTGCGGATGCAGATCGGATACTGACCCACATATTTGTATCCATGCAGGGCTCTACTGACTGGCCTGGCCCTGAAGGGCACCCCGTTGGTTTCTTCTGGGGGAACAAGACCAGGCAGTGAGCAGGGTCCCAGCAGCCGAGACTGCCCTGCCACTACAGAGTGTGGATGACATCCTCAGTGGTTGCCTGGTGATGGGGCTGGATCACTGCAACGATCCAGCCCTGCTCAAGCCAGCACTGTGTCCCCAGGCCTGGCTGGCGCTCAGTGGGTTGAAGTCCAGGGGCCGGAGGCCACAGTGTGCAGCACTCCTGTCCCACCTCTGGGCTGACTCATCTGCCCCAGGAGGCGGGGCAGCCTTTGGCGGCTGTGGTGCTCCAGAGCCAGGAGCATTGTCAGGCTGCTGTGCCAGGGCCCCTACAGCTCATACTGGCCTGGCTGGTCCACCTGGGGCTCCAGCGTGGCAGCCTGACAGCGCTTCTGGCCCTGGAGTCCTGCTGACACGCCAGTTGGCCCCATCCCTGGAGTGCCCTGGATCTTCAGGGGCAGACCAGCTGGCTGCAGGATGGGGTAGGAGCGCCATGGATCACAACCTCTGGCCTCAGGCCCCACGGTGAGTGCCAAGCGCTGGCCTGCCCTCCATGGCTGGCAAGGGGCTGCCAGGTGGCCCTTGGGCCAGCTTGCCCAAATGCCCTGTCTGCAGGCTGGCTGCTGCCCCCACAGTGGGAGGGTGGAGTCCTGCGGGGAGGGAGGCAGGGCCCCAAAAGTGTGAAGCCCTGCCTGGTGAATGTCATCTTCAGGGTTAAGGAGGCTGCTTATGTGTCAAAGCAGGTGTTTGATTTCACAGAGCCCTTTGGCCTCCAATTTGACACCTGTTCAGTGTCCTGTCATCATGATAAGCTTGGGCTTGTTTACATCTAGAAGAAAGTCTTACTGGAACCTCTCTTTAATAAAACAGAAACAAAAAGGATCATTAATTCCCCATCACACAGACATCAGGGGCTTCTGTTCTGTACTGCAGGCAACTCCCAAGTCGTCCCCTCGAATGATGATGGTCCTTGTGTTTCAATGCAGGTCTCTAGTCACATCCAGGTGCTGGCACGTCGGAAAGCCCGGGAGATCCAAGCCAAGCTGAAGGTATGATGGGCGTCTTTACCCACAACACACAAACCAGCCAGTATAACAGCCTTATTGGCGGGGAGATCAGCAATTAAGCTGGGGAGGAAGAGGCACTTCCCAGGAAGTGCTGAGTTAGTACTTGTATTGTTATAGCTCTGTGGTGCAGGAGGCAATTTCTATTTAAAGAATGAAGAAACAATGACTTTCATTTCTGTGGGGCCGATTTACCTCTGGTTTGTGCTGCCTTCATCTAAACCACAGGGCTCACAGTGGCAGAACACACATGGGGGTGGTGTAGGAGTTGTGGTGGTATAAAGTAGCTACAACTTCCCTTCCTTGTGCTGTGAGGAATTGTAGGAGCGTGAGAGGCATGGGGATGTGCTGATTCACCACTTCTGGTGGCAATTGTATAGAGCCGCTGGGACAAACAAAACCTGCCCTTGGCTGACGTAACCCTGAGGTGATGACGGGGATGACAACAAGCAAATTGTGTCTTCCTGTGCTAACTGAGGTGACTTTGACCTTGCGTCTAACACAGGGCTGGTGAGAAGAGTGTTTTTGAAGACTGACCTCCTTAGAAACCCTAGGGTGACTTCTGGGGATTATTAACAGAGCGTCTTATGTAAGACACAGGAAATAGTCATCCCACTGTACTCAGCATGGGTGAGGCCTCTGTTGGAGTAGCGTGTCCAGTCTTGGGCACTGCACTTCAGGAAAGACGTGGACAAACTGGAGAGAGTCCAGAGGAGAGCGTTAAAAATGATGGAAGGTTTAGAAAACATGACCAATCAGTAAACGTTGTTAATTTTTCAATCTCAATGTCTACTGTCATTAAATAATTATTGTCTGACCCTATACTCTCCCACAACTGTGAAAATTTAACTAGATAAAATTTTAAAAAGAACTCCTTAAAATCCATAATTTTTGAACTGTGAAAAATTACATTGATAAAAATAAATGCTTTAATATAAACAATATTATCTGCCTTATAAAAAAAATCAGATGCTACCAAGCCTGTGTAAAAGGAAAAGTTAAAGTTAAATTGGGTATGGCTTGTCTCAAGAAAGGAAGACTGGGGGTGGTGGCACCCAGTAGCAGTTTTCAAATATGTCAAGGACTAATATATAGCTGGTTATAAATAGTTCTCATGTCCGCTGACAGCAGGACAAGAAGTAATGGGCTTAATCTGTAGCATGGGACATTTAGGTTAGCTCTTAGGAGCATTTTAGGCTATGTCTACACTAGAAAAAGTTAGGTCCAATTTGTTAATTCGAACTAAACTCGACCTTATTAAGTCAAATTAACAAAGTGGACTAAGTCGACTTGAAGTTAAGTCGACTTAGTCCACTTTGTTGATTCAACCTAACTGCCCTTAATTTGAACTTAATAAAGTTGTATTAAGGGTTAATCCAAGTCTACATTGTCCTTAGCTCAAACTAAGGAAGCTAATTCAGGCTTAGTTCAAACTAACAGGTGGTTCTTATTCCAACTAAGCTTTCATTAAATCGAATTAAGGAATTTCTTAATTAGACTTAAGGAAAGTCCAGTATAGACAAGGACTAATTTAGCTTGAGTTAAGCCTCCTTAATTCAAACTAAATTGTCAGTGTAGACACAGCCATTCTGACTGTAAGGATATTAAGTACTGGGAAAGATTACATGGGCAGGTTGTGAAGTACCTGTCACTGGAGATTTTTGAGAATGGGTTAGATCAGGGGTGGCCAAACTTATGGAACTCAAGAGCCACACAAATTGATTATTAAACCTTCAAGAGCTGCACTGAGGCATATAGCCATATGCTTTCACCTACTAAACTGATTTGCTGACGTTCTTCCGCGAGCCACACATTTTCATTCAAGAGCCAGATGTGGCTCTGAGCCGCAGTCTGGCCACGCCTGGGTTAGACAAACGCCTGTCGGGATGGTCTAGCTATATTTCATCCTGCCTCAGAGGAGGAGGCTGGAGCTGATGACTTCTGGAGGTCCCTTCTAGCCCTGCATTTCTTTGACTCTTCATTGTTCACTATCAGGAGCTGACGCTATCTAAATGAACCAGCTGGACTCAGTCCCATTTGGTGTTGAACTGAATGTGTGTGCATTTTGAGCCACACTTTCTCTCTCTCGCTCAGTTTCATTGTAGAGTTCTGCTAGTTCTGTGATCATCCTGCTGTGTTTCCAGCTGCTTTGGGAAGAGAAAGAAGCTACAAATTACAGCTGCCCAATTCAAAGCTACTAGGTATGGCTGTCTGGGCTGGAAGCCTGTGGTGCCAGTAAGTGATCTATTCAGATGGAGGCCCGCTACAGAGACAATGTGAATAGGAAACAACTGCCCACCATGATAACAGATATACTGCAACTTGTATCTGTGACCTTGATTCTGTTCCTTGTGTGTCACAGCCCTGGGATTTGGCATGATTGGAAAGCAAGCCAGCTGAGCCTGCTTCCACTTAATGCCTACAGGCAAGGAGGCTTCATGTCTTGATGAGCTTCATTTCTAGCATCCTTTTTCCTTCAGCCATGCTGTGCAGTCTCCTCAGATGCCTGCAGTGCACCATTTCCCAACATCAGGCAGTTCCTTTCTGACCTGCAGAGGCAAGTATGCCACATTGATTCAACTTACTTATGTCTTCACTTCCCCACTCTACAATCAGAGATGCTACTGCCTTTCTCCCCAGTTACTGCTAACAGCTGTGTGTTCTGCTGCTGCTGGTTCCCCTGCCATATTCAAATACACATTTCATGTTTACATCCTGGAGATCAGACTTGCCACATTCTGATTTGTTTGGCAATTAATGTCGTGCTATTTCCGTAGCACAGGCAAGAGTGTATTGTGCAGTTGTCCACAATGCCTATAACAGGCTTTTGCATCATGTTCAAGATGAGTTTAACAAACATAGCATAAAGCTTGAGGAAAAATATTTCCCCAGAAGACAGCCATTTTGTCTGTCCTAACTGGTTAAAATGTTTGTCACCTGCACTAAAGAAAGACTGAAAAATTATCAGAAAAGGAAAAAAAAAAAAAGTGTCCATATTTCTTTCCTTACAATGTGTAAGAAAGGCTTGAAGAGCAGAGTGCTGAGGGGAATGGATGACTTTTTTTTTTCTTGCTTGTTTATGACTTTAGCAGTAGGAGAAATATTGAATCTGATCTTCCCTACTTTTGCTGGAAGCCTATAGAAATTGATCTAGCTGAAGGGGAAGGAGTCAGTGTTGAATCGTTAACAAATACAAGTTTGCTCCCAACCATTTGCCAGGTATTTGAATTAAAACTCAAACGAGGAGAAAAAGATTTTAAATGGTCTGCTTGAACATCCTTTCTGCTCCCAGGTGCCTAAGTTTTTGTGTGCCATTAGTGTACAAGTACTCTGTCTTTTTTAAAGTCTTCCACACAAAACAGAGTAGATCACCCTTGACTTTCAAATGTAGAAAGCAAACCAAAAACAAACGAAGCACCTTTTGTCAGTGATGGCAATTGGGAAAGTCTTTTTACATCATAAAGAACCAAAAATGAACATAAATCTTTAAAGGATTTCCCTAAAGCCTTATTTAAATACAATTCTGAAGAAGCTTCTGTTGGCTTTGGAACACATGTCGGCTTTCTCAGCATTTAAAAATACTTCCCTTCCACACATTGGATGATGCCAGCTGGCATCCATAATCTCCTTAGAGACAGAAAACTTAAAAGTTCTGCTGAGGCACAAGGTAGCTGGAGACCATTCCAACTGTATAGTCTCACTTAGTTTTAGGGTTTTGTACTTTCTCTGTCTTTTGAATTATCATCAGTCAGGGAGTTTTGAGGGAAGAGGAGTTTGGGAAAAGAGGGGAAGACCCTGGGGAGAGAATTTATTTTAGTTACGAAAGCAAGTTGCTCTGGAGCAGTGCTGCTGAGGAGGAGGATGCCACTTTTCTTCACTGATAAGAGGTTACCTATTCCAGCTGCTTATGAAAGTCATCATTCAGTCTGTGACATCACTGTTACAATTATGATTTCATGGACAGAAGTGCCTGAAGGGTAGGGACTGGATGCAGATGAAAATAACAGAGGTGTTGGTGGGGAAGCCTGAACAAACCTCACCCCTGAGTGACATAAATTTTGTCTGCATAAGTTGTAGTGTGCCACTTCTCGCACTAACAGAGCTACCATCACTCGTTGACATGCTTTTATTAGGTCGATGGGAGAGTTCTCTTCCATTGCCATAGAGGGGCTACGCGCAATCTTACAGTGGTGCAGCAGCAATACAGGTGTGCCGCTGTAAGCTCACTAGCCTGTACATGAGCTCAGGCCTTTGTAGTGGAGTGTAGGGTATGAGTAGCTACATGCCACAGTGAAGAGTTCTGGCAGGGGAGAGGCAGTGGACACTACACTGTCAAAAATAGCAGTGTTGGGTGGGGAGGCTCAGCTTGGGTGTGTAGGGTATATACCCTTGAGTTCAGGCATGCAGGGCACTCTGCTCTGCTTGTCTAAACTGTGCCTCCGACTCTGTGCTGCTATTTATAGCTGTGTTGGCTGGGACAATGATGTCCATGCTCAACATGCCACTGCAAGTGTTACTGTCCTGTATAGTGCAAACAGGGCTTTCCTGGTGCACATTCCTGGGGGAGTTTTTATAGTTGCTTGCAACTTATTCTCCCCTTGAAAAAATGGATTGTAACAAAGCAAACAGTCCTCACTGAAACTAGCCCAAAGGCCAGGTGGGACAGGGGTCGTTTGGTGGTGGAGGTGTGGAGCTATTTCTGTGTTACCATTGAGTCAGGCTGTAGGCATTCGTTAATGGAAAAGTATCTCACCCCTCCCAGCTCCTTGTCAGTAATTGAGAAATGGTTGGCTGGATTGGACTCATGCTGCCAGGAACAAAACCTCTCAGCTTCAGAGCTGAGACAGCGTGAAGAACTTCAGAGCGAAAGGAGAAATGCTGGGAAAGTTCTGAGAACTCAATCCTTGGATTTCACAATGGAAGTTAAGCCACAGCCTCAACTATGGGAGAGGCCAGGTCTCTGTGCATTAAAAAGTCACTTGTGGTCCTGGTGTTTTTCAGGGGTGCTCAGCACCTACTTCCCTGATCCAAGTCAATGGGAATCATGGGTGCTCCGTGCTACATCACGTATTTATCATTATAATCACCGTGTCTTTTTTCCTTCCTCTCCTCACTAGGATCAAGCAGCTAAAGATAAAGCCATGCAGAGTATGGCTACAATGTCATCTGCCCAGATCATCTCCGCAACCGCCTTCCATAGTAAAATGACATTGCCTGGCCTCCCTCGACCAGCCTATCCTGCTGTTTCTGGGGTGAGTGAAGTGTCTTGATGGTGATGGGGTGACAGGTGAGTCAACTAGAGCTCAGGGTTTGAAGCGCTGATGGACATACAGGAACATCCATAAACAAACTACAGAGGACATTTCCAATGTGCATCTCATTAACATAAAGGACAAATTTGCCATCTAACTGCAGCTGATTCACCTCTCAAGCTGGAGTAAATCAGGAGTAACTCCAGTGGAGTCACATTAATGTAAAACTGATGTGGACAAGAGGAGCACTTGTGATCTTCATCACCCATACTGTTGTAAGATGTCTGTGCTCTCTTTTTTGGCACATGGTTCTTTTGTATTCAGGAATTCATTCTTGCCACCCTTTTCTAGCCCCCTCTTGGAAATGTACAGTCATAAGTGCTTGAATACTACGGTGACGGGTGATCTCATATAGAAATGTAAAGAGAAGCTTAATCTAAAGCCCATTGGCATCAGTGGCAAGACTCCCATTGAATTGAACTATGGGACGTTCAGATTCTCCCAACCCTCTAAGATAAACCTTACTGAGATCTAGAGGGAATGATGCTCTTTCTCTCCATGACATGTTAAGGCTCTGGGACTGCATGGTTCAGGGGCTATGCTGAAAAGGTAATAGAGGGACAGATATATAATGCAGCCAACACGTTGCTAAACCCACTAGATCAGTCACCTGAATGCCATGGCTGCTGCTTGCATGAATGGGAGTGCCCCCCATATTGAGAAATTCAGGTTGCCCTTTTTTTCTTTTTTGGTGCTGTCTGTTGTAATGCAATCAGGCAAAGATCAAGATTTGACCTGATAAGTGAGAAGACAATGTCTGGACTCCGCACACAGAACAAAATGTTCAGCCTAGTTGTGTTCCTCCCTCACTTCTCCAGTTGCCGTCACCTCCCTTTCCCCACCTGGCCATTGTGACTGCACCACATGTCACCACCCAGACTGTCTCTGAGTGTCTCACTCTCTCTCCTTCCCCTCTTCACCCTGTGGTAAATTAGGAATGGGGTCAATATCCCTGATCTAAAAGGGCTGCCATGCTGACTTGACCAGTGTATTCAGGTTTTTTGAATGGTAGAGCAAAAATTTGTGACAGGTTTTGCAAGGCTTCCTCCAGCCTGCTTTTTAGATGCACATTACCAGTGCAGAATTCACAGGTGCTGGAACTAGCCATTCTGGGAGTGCTCTGCCTTGAACTACTAATAAGAACCAATATACATGGGTTCCACCTTCAGCTCCATTCCTCCCGCCTTTCCCCCCACTGTTAAAATTGTTCTAGCACCACTGGCAGAATACCTTTGTGCAGCACAAAAGAAAAATTTTCCTGATCCTGCACTGAAGAAAGGTCTGTTTCCTGGTGCTAGCTTGCCCAACAGTGCCTCCCAGTTCATCTCAGTGTAACATGCAAGGTTAATCACATGCAAACAAATTTTCAAAAGTGACTGAGGACTTCTGAGTCCCCGAAGTTGAATGCCCCAAAATGGAGGCGCTCTTAGCCAGTGTCCACTGCGAGAAACGATGGCCTTAGGTACTCACTACATCTGGCTTAGCCCCTACAAGGCCAATCAGTGCCAATGCAGGGAAACCCAGGCTAATTTAGCTCTTCTCATAGTCTTGTAATATGCCATCACTGGCCATTGCCAGGAGTAAGGCCTGGTTTTCTGTACCTCAGTATGGTGACTGTGTACTTTGGTTTTGCAGTTTTGGCAAGGAACTTTGCCAGGCCAAGCTGGATCCTCTCATGAGTGAGTACTCCTATCCTCAATTGTATGTGTGGCTGCTTCGCACAGGGTGTGGATGTTTGTGTGTGGGTGTGTGTAAGTTCCCCTCAGTTGGGAAATACTTGCACTTAGCTCAAGCTTAAAGAAATCCTGAGACCATTTGCTGCTGATTGCCAGCAAGGCAGATGTTCCACAAGCTATTGATGGAAGGAGGCATGGATTTAGGGAAAAGGCCTAGAGCTAAATTGAAAGGTGCGTCTAAATGAATTCAAGGGGAATCTTAAACTGTTGAATGTTGCTCCTTCTCTGAGCACTCCAAAATGTATGTTACATTTACTTAGCTGCCTCTGGACTCACTTAGGCTGATCCAGTGCCTAACAAAGAAAACAAAAAAGCTGGCTTCAGAGGGAACTGAGTGGGGGTCTTAATTCACCCTCTCACTGATGTGTACTTTACACAATCCTTTTACACATTGCCTTGGACTTGCCCTGCTGTGACTATGGAAATCAGAGAGATCCACACTGGGCTTGATCAGGGCTTTAGTGAGAACCCAAAAGAAGAGAATGTGGCGAGAGGAGGCATTTGCAGGGAGTTATAAGACTAATGTATGGGAAGGTAGGCCACCCCTCCTCCTTCAGTGCACTGTTCTTGGTTTCACGGCAGTTTAGATGTCCTTGTACATCAGTAAGTGGGTATAAGTAAGTCCAAGGGACTCTAAAGATATCTATCTTGTATTACCTTGTTTGTGGCATCTGAATTCGGCCTCTAGTTTGCAAGTGAACTGGGGAGTGATCCTTTCAAAATCTTGTTTAAGAGCCAGATTTTCCAAAGCTCAGCACCCACCATCACCACTGAGAATGGAGGATGCTGCCAGGTACTGAATGCTTCTGAAAATCTGGCCACTTATATAGGGGGCTTAAACAGGAGTGGAGTTCACATGAAAATCCATCCCAGTCAAGGGTGTTGAGAATGTCTGAAAAGCTGTTTCCATAATGCCCAACACAGGGGAAGAGGCTCACAGTGAGTCTGAGTTGCCATTTACTGACCTTGTCCACACATAAGTCCATCTCTGGATGAAAGGCAATATAAATAAATGGCCACTAATGTCTAGGTGGGCAGGCTGTATAGCAGAATCAAGTCAGAAGCCCTGCAGTCCACATTGCAAACTTTTTAGGTGAGCTTGGAAGATGCCCCTAAATGGGTCTGTGCTATTGGACGTGTTGATAAGAATGCTGGGTGCTGTTTGGGTCCTCTTTGCTGTGTTCTGCATTGCGCGCTCCACTGAAATTAATGGTCTGAGAAGCCCTTCTTTTATGGTAGCTATTTGGTTACCTTTTCTGGGCTCTTCTTGCCTCACATGGAGGTACTTCCCCCAAACCTTTTATGTTAGTAGCCCTCTAGATACTTAACCTAATTTGTCCAAAGACCTCAACAAAATGTGTTGATCTTTCTTTAACTCTCATGTTTATTCCTGCAGCGTGAAGCCTTTTTCTCAACAAACCTATGCTGTTCAACCTCCACTTCCTTTACCAGGTAGGTGGGAAACACGATTCCTTGCACAGCACACACATATCATATCACCATGTCAGAAAATCACTGCTCTTTAGTCGTAACTATAAAGGAGACTTCTAGGTTTCCTGACACTGAAGGGGAAATCAGCACATTCTAATATTCCACAATGACCTGGGAAACCATAAGAATGAGGACAGCCCACACCTAACCTTAGATATATTTATCCAGCCACAGGTTTACCTGATATATCCAACCAATGCACCTCCCATCTATCTCCACTCACTTAATCTAACCTGATCAGCTGTATAGACCTGTCCTTCTTAGTTCCTCTGGTTCCCACAAAGAAAGAGTTACTTTCAGTCTTAATGACTCCATTTAAAATTAAGGGAAGTCACAATCCTGGAAGAACAGTAAAGTTTCTGAGAGAACACCATATGCTTGTCTCCTCCACAGCAGGCTGCCGCAACTTCAAAAACAAAACGGCTGCCATCTCTGCACACTGGCAGAGTTACTAGGAGCATAGACTGAAAGTCTAAAAGCCATCTAGGGGGATTTAGATGTGGTAGAGTGATGTTTAATGACTTGCTCAGGGTTATGCAGTAAGTCAATGGCAGAAGGAGGATTAAAATGCACGCATTCCCGGCACCATGCTCTGTCCAGTATGTTCTGTCTTCACCACAGTAATGGGCTTGCGTTCCCAGTATACTCTCCCCAGATGGCCTGTTCTGATAAAGGAGAAGATAGTTTTTCCTTTCCAGTCTGAGCATTTCCTCACTCCCCTTCCTCTGAGATATGCAGGCAGCTTGTCTTGCTGTTCAGTTAAGGCCCAGTCCACATCTATTGATGCCAATGGGAATCTTTCTTTTGACTTCAGTGGCAATTAGTCTGATCATTTACTTAGTAGCACATCCTGGGCTACTTCCTAGGGAAGAAGAAATGAGAAGCTGCGGGGGTGGGGGTGGGGGCAGGATATAGAGGGCTGGGATTGTGATGCATGTTTTATATGAGGGTTGAATTCCAAAAGAGATTCTTCACTAGGCTACAGCGTTAGATGCTGAACCTGACGGTTGTTTCTAGCATTTCCCTTTTTCATTTTGTGTTATAATCCCGTTGTTGTTTAGGGTTTGAGTCTCCTGCAGGCCTTTCACCTTCTCCATCAGCTCCACCTTGGCAGGGGCGGAGGGTTGCTAGCTCCAAACTTTGGATGTTAGAATTCTCTGCATTCTTGGAACAACAACAAGATCAAGACACAGTAAGATACAAACCTAACTCCCACTTCCCATGTATTTTTCATCTCTGGGTATTTTTAGTTTACATGGGATGTGCTGTTCAATGTGTGTCTATATATTGAAGGGCCTGCTCCACTGAACAGCTCTGCAGTGGCCTGAACAAATTTAGTGGCCAAATCTGGGAAATTTAGGGTCTGGTAAAAACAGATTCTCTCCCTTTGTCAAGATGCTGTAGAGCACAAGAGACAGATTAGTGTGTAGTCAGTTCTGTGCTGTCGACTTCTGGTCTCTACTCCTACACATAGTGGGCATTGTGGTCACATGCCAGGGTGGGGGGAAGTGGCCAGAGCAAACTGCACCATGGTGATCATGAGCTGGTGGAACAATCCCTGCAGAGCCATTTCAGTGGCTAATATGGAGGCTTCCATAACTTGGCCACAGGCCAGACAGACCTGAGTCACTAAACACTATTTCCTGCAGCACTTCCTACAATGTTTTCCTAAGAGGTCTCCCACCCACATAGTGTTTATGCTTCTTGTGATATAACTGTTTTGGGGTTTTAGGTCCCAAACAGACTCTCTGATCTCTCTCCACCCAGCTCCCCTGAGCTCTATGGGTAGTTAGACCCAGCTGGTATATCATTGCTCCCATCTTTTCTGCTGTGAGGAGCACTGGGTGATAAATGTGAACCGAAACCCATTCCACACCACCTCAGTGTCTCACCCTTGTCTCCCTACAGTATAACAAGCACCTGTTTGTGCACATCGGCCAGTCAAGCCCCAGTTACAGTGACCCCTCCCTCGAGGCGGTAGACATCCGACAGATCTATGACAAATTCCCTGAGAAGAAAGGGGGCCTGAAGGAGCTCTTTGAAAAGGGGCCATCCAATGCCTTCTTCCTTGTCAAGTTCTGGGTAAGAGAATGAAACTCCCAGACAGCTCATTAGTTCCTCAGGGGCTCCTTTGGCTGTTTGGCAGGACATACTGAATTCAACCTTTTCTGTGTTGATTGCTGGCATGTCAAACAACCCCATCCCTACCCCCATGCCACCCCCAAGAGCAAAAATCCTTATTACGATAATCTGGCTGGAGTTTGGCAAATATTTTGGTGTTGCTTTCTGCAAAGTTGTAACTGGCTAGCCCATTGAGAGTTTATTTAGTAGCAGCTTAGACCACTGGTTTAATGATAGATGTGTTAATGGAAATCCTTCTCTGTGACCCTGAAGCTATCTGTTCCCTTCCTCTAAATATTCAATACCTCCTAGCCAAGGACTGTGTTTCCCCTTCTGTCCTATCTCTCTGTTCTTGTGGTTTTGTATTATCTATGCACAAGTGATTTACACCACATTTACAGCAGGCACAAGGCCAACCACAAGATAGGAAACATGCACCATGAAAGTGGATTATATAGAAAATGTGTTTTTTGAAAACTGACAGATTGGTTCTGGTAAATTGTCAGAAAATTTAGGGCTGAGGCAACCTGACAAAATTCTACTCACTTGGTTGGCTGCATAGAATTTTTGATGGGCAAGTTGAGATTTTTGCAAAAGCTGTATCATTGTAACCTAGCATTATTGTGCTGCAGGGCACAGAGAAAAGAATTTGAAGCCGGATGTTATTGAAGGTATTATAAGATTACAAATAATAACAGCTTGGGGCAGTGGCAAGGCTGGATGGCTGGGGCAATGCATAATGAAATATGGAGCCTTTTACTTTAAGATTACCACTTGTAACTCAATGCTGGATCAGTAGTGAGACTATGAGAAATGAGCTGATGGTCTTAATCTAGTTCTTAATGGATGCTCATCTTTCTCTCAAGCCGATCATGTTAATGGGCAGTAACTGACCACATCATTGGCAGGCTCAACAAAGAAAGGAAGTTCAAAAGGCAAACAAATGGCTTATTTGTGAATATCTTTGTTGTGTTATAGATTTGGTTTGGGGTTTTTTACCTCAGAAGGGTAAACAGGGAATAGATGCCTCTGAAGTCTGAATTAAGCCCTGTTTTGAAGGATTTCAGTGGCAACAAGACACCCTGCACAGGGAGGATTTCACCCAAGATGACTGTGTGTCATTTCAGTGCTGAGCATCTCTTGATTTTAGAGTGTGAACTGACATGTTCTGATGTTTGAGGTATTGCAGATCCTGGTCTTGAATGATTTGGCATGTCATGGAATTTGGAATGCATCAGAAAGAACCAGTTGGTGATACCATAGAGCATTTTAGTTTCCTGTTCGTTTTTAGTATCATGTGGGCACTGTGTTTAGCTGAATCATAGATGAAGTTTATTTGTATATTTAATCTGGTTGTGACATCTTGTAGTGGCTTTCTTGTGCACCTGAAAACAGATGCATTAAGGTGTAACCATTCTGCTGCCATTGTGTCACCGCTTATCATAAGATAAGCAAGGTTGAGCAGGGTCAGTAACTAGATTGTAAACCTCCAAAGAGTACTTATTCTCTAGGTTTTGCAAACAGAATTTAAGGTTCACTGCATGTCTGTTTTAAACTTCTTTCCCAGCATGAGGTGAAGGATTACAGAGAAGCTGTCTTTTGGATGTGATGTAACACAGTTCTTGTGCAATTGTGATCATTTAAGAATCAAGGCACTTTTCACAAGAGTGCTGCTAACATAAATTTCAAATTAGTACAGAATAATGCATCTATGGGAGTGTAATGCCTGAAGTATATGTACATGTTATGCATTAATTGGTCTTTGTAGACTTCGCTGATGCACTTTGTTAGTTCTGTTTAAAACAGTGCTGGGTTAAAGCGCACTTAGAGAACCTCTAGTACAGGGGTGGCCAAACTTGTGGAACTCAAGAGCCACACAAGTTGATTATTAAACCTTCAAGAGCCGCACCAAGGCACAGAGCCATGTACTTTTACCTACTAAATTGATTTGCTGATGTTCTTCGGGGAGCCACACTTTTTCATTCAAGAGCCACATGCGGCTCCTGAGCCACAGTTTGGGCACGCCTGCTCTAGTACATGCCACCAGGATCTGTATGGACTAATTAAGGCATGCTGGTGTGCTTTAGAAATCACACATCCAGAGAGCCAGAACCCCACTATGAAGACAAGCTCTTGGATCATTACATTTTCCATGGCTTAGTAATAGAACTGATTGGGAAACGGATGAGGAGGAAAAACAAACAAGGAGTCCTGTAGCACTTAAGGACTAACACATTTATCTATTGCTTGAGTTTCATGAGAGAAAATACCACTTTTTCACATGCTTTGAAGGTGGGGGAACCTACAGAGTGGAAGGAAATAAATGCAGGGAAGTGTAAGTCATGGGATCAGGTCAGACTGTAACAGCAAATCAAAGCAGTTCTTAAGATTCAAACACTGGAGAACAGCATACAGAGGATGATGAGGTCAAATCACCTGTTGAAATGAGAGAAAAACAAAGCCCCTATTAAGCCCTGAAACAATGCAGTCAAATGGCAGTTGCATGTGGTCAGAGCCTCTCAAAGTCAAGCCATTGATTTATTAAATAATTATTTATGCCTTTAGTTCTATTATTGTAGCACTTAGGATCCCCAATGATAGACCAGAGCCCTGTTGTGCTAGGTGCTGTCCAAAATGGCAGTCTCTGCTGCAAAGAGCTTACAAGGATTAGGTGCCTAACTTAAATACCCAAGCTTGAGAATTTTGGCCATTACCAGCAATGGCTGGTTCTAGTGATGGAGATCTGTGTCTGTTCATTCATTAGTTTTTTAGCTTTTCAGGTGTCTAACATATATATTTTGTTTAAACCATGAACAATTCCAGCTCACCCCTCCAACCCCCATGAGGAATTTGGCTTTTGGAGTCTGAGGTACAATGAACCGACCCTTGATAGCTTATGAAGAGCAGCTCCGTGACATTTCTCCAAGCTCTGAGTGCATTCCAGCATGTGACAATGAATATGAGACATTAGCCTCCCAACACATGGGCAATGACAGTCTGCTCTTTTCCAGTGTAACTTTATCTCCTGCACCTGTTACTTGGCTGTCCCCCTGAACCTCCTCCTACATGCATGTTTATTAATAACATGGGATGAGGGGTTCTTATGGCTTTGCACGCCATTGGAATGAGGCACTCACAGTGTAAAGCTTTCAAGGGGTGCTGGACAAGTCTCGGGGCCACATGGGCGTGGGGGTGAGATGGAATGAAAATGAGAGATCAGGAGTTCAATGTGGGTAATCGGAGCCCAGCACTGTCCAAAGCAGCTGTCTCCAGAGGTAAACCACCTGCTGCCAGTCAAGGGTTAACTTAAAGTACACAGAACTCTCTTCACAGCTAGGTGCATCTGATGAATTGCCCAAAGGGCTAATGATAAAGAAGTTTAATAATCTCTTCACTTTGGCAATAAAGAATCTCAGAAACCAAACAAATTGTTCAGCTCTTTCTATCATGAAATGAATTAAATACTTGCTGAAGGGGCTGAAGAGGAGCACTGAGACTGAAACCCTCTGCTTTTCTGGAGAACAAAGACAGCATGAGGAACAGCAGTGCAAACTTCCCCACACATGCTGCCCTGCCGTCAGGGTGCCTTAAAGCTGGACTTGTAGAGGATAAGGGAGTCATTCAGTTTCTAGATCCATTCTGGCCTTGGACTCTCTAATTGCTATTGCAGATAGAAGACAAGGCAGCAATTAATAATGGAGACTTTTGTGATGTTTACATCTTTTCACTGAGACTGGGACTGTCCACCCCAATTACTTCCATGGGCTAAGGAACCATAACAAGACTGCATAGACTTTTAACACCTGTTCTGCTCTAACAAAGGACTATGTAAATATGCACTTTCTCCAACCAGTCTACTCACTGTGAGGGTGCAGAATTGTTTGTTGGCAGAGGGAACCCTGTCGAAGAGCAGGACCTCTGTCCTCCAGTAGTTAAAGTGGCATGGAGTCCTGCAGTCTTGTTGAACTGCTCTCTGCAAATGGCTCTCTGCTCCTGGATTCCCAGGTATCGCTAGTGGCTGGAAATGCCCTCTGTCCTCTTTGGCTAACCAGAAATCCTCCCGCTTTCCTCTCAGATATGGATTAAGGCCCAAGTTTTACCTTTTCCAAGCCAGATTGGTTTTTGCATGGAATCCATCTTAGCGACATCTGGAAACTGCAACGGAGGCAACATTCGGTAGGACTCCCTTCTAAGTGACAAATATCTAATGAGAACCTTTTATAGCAGGGGTTTACACTCTATATTAGTTGCCAGCTAAATTCTGGGTCCAGTTCACAGTCCTGACCCTTGCTGTCAAAGTTGACTTAAACCCATAGTGTAGACATACCCCACCTAGGCCCATAGTCAGCTTAAACCCATAGTGTAGGCATACCCCACCTAGGTCCTCGAGCCCTGCTGGAGCCGGATGGAGGGGATATGAGTGCTCCCCTCCACTGACTCCAGCAGAAAGCAAAATGCACTGCCTGGGTCGCTAGGTCCTGGGACCCTGCTGAAGCCAGAGGGAGGGGAGCACTGGTCTTCCATCCCTCTGGCTACAGAAGGGAACCACTGCCTAGCAACCTAGGTGGAGCACACAGGGCGGACACATCATGTGGTTTCTCCGCTGCAGCCAGGGAGATGGGAGATCAGCAAGGAAACAGTGTCTTTGCTAAATGCCTTCTATCTGGCTGCAGAGTGGGGGAGGGAGGCTTGCTGGTGGAGACTGGCAGTTCTTCAGAGTTGTAAAAATGAGATCTGTTGCCCTCCAGCCATGAAAGGTGGGAAGCACTAGTGTAAAAGTACAAAGCAACATTATTATTAGCTGTCTTTAATGAAGGCACTGAGAGAGTTATTACTCACCCATTAGGCACTATGTTTGTGCATTAGGGGAAGGATGGGGAGCCAAGAAACCTAGGTGCTTGTCCTAGGTCAGGTACTTAAATAAGTCCCGTAGCATGCCTATGTCCAGCACCTTCCCAGCATTCACTGCTCAGATGAGGACATTAATACCTATCCACTGTGGTGGTGTGAAGATTAATTAGCCTTGTTAAACAAATAATTAGCATTCTCCTCCTGCTTGGAGGATCAGCGAGCCCTGCATAGGGGGAAAATAAACATCTCTGTCCTAGGCCTGATGCCTGGCATGGAGCCAGGGATGGGAGTGTCACATGATGCATGAGCAGGAAGGAATAGGAGGGCCTGGAGACTGCTGGGCACTAACATTTTCCATAGAGGAAGAAACTGCTTCAAATGAAGATGAGATAGGAGGTCCCCAGTATAGCAGTGAAGCTTTTAGCTCTGCTGCAGGGTCTTGATGTTGAGGGAACACCAGAAGGGTCTAGACATCAGCTTTGAGACCATTACTGTCTCTAGAAACTGACTCAAACTGTGAGGGGTTGGCTCAGAGCATTATGCTCCAAGTAGACATGTGAATTTCTTGATCTTTTCTTTCTGTTATGTCATAAGATTGTAAGTCCTAAATGGTCCATTGTGCTCATGTGATCTGATTTTCTGCATAGTACAGTCCATACAAGGGTGGCCAAACTTACGGAGCTCAAGAGCCACACTGAGGAGTATAGCCATGTACTTTTACCTACTTCAAAATTACTAAGTTTAAAATTCATTTGCACACTTTAATTTTAATGTAAAAAGAGAGCAAATATTGATCCTACTAATGTCAGATTCTAATAATTACTTAAGGTTACCATGAAAACTACGTCTGTCTATAGCTCCCACTGTCTATAGCTCCCCCAACCTCTTCCATCTCTTCGCCCCTCACCCAGGTACCACTCCAGCCCTTCATAGTCCTTTCCACGACTACTCAGCCCCCATCAGTTGCTACCCAGTCACTTTTGGAGGGTCACTTGCAGAACACCCTGCCAGAGGATTTGGTTCCCCCTTTCAGCCCTGGCCCAAGGCACTGTCATCTCCCTGTAGCTGGAGATTTTCCCCAACCCTAGGTGCAGGGAGCCGGCCCTTCCTGCCAAGAGGAGTCTGTCCCTAGGGGCGTGCCTCTGCTTCCCCCTCCCCCCTTGTGCATGTGGAAGCAGCCAGGTACCCTAGTAGCCAGTGATGGCCGCCGCCACCCAGCACAACAGATGCCCCCAAGGTACTGACCCGATCAAAAAGCAGCAATTTGGGGGGGGGGGTAGGGGGAGGAACTGGGGAGCGCGCTCCATCCCTCGCTGCTGTGGCCATTGATGCTGACAGCAGCGCTTTGTTCCCCCATTAGCTGAACAGAACCTCTGCCGTGGGGCAGCTCTCACCTCTCTCTGGTCTGTGGGTGGGCAGCCCTGGGATGAGTTGCCTCTCCCTGCGGAGGGCACGGGAGAAGGCTCCCTCCACAGCAGAGGAGCCTGGGTACCCGGAGTACCCTCGAAGCCACAGCTGTGGGGTGAGTAGCCAGTGGGCTGGGCAAACCTCTCCTGTAGCCAGCAAGGGCAGGGCCACTGGCTGCTTCTGGAGGAAGCCAGCTGGGTGTGAGCTGGCCAGCCAGCAGCTGTTTGGGCCTAGAAAAAGGAAGAGCCGTCGGTGCTCCCTGGCTCCCCACTGTGCAGCAGCCTGGTGGCGGCACTGCTCGTGCTTCCTTCCTAGGAGGCCAGGAACTGGCGTCAAGGTGGGGCAAGGAGGAGGGTGCAGGGCAGCAAAAATTGATTTGCTGACATTCTTCCATGAGCTGCACTTTTTCATTCAAGAGCCTCATGCAGCTCCTGATCCCCAGGTAGGCCACCTCTGCGAATCTTTCCCAACAGTGTCTTAGAGAAGCCATTATGTTCTATTTGAGCTAGAGCATCACTTTTAGAAAGTATACTCAGAATCTATGGGACAGGAAAGGGCCCATGGTGCTGTAGGATTTTATCCTGGAATTATCCTATGACATTTCCTCTCCCCACAATATTGTGCAGCATTTTATGGGCTAGTTGGCTGCTGCCTTCAATCCCAGAGAGTTCCTAAAATCTAGGGTGTTCTGGCTTGAGGGTTGGAAGGGTCAATGGTGACAAAAGGAGCTTGGTTTTCAGTTGATTTTCACTGAGAGATGGGTGTTCAACTGCTTACAGCCGAAGTCCTCAAACTGTGGATGTGCCTTCCTTGGGGAGGCGTGGAGAAACCTTTGAGGAGAAGCATGGCAGGGCCTGGGCCAGTCCTCAGTGGAACAGAGGAAGTACCACCCAGCCCCATTCTGTCCCCATCTCTGTTCCAGCCTAACTCCATAGCTGCAACCAGTATTTTCCCCAGGACTTGAAATGGTGGGGGGGGAGGTACAGAGGGGTGTTGAGGTGCTCACTGAATTGGTATAATACTGTTGCTAGCTGACAAGTGGGGTGAGTGTTGGGCAGGTGGTGAGTTCTGGGGATGGGTGAGGGAGGGGCACCCATGCTGGAGGGTTCTGGGGCCCACCAAATTATAGTTTAACCCCTGCCAACACTCACCCCTGGAGACACACACACACAGACACAGTGACCTCCAGACAGACACACAGCCACAGCCACACAGGCACAGCGATCCCCAAACACAGACACAGCCACCCCCAGACAGACACACACACAAGCACAGACCTACACAAAACCCCCAGCAGCCCCCCCCAAAGCCCTTACCTGGGCTGTTTGCAGGCTGCCCGACCTGCCACAAGCTGCTCCTCCCTGCAGGGGGAAATTCACAAACTCCCAGCCTGCCACAGCTCTCTGCTGGCTGGGCTGAAAGCAGAACAGGGTTTAAGGTGGAGCCACTGGAATGCTATGTTCCGGCTGCTGTAGCTGTTTTTAGTGGGGCCCCAGAACGCAGCGTTCCAGTGTCTTCCTCTGTTTTTAGGGGCCCCAAAACGCTGCCAGCCTGAAAACAGGGGGCTCCAGAGCCATGTTCCAGTGCGTTCCTTCTTACTTTAACCTCTGAGTGTTGGGAAATTCAGTGGGGCTGTAGAAGGGTATAGGGGTTGTTAGGGAAATCCCTGGCTGCAGCCCCACGCTTGGCTTCCAGCTGTGAGCCTGGGCCCCTTGTCTCATCTATGGCCACATCCTGTTCCTGGGCTCAGTCCCCACCTTGCCCATGTCCCATGCCCAGCGGAGTCATCCCTGGGGGCTGGACAGGCATGAAATGCTTCATGGAGCAGTTCCGAGAGGGTGGCCTCAGTGCTAAACAGACTTTCAAGACAGTGGGTCGGGGGACGGGGCCTGCTGAACTGTGGGGCTCAGGACATTCACCCTGCCTGCCCTCCTGCTAGCAACAGCCGTGGTGCCTGGCCCCTGCTCCTGCCCACAGCCTGCACCCCTGCCCCACTCCTGGCTGGCTCTGGATCTTGGCCATAGCCTGAGCCTGGGTCTGGGCCCCAACCCCATTTGTGGCCCTGGTTTCCAGCCCCTCCATGGCTGTGGCCCCATTCCTGGCCCTGGCTCCTGGGGATGTGTGCACCAGGTAAGGGGGGATGTGACCACAAAAGTTTGGAGTCCACCGGCCTACTGCCTTTTTGAAAATCCCAGCTGTCGTATTTAAAATGCTTGCGAATGGAAGGTGCTTACAGGCATAATGTCATTGTATTAAATGTTACTTCATTGGGACATGGAACATCAGACACTGGTGTGATTTAGGCCTGGTCTGCACTTAAACACAGCCAGGGATGTGAAAAACCTCTTGCTGTGCCAAACTCACCCCTAGCATAAAGGCAGCTAAGTTAGTGGAAGGATGTTTCTGTTGGTCAGGGAGGTTATGTTTCCGTGGCAATGGAAAGCCCCTTCCATCAGGGTTATCTTGGCATCAGATTGCACTGTGGCTATTCTGCTGGGAGTGGAGACACGGCTTTAAAGTTACTGAACAGTGATAAGTTCCAAAGGGGTAGCCGTGTCAGTCTAGTAGGGGTCTGCAACCTACGGCTCTTTGGCTGCTCTCTTGGAGCTCCAGGCTCCCCCTGCTACCAGAAGACCCTGCAGGTGGCCAGCGCAAAGCTCCACTTCACAATTAGGGGACTCTGTTGGGGGCTCACTCCTGATTCCGGGCCCCCACAACAGGTGCCTGGACTAGCTCCTCTGCCCCCACCAGGAGGCTACACTCATTGTGGCTCTCAAAACACTTGGTTATTGAAGGAATTTTTTAAAATGGCAATTCTTATCTTTCGGGTTACAGATGCCTAGTTCAGCAAAGCAAATGAGTCTTGTGGCAGTTTTAAGGACTAACAAATTTATTTATTGCATGAGCTTTCATGGGCTTCCTCAGATGCCTGCTTAATTGGAATGCTATTAACATAAATTTATTTAGTGACAAGTTTAAGATTGATTAAGTAGGCATTAAATAGGTGTGAAATTCTAAGCATTAACTTTTTAATGAGTGAGTTGCCGAATAAAGGAGACATCTGTAGGGCTTTTTAGTTTAGGTTGTGTTGAGCTTTTCAGTTAAGTGGGATTGTTATCCTTCGATTTCACCTCTTAATGACTGAAATTATTTTCAAGATTCTACCACAGTGGTTCCCAGCCTTTTCTCTGCCATGGCACATCTTGATACCTTCAAATTTTTCAAGGCACACCACCATTAAACTCATGAATATTTGGATTAACTTAAACTACTTATGAATATTCATGAACCATGGCACAGCATTTTGGAAGTGCTCCTATATGGGGTAATAGGGGTAGCAGAGCAGGGGTGGCAAAACAGGGGAGGTCAGGAGTCGTATGCAGTGGCATGAGTGAGAATGAGGAGCAGAGCAGGGCAGGGGTGGCAAAAGAGGACAAGGGCAGCCATGTGGGGAACAGCACAAGGGTGGCAAGAGAGGAAAGGAGAACAAGAGTGGCGGGGGGGGCAGGGGGACCCTGGGGAGTGGGAAGGTAGGGCAGGGGAGCATGGCACAGCACCCACTTTCCCCTTCTCCACAGTGGCTCCCTGCCACCCAGGGCAAATCCTCACCCCACTGCTGCTCCCTCCCACCCCAGTGGGTCCTGTCCTCCCATCCCCCAGCCCCCTGCTGCCTGTGATGGACCCTCCATCACTACAGAGGCCAGAACCAAGCGTCCAGCCCCCAGCTATGCCCCTCTCATACACAGTCACCCCATGGCCCAGCTACACACACCTCCAACCAAACAGCCACCCCACAACCCCAGCTACACATCCACTCCCACTCATCTCTGACACACACACACACACACACACACACACACATACACCAGCCCCACGCAACCCCCAGGAGCACCTCCAAGCCCTTACCTGGGCTGTTTGCAGGCTGGCTGACACAAGCTGCTCTGCCCTGCAGGGGGAGATTCACACACTCCCAGCCTCCTGCCCCTCTCTGCTGGCTGGGTTAAGGTGGAGCCACCAGAATGCTGCCTTCCAGCTGCTCCTGCTGCTTTTAGGGGGACCCCTGGAACTCTGCATTCTGGTGCCTTCCTCTATTTTTAGGGGGGCTGGAAGGCTGCCTGCCTAAAAATAGGGGGCCCCAGAACTATATTCTGGTGCCTTCCCCCTTACTTTCACCCTTGCCTTTTCCCAGCCCTGCACAGCCCACGTGGCTGGGCTGAGCAGGGAGCGAACTTTAATTCTAGCTCTAAGGGATGCTTGCGGCACACTCTGGGTGTTGCAGCAGCACACCAGTGTGCCCCGGCACACTGGTTGGGAACCACTGTTCTATCACAAGAGATAATTAGACTTTCTCTGATGTTTTCTGAATAAAATACTTGCTAGTTTTTTCTAGAGGAAACATTTTAAAATCTGATTTTGAAACTTAACCCCACATCTTTTTGGACCAGCCATTCCACAATGCCCCGATACTCCTCTTGCTCAATGGAACTATTCATGTGTGTATAGCAAAAGCGGCGAGAGAGTCCTTTGCCACCTTACAGACTAACAGATTTCTTCGGTCATAAGCTTTCATGGGCTCCAACCCACTTCATCAGATGGCCATGAAAGCTTATGCCCGAAGAAATCTGTTAGTCTATAAGGTGCCACAGGACTCTCGCTGCTTTTGCTGTACACAGACTAACACAGCTACCCCTCTGGAAATTTCTACCATGTGTATAAAATTACTCACCTGTATAAGTGTACACAGGATCAGGGCCTAGACAGTCTCATTTGTTGAAGGAACAGCAGGTGAGATGTTGCACTGCTAAAACTCCATGCAGAATTGCGTAAATTGCTACAGGAGACCCAAAGCATTTTGTTGAAAGTGTAGTACATGGGTGCTGACAAGCCAACATCAGGGACAGATCCTCAGTTGATGTAAATTGAAGTAGCTCCTTTGGCTTCTGTAAAGCTATGCTGATTTACATTAGCTGAAGATTTGTCTCATGCTTTAGAGAAGAAACTATACCCTATAAAACATTGCAATCACTTAAAATCAATCTAATAGTAGTTACAAAAACCAGAAGAATAAAGAAACATTTAAAGATGCTTTGTCTGTTTTGTAATAGCTCTATGCAGTTTATGTGTATAATTTGAGGAGGGGTGTATGAGTGTAGTATTGCTGTATTGTAATGCACATTTGTGGGTCAGAGTAAAGATTGCAGACTTAACTCTGACATTTCTTGAATCTTGAGTGCCTCAGCCATGCAACCTTCCCATTTTATTAACATAGTGTTTTTCACTGAATTGATCTTTGTCCACCTGGGATTGTGGCTGGAGACTACAGTGGCTTGGGTAGAATGCATCTGCCGAGATTCAGATCTGTGGATCTGTACAGTCTCAAAACCTGCTGTAAACCTTCATTCCATTTGGTTATGAGTATGGGCTGTGACAGACAGACAATATTCTGTAATATCCTGAACAAACCTTCTGAAATTAAGATAAGCTTTACTGAATTAAGTTAGACCTCACTGAAGTAGGGTGAATAATTTTAGGATCCATTGAATTTAAAAAGAGGTGTATGTGATATTGTGGAATTTTATTTATTTCCATAGAAGGGTAAAGCAGGGGAGGATTAGGCTAATTCACCCAGGTTGCCACACCTCCAAGAGAAGCCACCTCAGTGGAAAGAGGCACATATTATAGTTCAGACTGGTTTGTTCAGGGACTGACAGACAAAGGAAGGCTTTGGATAAATAGCCTCATTTGAAACTGGTTCAGGGCCTTTTTCCTGATCCAGCATATGGACAAGACCCCTTGTCCACGGAGAGTACGAATCCTTAGTGTAGTGGTCAATTCTGGTCTGTGAACCCACATCTAAGGGGGTCATGAAAGACATAGACTGAAAATTGGTTGAACAGAATTCACTATATATATAGACAACACATTACCATTCAAAATTTTTTTAATGTCTACAAATGAAAAAAAAGTGGAGAACCAATGTCAAAGTGATTGGAAGTACAAGGTGCTGCTTCTGAGCTGAACCTGTGATGAACTTGTAAACATAAAGAGACCCCTTGGGTGGGGGTTGGAGGACTGCTTCTGCTAAAATCCATGTTAGAGTTGGGGTTAACTCTGGTAAGCTTATTAGCATGTGTCAGGGGATTCTTTTATTGTTTTGAGTATGTTTTCTTAATATATTTTTATTTAAAAATAAAGTAGGCTTGTTTAAGAAGTGCTGTGTGTGGTACCTCATAGCTGTGGCAATTACACCTGTTAACCATCTCTGAAGAGAAGCAAGCATGTGTTTTTAAGCAGCCTGTCTGTGCTGGGAATCACACAGTGCGGGCAGGAAACTATGCAGACTGGAAATACTTTGGTCAAGAGGGAGAGAGAGATGAGTCTCCACCCAGAAAGGTGACAGCTGGGGAGCTGGAAGTCTGAGAGTGGGTGCCTTTACTGGACCACTGAGGGGAAATACGGGTGCAGTTGCCCTGAACTGTGACATGTGCTCTGGGAAAATGGGTGGTGACTGGATTTCATTTGCTTGTTGGCTCAACTTTCAATGGTATCATATATCTACCAGAGCCTTTTCCTGATGGCAGAAATCTCTATTGGACACAGTCCATGGTAGCCTGCGCAGATGCAGAGGGAGACAGAAGGGATGGAGCGATGGAGCTGCTGTGCTAAGTGGGAAATGGAATTGGATGTGGTGAAATAAATGGGAGGGCTTATTGTATTTCCTTCTTCTCCTTGCCCTCCATGTGCCTGAAGCAGTAAGTTAAAAGGCAGGGGAATTAGATTGGCCTGAAATGCTGTACATTTCTACATGGTTTCCTGCTAATGGTATTAGTGTCACCACTGGCAAAGTGATACATTCTTCTGTGGTGTGAGGTCCCTCATTCAGTGGGGGCTAGCAGCTTCTGCTCACATGCGTAGCACAGAGACTTTGTCTGACCCAGCTGGCTTGTGTGCCCCAGCTCCTGGTTCTGGAGCCAAAATTTGTGCCCCTTGGAAATGGTAATAAAAGTGGCATCTCTTCTACGAGAGAAGAGATGGGACTTCCCTGGGATGAACAGGACAAGGATACTTTACTGTGGTTGCTGGACATGCAGACAGACCATGTTCTTAGTTCTCTTTAACTCCTAGCCCAACTAATACAGCCAACGCTGCTTAATGTCACCAAGGAGAGTGTCCCGATATCTGGGCCTAGAATCAGCAGTCCTGGAAGGATCTGCTGGCTTTTTTTATAAGGCTTTGCCCAGGCTGTAATCCTGCTGTAAGTCTAGCTCAGTTTAAACGTGGTATAAATAGGATGGTGATAAGTTCTCCCCCATGTACGCCATCACTGAGGGTAGGACACAAGAAATTTCCATAAGTTCCCCCATCTTCAAAGCCGCTGATGAAATGGGATTTTCTCCCATGAAAGTTCATGTGATAAATAAAATTGTTAGTCCTTAAAGCTATGTCTACTCTGGCAATTTAGTTCAAATTCAGGAGGCTTAATCGAATTAAATTAGTCCCTTTCTAGACTGGACTTCCATTAAGTCGAATTAAGAAGTTCCTTAATTCGACTTAATGAAAGCTTAGTTTGAATTAATGAGAACTGCCTGTTAGTTCAAACTAAGCCTTAATTCAACTCCTTCGTTCGAACTAAGAATGGTATGGATCTGGATTAATCCTTAATTTGACTTTATTAAATTCAAATTAAGGGCAGTTAGGTTGAATTAATACTAAGTGGATTAAGTCGACTTAACTTTAAATCGAATTAGTCCACTTTGTTAATCTAACATAATAAGGTTGAGTTTAGTTCGAATTAAAGTCAAACTTATTAGTTTGAATTAACTAATTTGACCTAACTTTTTCTAGTGTAGACATAGCCTAAAAGTGCCATGGGACTCCTTTGTTTTGCTGAACTAGGCTAACACGGTTACCCCCTTTGGAACTTGTCAAGAAATTTCTTGTGCTTGCCTCAAAGGAGATTTAGAAGAGAATTTAGGTTGGATGCTATGAAATATTGCCCACTGTAAGGATAGTTAAGCGCCGGAACATTACTGGGGAGGCTGTGGGATCCCAATCCTTGTATCAAGAAGTCGTCAGAAAAATAGGAGATTTGATAGCCACTTTTAACCACCTGAAAGGGGGTTCCAGAGAGGCTAGAGCTAGGCTGTACGTACTTAGTGGTGGCAGATGACAGAACTAGGAGCAATGGTCGCAAGTTGCAGTGAGGCAGTCCAGGGTGGGTATTAGGAAACATTTTTGACTAGAAGGGTGGTGAAGCACTGGAATAGGTTACCTGGAGAGGTGATAGAATCTCCATCCTTATTGGTTTTTAAGATGTGGCTTGACGAAGCTCTCACAAGGATGGTTTAGTTGGGATGGGTCCTTCTTTGAGCAGGGTGTTGGACCAGGTGACCGCCTGACTTCCCTCCCAACTCTAATTTTCTATGATTCTGTGAAATGCCTGTTAGGGGTGGTTAAGGTATCTCAATCCTGCCTCAGTTTGGTAAGATGTGCTAGCTGACCTCTTGAGGTCCCTTCCAGCCCTACATTTTTGTGATTCTGTAGATTTTTGTAGCAGGCTTATTCTGAACAATGTAGAAATATTATGATTCTCAGGGGGCAGGTGTCTATCTGTACTGTACAGTGGGCTCCCCCGGTGTCTAGCCTAGAGCATGGTTCTATAACCAGGTTCTTGGACATAAATCTCTGCTGACGTTGTTGTGGGAAATCAGGCTGGAACTGTGCTGGACAATAGCTGTCAAGAGGACTGTAGAGTCCACTGTACTGAAAGCAGACTTTCTTCCCCCTTTCCCTTAACTCTGGCCCCAGATAGTACAGATTTGGAAGAAAGGTTAAAATGCTGCTCTGCAGATAGGAAATTAACAGATGATCACACTGGACACTGAGGAATTTGAGGTCTCTGTTCTCTCATTTCATTAAGATGAATAAAGTAAGTGCCTTTTTCTGTTACTTTGTTTTTTGTAAGGTGTATGTAAACTTTTCCTTGTCCTGGATAGACTTATAAGGCTAGTGTGACCCCTGGTGGTAGTTGTATAGCACCACATTTTTAAACTTGGATCCCTAAGGATCCCTTGTGCACTCAGTTGAAGCTCAGAAATACCTACCGTATATACTCGGGTATAAGCCAATCCGGGCCCAAGCCAACCCCCAAATTCTGAACCCAAAAAAGAAGCTAAAATTGGTGATCCAGGTATAAGCCGAGGTCCCCTTTTGGCCTTGGCTCCTAACCCCCCACCCACTGCTGCTGGCTTCCTCTGGAGTTTCTGACAGCGTCCCTACCCCAAAATCTCTGCTGCTTTTCCCTTGGCCCCCCCCCCACTGTCCATTCCTCACTCCTGCCCTCCTGCTCTGCCCTTTCCTCACTTCCCTCACCCCTGCTGCCCCCCTGCTCTGCCCTTTCCTCACTGCTGTCACTCCTGCTGCCCCCTGCTCACTTCTCATTTACCTCACTGTTGCCCCTTGCTCTGCCCTTTCCTCACTGTTGCCCCCTTGCTCCCACCTGCTCTGCCCTTTTCTCACTTCTGTCACCCCTGCTGCCCCCTGCTCTGCCCTGTCCCCACTGCTACCCCCCTCCTCACTTCTCAGTTTCCTCCTGCTGTCCCCTGCTCTGACCTTCCCTCACATCTGCCCCCTGCTCTGCCCCTTTCTCACTGCTACTCTCTGCTCCTCCTACTGCCCCCTCCTTACGGCCACCCCTACTCCGCCCTTCCCTCACTGCTACCTGCTGATACCCCCTGCTGTGCCCCTTCCCCACTGCTGCCCCTTGGCTCCTCCCTCCTGCCCCCCTTCTCTGCCCCTTCCCCACTGCTGCCCCCTGGCTCGTCACTGCCGCCCCCCAATCCCTTCTCAGTTCCCTGCTGTTGCTCCCCTGTTCCCCAACACCCTTTCCACACTTGTCCCCCTCACCCCCCAACTCCTGCTGCCGCTCTTCCTAGCCTGCCAGGCACCCCCTCCCCAATCCCCGGTCCTTGTCGCTGCTTCCCTGGGCTCCCCAAAATCCCTGGGTCCTCCTGCTGCTTTCCCCAGACTCCACGACCCCCCCCCCCAAATGCCCGAGCCCTGCCGCCCCTTCCTTGGCCTCCCTGAACCCCCCCCCCAACCCTCCCAGCCATCCCATCACTTTCCCCAACTTCATAACCCCTCCCCAAACTCCGGTCCCTGCTGCCACTTCCCTGGCCTCCCTGAATCAATGTCCAGGCCGACCCCCCGCCACGGCCTTCTTACTTGGCCGCTCCAGACGCCGGGGTCCCTGCCTTCCTCCAGCCCCAGCCCCCACCGACTGCCCAAGATGGCCGCCCGGCAACACTGGGGCTCCAGCCTGCTGTATGGTCAGGGAAACTGCTGGCTGGGGCTGTCTATCATACTCTCTAGTATAAGCCAAGAGCCTGTTTTGAAGCCAATTTTCAGGCACAAAATTCTAGCTTATACGTGATGATATACAGTATTTTGAGAACTTAAATAAGGATTTAAGTGTCAAAATTAGAATTTAGATGCTTAGCTTTAGGCACCCAAACTTGAGGTGTTCAGTGCCCCAGATGGGTGCGAATTAAGGCTAAACTGAGCTAAATCCACCAGTAATTCATGCCCCTCAAAATGGTGTCTTCAGTTTGTCTAGGTTATTTATATTATGCTAATTGCCATGGTATCAAAGCACCTTCCTTTGCCCACAAATGAATTCCTTCTCCTAGCTCTGTCCATTAGTCTGTCCATTCCCTGCTTAGCCATTTTCCTCCACTGACTAAATGGTTGATCTTATCACTGAAGTAGTGCAGCCCAACCCAGGAGGCAGCTCTGTGCTTCACTCACGATGCCTTCTCATTCACCAGCCCATTCTGAGAGACATACCCCTCAGTACAGACAACAGGTAGAGCAGTAGGCCTGTTCATGGCATGTTTTTCAGTGTCAGTTTCCAAAGGGATAGCTGTGTTAGTCTAGTCCAGCAAAAAAACCCGGGGAGTCGTGTGGCACTTAAAGACTAACGGATTTATTTTTCACATGAGCTTTTGTGGGAGAAAATCCCACTTTGTCAGATGCTTCGAAGATGGGTGAACTTACATAATGGAATGCAAATAAATGCAAAGGGGTGTAAAACATAGGATCAGGTCTGTTTTGTGCTGCACAAGGCCTTTCCCCAGACATTGTGTCAATCCACAGACACAACAGCTCTTCTCAGGCATACGCTAAATTTTAGTGATTTATCTGCAGATTTCCTCCACTTCTAAGGGACACAGGTTGATTGGCTTTGGCAGTTTGACTGCCTCTTTGCCTCACCCCCAGGAACAAACACCTTCAGCCAGGGGAGATTCCCTGCCCTGGGTGGTGTGTGATGCTGGTGACCCAGAATGAATGGGGTACTTGGGAATATCCTACTGTCCATGTTTTTTTCTCTTACAGGCTGATTTGAACACCAACATTGAAGATGAATCCAGATCTTTCTATGGTGTTTCCAGCCAGTATGAAAGCCCAGAAAACATGATCATTACCTGCTCCACTAAAGTGTGCTCCTTCGGAAAGCAGGTGGTGGAGAAAGTGGAGGTAAGAACAGAAGGCTGCAGAGGCCAGAGTGCAGAGCACTTCAGGATGCAATTCAGCCCTCGCATGTGCTCACAAAACCCACCTGTTGATCTGAGGGCAGAAAGTACCCTCTTGGCAGGGAGGCGGCTTGGAAAAGGGTTGAAAATCAGGAATCATCTGTCTACTGCAGTGGTGTCAGACACCAAGGGATGAGCCTGATTCTGCCTCTGTGGTGTTGCCATCTCACACAGTTTTATGGCTCGTCTCACAATATTTGGCATTTTCCCTAAAGTCCCAGCTGCTGGCAGAGACCCCACTGCCTTTTGGGGGAAGCCAAAGGCAGTGGGGCAGGTGCAGGAGTGTGGAAGGAACCCGGCCCGGCCTCTATGCTGGCCCAGGGGTGGGGCAGGCCAACCCAGAGGTTGGGCTCCCTTTCCCATCCTGCCCCTGGGCTGGCTGTTCCACCCTGGGGGAGGTGGGGGAGGGCTGACCCAGAGGTGGAACAGGAGAGTGGAACCCCACCCCCAGGCCACATCCCCACTCCAAGGGGTGTAGTGGGCAGCCCAGGGGAGGGACAGGAGGGCAGGGCCCAGCCTCTGGGCTGGACCACCCTCCTCCCCCACCTCCCCACTGGGATGTAGGAGTGTCATTGCCCTGGGAAAAGAGCTGGGCCCCTGGGCCTTGGTCCTACCCCCTGGCCCCCATCCGGAGTTGGGGCCCTGGGCTACTGCTGCTGCCAGCCTGGCCCCTGATCCCTGACCAGGGATGGGTCTGGGTGAGGCAGCGGCTGCTGCGGCTGGCTCAGCCTGGATCCTGGGCTGGGAGAGGCAGGCACCACCATGGCAAGCCAGGCCCCGGATGCCCGGCCAGGAGAGGCAGGCAGCACTGCGGCCGGCCCGGCCCTGCATACGCAGACGGGAGAGGGGGGGCGCGCACCAGCCATTTGGAGCACTGGCGTAGGGACTCGGGACATGTACCCCGTGTGCAGGCGCCAGTGACACCCCAGCTGGGATGGCCTTTTGCTCCTGGATTCAAGTGACTGAGACAGTCTCAGTGTTAGTTGTTTTAAATGATGGTTTTTCAGTCTTAATGAAGACAGTCTTGACCCTTCTTCTCGTTTACACTGCAGACAGAGTATGCACACTATGAAAATGGACACTACTCCTACCGCATCCACCGTTCCCCTCTATGTGAATACATGATTAATTTCATCCATAAACTCAAACACCTCCCAGAGAAATATATGATGAACAGCGTGCTGGAGAACTTTACTATTTTACAGGTGGGGGCACTGAATTGTTTTTATTGTTGCTTTGAAATATTTAAGCCATATCCATGAGTCCCCTGCTGTGTGTCAAACAGATTTCCACACACAGCTCAATAGTTAATTTCATTTAGTGTCTGTCACATCAGATGCGTTTCACCACCCTTACAGAGCTATGTGGAGGGCGCCTATTTGAAGAAACTGGAAGAATGAGAGGCATAGGCAATGGAGAGAAAGCAGAGATGAAGGAGTTTTGAAAAGGGAGAGTTGATGAGGCAGGAAAGCTGTGCCAGAGGGAAGGCAGAAGTTGCAATAAAAAAAGGCAGTTATATCAACAGCAGACAGAGGATAAAATGATCACCACCGCTCTGGCCTCTTTATGCCAGGTAAAAGCTTGATACCAGGCTCCTTTACACCAGATAGGAGCCCAGTGCATCATAAAGAAACCCTGAAAGCCCTGGCTGTGAGTGAGGGAGCATTACCCCAGCCAGGCACTTCACAAGACAGCCATAAAACTGCCTTCCCAGGACCCATCCCAAGGCCTGACATAAAGGGCAGGGCAGAAGGGGCATGTTGCTGCAGCACTGCAGCCTGTGGGCAAACCCTGGGATGGGAGGTTGCCATAATCAGCACTGTCCAGATTCCACTTGGGGCCTTGCCAGGCCCTGGTGCAGCCAAGAATTAGGAGGCTACAAGTGTGGCTTAAAGCTGCCCTGTCATATGAGTTCTGTGCTGTGCCTCCTCCAGGCACAGAATGGAGTCTCACTCCCTAGGCCAATGAAGGCTGGTCTTACGGCTAACACCCCAGGCAAGGAACCAAGAGGTCTCACATCACCGTTTTGTGGCTCAGTTTCCTTACTTAGGAGAGAGTTAATGCCATTTCTCTGCCTCACAGGGCCTTGTGAGGCTTTAGTCCTTCATATTTGTATCAAAGGTTCAGATCCTAGGAGGAAAGCTGCTGAGTTATAGATGAGGTGGGGCAGCTAAGAGAGACATAGTCTGTGCCATAATTCCTGCTGACGAGCACTTGTAAATGCTTTGCTGCATACCTCGTTCTGCAGCCATGGCCAGTGCCCTTGTAAATTCTCCAGATGAACTTGTCCTATCGTTGTACCTGCACATCTTGTTTCTTTCCCACAGGCTGTATTATCGTAGGTGCTCCCCCACCTCCCATCACAGACAGAGGTTTCTCATGCAGGCCAACAAAGCTTTTCACATACTGCACTGGTGGTAGGTCCTGGAAGGCAATCTGCAAATTTTTAACTCTCCCCATTTTCTTCCACTTTGGTATGAGGCATACTAGGTGCATTTCTAGCCCTTTGGCTCCCAGGGTCAAATTCAGAGGCAAGTCTCAATAATTCTTCCAGCCCCCTTCCATGTTTATTATCTCAGCTTAAACATAGTCTCCTATGTCCCACATGTAATGCATGCCCTGCCTTATGCAGTACTTCTAAATGTGGCTTTCTGAAGCTCCAGGAGTATGTCTACACTTAGACTGTTAGTTCAAATTGACTCAATTCGAACTAATCAAGTTGAACTAATTATGATTAGTCTGAATTGAGTCAATCTGAATTAACACGGCCAAAGTAGGAAAACCAATTTGAAATAGCATGTCCATGAACTGGACTTGCTACTTCAAATTGGAGCAGGGGCACCATGGGAGGTGTGGCAACATGGCCCCCTAGTAGGACCATGTTGCTACCCAGTCCCCTGCCCCTCTCCAAGCCCTCTGACCTGGGCACAAGGAAGAACATCCTCTGCCAAGCTCTAGCCACCCTGCAACTAGAGCTGGGCAGGGGATGTTTTTCCCCATCCCGGGCTCAGAAGGCAGGAGCCAGGCAGGGGAATGTTTTCTCCTGCCAGGGCTCCCTGGGGCCAGGGCACCCCCACACAGTGGGGGGTGGGGGCAGGAGAAGGGAATCCCCCCCCACACTGTCAGCACAGCCAGAGGAATCCCTTTTCCCCTGCCCGGCTGTGCTGTCAGTTTGGGGCCAGGGGAGTCCCTTAGCCCCGAGCTGTCAGCGCAGGGAAGATGGGGGAGAAGTGATTCCCCTGCCCCCTGCTGACAGCTCGGGGCCAAGGGGTTCCCCGGGCCCCAAGCTGACAGCACAGCGGGCCAGAGGAGAAGGAGTCCCTGCTCCTTCTTGGCCGCTGGCCGCCTGTGGGGAGGACATCCCCACGGGTGGCTTTTGCTGCGCTGGTGGGTGGCTTTTGCTATGTCTTTCCCACGGGTGGCCAGCGCAGCAAAAGCCGCCCGCGGGGTGTTTTCCCCGGGGGTGGCCAGCGAGGCTGGACCGGGGACTAGGGTCCCTGTCAAACCCATTGCTCCCCCAGCCTGATGTGGCCAGGGGGGTGAAGCCACCTTGGGGGCCACTGCCCCAGGAGCTGAGGGGCTGCTCTTCCTCCCAGGGTGCATGGCACCCTGGGAGGAAGGTCAACCCTTTTGAATTCAAACAAACTTTAGTTCATATTCATATGTTTACATAGCATCAGTTTGAACTTGAGGGTTCGAATAGATGATCACTTCAAAGTTACAGGAGGTTTTGTAAATTCAAAGCAATCGCTTGTCCATTTAACCTAAGGGAAGCCTTGGTTGAATTGGCCAAGTGTTGTGTAAACAGGTCTTTTTTTAAATTCGACCAAATGTTGATTAGGTCCAATTTAAGTGTGTGTGTGTAGACATACCGCAGGAGTCTATTTGATTGCCAGCTCCCTGAAGAACTTGGAAGGGGTCAATAGGTTGCCCCCATTCCATGATTAGGCCTGACCAATGCCCATCTCTGAATCGCAGACAGAGGGCAATGGTTAGTTCAGCCACAAAAGTAAGCATAAGAGACAAAAAGAAAACAGAACCCAACAAAATCAGCTAAAAGTTCATAGAGAAACAAATTATCTTGAAATTAGTTCCTTCCCTTCTGGAGCATGGTCCCAGGCCCACAACTAGTCTAACAGCAGTGCAATGTGGGACTGGTGACCATGTACAGAGACTTGCCAGTTTGTGGATTTAGCCCTCTGACACTCAGTCCTCATATAGGACAGAACCACCTGCCACAAGTGGAAGAACAAAACAAAAATGAGAACTGGGCAAAGGTACACTGTAATATAGCCATTACTGAGCTGTCCTGGGAATTGTGGGATGTACACAACAATAGCTACGTCCTGCAGCATAGTCAGAGTGTTTCTGCTAATAGCCTTCTTTAACTGAAGGTCAGGAGACCTTTCCATTCAGCATCTTCTTCACGCTGGGGAATTCTGTGTATTTGGATTCAGTGGCTATGTCTACATCTATTTTTTCAGTTCAGACTTGCTAGTCTAAACTAAAGAAGCCCAAGGTTAGTGTGAACTAGGAAGCGTGGCTAGTTCAAACTAATGGCTTAGTTCAAACTTTTTTAGTTCAAATCAGCCATTAGTCCATGTCTACATTGTGCCTAGTTTGAATTAAGCACTTAGTCCGGACTAACCAGTTGAGCTTATTAGTTTGGACTACACTTTGCCTAGTTCGAGCTAAGAAATTTCTTAATTTGGAGTAAGCAAAGGCTAAGCTTGCTTAGTCCGGACTAATTGGCTAGCGTAGACTAGGCAGTGAAATTTGCCTGCTCCTTCAAACATGGGAACAGTGACACCTTGTGGTTCCAAGAACACATGGCTGCTCACTGCACTCCCTTCCCCACAAGAGGTGGTGTGGTGAGTGCATATTATTCACTGGTCACATATTTCCATTCTCTATGGTCCTGAGGACACCTCTCCTCCTGCACTTTCACTGTGCCTCCGTTCCCACATTTTGAGACACGGCCACTCTTGGTATCAAGCAGAAGCCTTTGTTATTGGTGACTGGAGACAGCCTTAGGTTAGGGTTTGATTGCTAAACTGTGTATCTTTCCTGTTTTTCATTCTGTGAAATATATTTAACACTGAGAACATTTAAAGGTGTTAAAATATGTACAAACTGAGACAGAAAATATAGCACTTGTTTTCTTGCCTTCCTTTCTCATCTGTCTAGGTTGTGACGAACAGGGACACTCAAGAGACCTTGCTGTGCATAGCGTATGTTTTTGAGGTGTCAGCTAGTGAACATGGTGCCCAGCATCACATCTACCGACTGGTGAAAGACTAGAGATTCTCAGCCCAGGAACTGCCTCCATGAATGTATATCTGAGGGAAACGCCCGTTCCTAACCCCCTCTTATAAAACCGAAAAATAAACTGCAGACATGGTGTATTTTCAGAAAAGAACCTTTGAGCTAGTTTGTGATTGAACAGGTGAAATAATTCAGTGTCATGGGCTTGTGCAAATGGTGAAAAAAGTCTTGAAACCAAAGAAATTGAAAAAGAAAATACACGATACCACACCACACCACCCGTCTGTATTAACTGCCCCATTAGGTTTCAGTTATTTGGGGAAACCAGACCTCGGAGCAGCTCAGTAATAGGATGCAGATATGCATACAAATACATACTTGTATGTATAAAGCAAATGTACACGTAAATACAGATGTACACGTGTGCTTGCACACAACCCCGTGTCGTGGGTCACAAGCACAAGTTGGGTCATGCGTATACATGTGCTTGTTCATGTACGTGTGCACAGTCATATATGTGCTAAGGGCACAGGAAGTTGCCATTCCAGTTAGAAGAAAGAATAAATATGTGAGGCAGCCAGAATGGCTTAGCAGAGAACTCTGCTCTGAGCTTAAACATAAAAAGGAAGCTTACAGGAAGTGGAAGCTTGGTCAGATGACCAAGGAGGCATATAAAGATATTGCTAGGGACTGCAGGGATAAAATCAGAAAGGCCAAAGGACAAATGGAGCTGTGGCTAGCGAGGGATGTAAGGGATAACAAGAAGGGGTTCTACAAGTATGTTAATAACAAGAAGAGGATCAGGGATGGTGTAGGTCCCTTGCTGAATGGGGCAGGCATCCTCGTGACAGAGGATGAAGAAAAAGCTGAAGTGCTGAATGCTTTTTTTGCTTCAGTTTTCACAGGTAGGGTCAACTCCCAGCCCACTACCATGGGTATGACAGATTGGAGAGAAGAAGAGAGGCCCTTGGTGACTGAAGGTCAGGTTAGGGACTGCTTAAAGAAGCTGGATGTGCACAAGTCCATGGGGCCGGACGAACTGCATCCAAGGGTGCTGAGGGAATTGGCCGATGAGATAGCAGCACCTCTGGCCGTTATCTTTCAAAACTCATGGAGAATGGGGGAGGTGCCAAAGGATTGGAAAAAAGCAAACGTAGTGCCTATTTTCAAGAAAGGGAAAAAGGAGGATCCAGGGAACTACAGACCAGTCAGCCTCACCTCAATCCCTGGCAAAATTATGGAGCAGATTCTCAAAGAATCCATCCTCAAACACTTAGAGGAAAATAAAGTGATCAGGAACAGTCAGCATGGATTTACCAAGGGTAAATCATGCCTGACCAATCTCATTTCCTTCTATGATCAGATGACTGGTTTTCTAGATGCAGGAAGAACTGTTGATGTGATATACCTTGATTTTAGCAAGGGTTTTGATACAGTTTCCCACAGCATTCTCACTGGCAAATTAAGGAAGTAGGGGTTGGATAGGTGGACTGTAAGGTGGATAGAAAACTGGCTAGATCAACGGTTTCAGCGTGTAGGAATCAATGGTTCCATGTCTAGCTGGCAACCAGTCACGAGTGGTGTGCCCCAGGGGTCGGTCCTGGGGCCGGTTCTGTTCAACATTTTCATCAATGATCTTGATGATGGAATAGTCTGTACTCTCAGTAAGTTTGCGGATGACACCAAGCTGGAGGGACCAGCAGACACGTTGGAGGGCAAGGACAGGATTCAGGGAGACCTAGATAAATTGGAACAGTGGGCCAATAAAAGTCTTATGAAGTTCAGTAAGGACAAGTGTAAAGTCCTGCATGTGGGACGGAAAAACCCCATGCACTGCTACAGGCTGGGAAACATTCAGCTGAGTAGCAGCAGTGTAGAAAAGGACCTGGGGGTCATGGTGGATGGGAAGCTGGATATGAGTCAGCAGTGTGCTCTTACTGCCAAAAAGGCCAGTGGCATACTGGGCTGCATCAGAAGAAGTATTAACAGCAGATCAAGGGATGTGATCATTCCCCTCTATTCTGCACTGGTGAGGCCACATCTGGAATACTGTGTTCAGTTTTGGGCTCCCCACTACAAAAAGGACAGGGACATGCTAGAGAGAGTTCAGAGGAGGGCAACCAAAATGATTAAAGGGCTGGAGCACAAGCCCTCTGAGGAAAGACTGAAAGCATTAGGCTTATTTAGTCTGCAGAAGAGAAGATTGAGGGGGGATTTGATAGCAACCTTCAACTACTTGAAGGGGTGCTCCAAGGACGATGGAGCTCGACTATTCTCGGTCGTAAAGGAGGACAGAACGAGGAGCAATGGTCTCAAGTTGCGGTTAGGGAGGTCAAGGCTGGATATTAGAAAAAACTTTTTTACTAGGCGAGTGGTGAAACATTGGAATGAGCTGCCAAGGGAGGTGGTGGAGTCACCATCTTTGGAGGTGTTTAAGGCCCTGCTGGATAAAACCATGACTGGGATGGTTTAGTGGGAGTGGTCCTGCCTCGGGTAGGGGGTTGGACTAGATGACCTGTGAGGTCCCTTCCAACCCTAGGATTCTATGATTCTATGTATACACAGGTCCACTTGTGCACTGAAGGCCAGCATGTTTTCCCAGGCATACACTTGCATAATCAGAGGGATGCGTGCATACAGAATTGTGTGTACACTAGACATGCACAGACGTATGCGCACAATGATGCCTCTGTGCAGGCAGATGCATATCCACATAATCACATATACAAGTGTGTATATTTGCACAGTGATGCATTCCTGCCAGTTAGATTTGCCCGAACACCATGTTTTCTCAGGTATTCTATACAGTACTACAGGAAGTAAAACTTCCCTATGGTGCTGGTGTTGTGTGAATGACACTTTCTTAAATGCTTTCTTTTCCTTGAAGCACAGTTCTGCTCTGAAAACTGAACATGTAAAATCCTTTCATCTTACTCAGCAGATCTGCTCCCTGTGTGTATTCAGTCACATCTGCTGACTGCACGGACTAAAATAAGCTCTTGCTTCTTTTCACTCCTGTTCACCCTGCAGAGTTGGTGCTGTTCATATAATCTGACTTTTCTCGTGCACCAGCAAAATAGCTGTTTGCTGAGTGTCAATCAGTTACACCTGTTCATTGCAGGCAGCGGCATTGCACACCTCACCTGAGGACATCATTTGTCCTGCAGGCTCTTTATTATTGGTGGTGATGCTTGAGAAGAATGAAAACCCAGCTGAGCTTTCAGAGGCCCAGCTGAGGTTGAGAGGCATGCAGCTGGAAAAAATCTCTTTTCCCTTTGTAAACTGCCACACATCATAAAGTCAATGAGGAATGATGCGTGTGAAGCCCCATGATACCGTTGTTCTAGAGTCACTTGTCAAAACTAGAAAATCTTCAGAAAGATGCTAATCTGGACCAGTCTGTACTTGCATACAGGATATGGAGGGGCAAGGCTGTAAGAAGCAGTTCAGTTGAAAGGACAGGGCAGTTTGTGGGGGGGGGAGATGGGGGAGAAGACTGAGGTCCTAAGCAATGGGGTTGGGGTTTCTGACATTATATTATCATTACTGAGTATTAGTAATTCTATAGGCCTCAGCTGAGATTGTACAGTTGGGGGCTGTACATACCCCTAAGAGTTTATAGTCTCTAAGCAGACAAGATGAATGGTGGGAGCGGAAACAGTGGCAACAAGAGAGCAAGCCTGAAAATTCAAGATGTAAGATGGGCATAGAGGCATTGTCAATAAGCTTTTCTAGTTAACATGAGTAGGCGTGTGCTAGCATACAACCATGAGGCTTTACAAGCAGTAATCAGCTACATCTACCCCAGTGAAACAAACAAGGAATCCTGTGGCACTTTTAAAGACTAACAATTTTATTTATTGCATGAGCTTTTGTGGGAGAAAATCCCACTTCATGAGCTGCTTGAAGCTGATGAAGTGGGATTTTCTCCCACGAAAGTTCATGCGATAAATAAATTTGTTAGTCTTTACCAGTGTTGCAGGACACATTGTTTTTCTGAACTAGGCTGACACGGCTACTGCTTTGGAACTTATCCTAGTGAAGTAAGTGACTATAATCCCCATGCTACAGGAGAAAAAACAGGTCTAATAAACACAAACTTGTAACTATTTAAGTAAAGGTGGGTTTTTAAACTGATTGATAAAAATGGACACTTTTGATTGTAGAAGCTCTTATTTTTTAAAGAAAACAGCTTAAGATGAACTGCAAGAACATCTGCACCCAAGCTTAAATCAGTTTAAATACATCAGTTTAAAAGTGCCACTTAATTAAACTGCAGTTAAGTTTGTGTTGCAGGCAGTGTTCCCTCTAACTTTTCATAGGCTGTGTGCACAAAAAATTTCTTGTGTGCAAATTTTTGGAATCAGTGTCCAAATTGGTGTGCACTCCAGTGAGTGTGGTCAGACTTGTGAGTGCAATGCAGTAAGTGTGTATGATACAAATAATGTCTACATTTTATTTTGATATGGTGATGGAAATGATTTTATAAATTACAAAACCTTATTGGAAACATGCTACTTGAAATCACCTTCTTAAAGTAACATAAAAATATTAGCACTGTTGAATTTTTTGTGCGCGCTTGATTTTTTTGTGTGCACAGCCTTCCCAACCTGTGTGCACGCACACACGTGCACAGCTTAGAGGGAACATAGGTTGCAGGCCTGATCTACACGCAGACAGTTGAGGTGGCTTTCTAAAGATCCCAGAGCAAGTTGGCAGCAAAGACAGGCAAAGTTAATGCAGACCATAAGTGCCTATAAACAAAGGGTAATTTCAATAGAAATTTAAAAGAATATAATTAGTACAAATATGGCTACCTGCCAATATGAAAACCTTGGGTTGTTTTCTATTGTATAGTTAGCCCTCAGAAAAATAGGGATTCAAAATCTTCTAAGTAGCTACTACTTTCTCTGTAACTTGTTTGATTCCTAGTAATCTCTCTGCCATGGTTTTGCCCTGTCCTTTCCCAACCTTCCCCTCTGGGAGCCATTTAAATCTGTAGGAGACAAAGCGCTGCAGCCCTAAGGTGACCATATTTGCAGATGCTTTTGTAGTCTACATTTCTTCCTTTCCTAGCTAACACGTATTTTTAGCTGCTATTTTGTTTTCATTGATTTTCCTTTTTGCTCATTCTTGAGGAAGTAGCTTCAAGCCCCAGTAAGCTAGAATAAACACTAAGAGAAGGTCTCAAAGTATCCAAAGAACAAAGCACTGATGAGAAACAAGCAGCAAGGATCAATTCCACAAATCAGATTAGTCAAAGTTGACCAGATTTCTTAACCTAATTACTCAAATAGTGGCCAAAAGGGATGCAGTAGTGATAATGCACCTTAATTATAGTAAGATTCTCGTATCAAATCTCACAAAATCCTATGTGAAATACCAGTTCAAGTTGGCTGGGACATTAGAAGTTACAAGCAAAACTTAATCGAAGAGCCATAAGGAAAGGCTAGGAGAAATGGCTGTATATTAGCCAAGGAACCAGTACTGAAGAGATCAGGCTTAGATCTATTGTCATTTAACATCTTCATTAATGTGCTGGAAGAGGGAGAAAACAACACAGTAATTAAATGTGTCAAGGCAACTAAAGGATGTATTCTCAACAGCATGGATATTGGGGGAGCCAATGCTTCTGAGCCATAAATAGTGACTGGAACCCCACTGATGCACTAGACTAGAACCTGGAGAATAGATTGAAAGGGTAGATTTGAAACGATTTTAAAATGTCCTTCAAAACAAGGTTAGATGGTAGCTGACTTATAAATCAGCAGTTTATTAGGATGGGACACAGTGCTAAAGACAGTGTACTGGGGAAAGAGTACTCAAAACTAAAACCATACTGGAATCAAATGTTCATACTCAAAAGTGCTAAGCTGCTTCTCACTTTAGATGTTAAAGTATGTGCAATAGGGTAATAGAAGAATAAGTTTACACACGTTGCAGTGCAACCAGCTCAATGGTGAATAAAGAGGAACGACCCCCTCTCTGCAAAAGACTTCTTGGCAGACCATAAAGCAGGTATTTCATGGGTGCTAATGAGTTAGTAATCACAGGGATTTCCATTTTATTTGGGACTGGATTGTGACTAGTTTCTGCGTGGGACATATGGGGGGCAGAGGGACAGTGTAAGGTGCAAAGAGCCCTTTCACTTTTTTGTGCTCCCTGTTGCGGGTGCTGCTTACAGTCCCAGTCCCTGAGCTCAGATAAGCACAAGATTTATGCAGGGCTCGTATGTGGCAGCAGGGAGAACTGGGGTTGGCTGTGGTGTGGTGCGCATGTTGACCCTTTAAGGAGTGTAGCTGTGGCTGTGCTCCCCATCCATGCCCTGGAAGCTCCTGGAGAAAGTGTGTTCCTCTAGGGCCGTATGGCTTTGCACTGTCCACAACACACACCAGTGCCTTCAATAGCTTGCCTCTGGAGAGAAATGAGTCCAGATGCAATTACAGTTAACAGATATTCTGCTTTGCTTTTGCTTAATCTAAAAGGTGTTTTCTCGCCAGCGCTGCCTATGAACAAGCACTGTGATGATGAGCTGCTTTATGAAAACACAGCTAGAGCAAGTATAATTGGCAACCAGTCTCTGTTCACACAGCCTTCTTCTGCTGGACCCATGAAAGGAGAAGTAAAAGACAGAATGGTAACACATAGTTAACAAATAGCCCTATTTATAATGTCTAACATTTCAGCTTGCAAAGAGGCAGCCATGTTAGTATAGTCCAGCAAAACAAACAAGGAATTTTGTGCACTTGAAGGCTAACCTTTATTTATTACGTGAGCTTTCGTGGGAGAAAATGTGCAAATTCTTCAAAGCATCTGACAAAGTGGGATTTTCTCTCACGAAAGCTCACGCGATAAATAAATTTGTTAACATTTCAGGGGACATGTGCAATGGTTAGATGCAGTTCCGTTATTGTCCAGTAGGTGTCACTTCCACCTAGTCTAGTAGTTTTCAGTAAATGGGAACAGTAGTAACACCTTAGTGGACAATAAATGAATTGTCTGAGGACAACCTGCTGATTTTTAATCTTATACAATCCTAAATGCTCACCCATAAATTGAAGCATGCAGCAAAACAACCATGCTCAGCTAATGGCAGACAAAGATTAAACCTGGGAAGTATGTTTTTTTTTGCCCAGTAAATGCCAGAACTCCTGAAATATTTTCTCTACTGCCCCTGCCACATACTAAATCCTTGCTGCCAGGCTGCTCTCAAAACTGAAAGTCAGTTGATTTGAATGGTCTTGTTGATAGTTTTTTTTAAATTGTTTAATTAGTTTATTACGGATTTTTTGTTGGAAACAAAGGTGGGGAGGGCATTCTGTTTGGCACCCCTGGAGGTGGTTTGACATCCTCTGTACACAGAAAAAAAACAGCACAGCAGCACGTAAGATTCCCGAGCCACAATGGACTCCTACACCCTTTTGTTAGGTGCATCTGCACTGGAATCTTGTGCTGGTGTAGCTAAACTGGTAATAATCCCTGATGGAGACAACTCCTCAAAATCAATAGCATAAAATATGACCAAACCAGTGGTCATGATGCAATAGTCAGACTTATTAAAATCTGTCCGTGTGAACACAAGCTGAGGAACTCCACTAGACCAGTGGTTCTCAACCACTGTGTCGGGATGCATTACTGTGTCATCACATCATGGTAAGTGTGTCACGGACAGCTGGGGGGAGGACTGGATTAGGCCTGGGGCATGAGCTGGTGTGTCCTGTACAGTCATGATATACCACCAAACATATCATGACCCACAAAAGGTTGAGAACCACTGTATTAAACATCAGGCCAGACTGTATGATCTGCATATGGAGGCAGTGGCGTTGCTGGGGCGGACCCAGAGGGCCTCAGCCCTCCTAAAAGTCAGGGCCAGGCCCCAAGCAACGTGCCCCAAAACTGCACGGGGGTGCACCATCAAACCTCCGTGCAAGGAACATAGCCAGCAGAAGGCTGCCTCTACCCGGCCAGAAGACAGTCTTCCAACCAGGAGGGGCCTGCCCCAGGATGGCTGGGAGTTTTTAAAACTCCTGCCCCAGCCTGACCCTGCTCTGAGCATGCTCAGTGCAGGGTCATGCCGGGAGCCTAGCCCTTGCCGTGGCCCCGTTCTCCCTCCAGCAATCAGGTAAGGGAGGCTGGGGGGGAGGAGGCCAAGGGCAGGCACACAAGCCCAGCGGGGAAAGGGCATGGGGAAGGGGTCGGCCCTGGGCAGCGGGGGACAGCGTCAGGACTGGGGGAGGTTAGGGAAGGGCTCGGGGAACCAGCAGGAGGGGGAAAGGAATGGATCAGGGCCCTGGCAGCCGTTGGGAGCTAGGGCCCCCCCAATATTTGTGTATAGTGATACCCCTGTATAGAAAGTACCTTCCATGTAGAAAGAGCCTTTTCCCACAGTGGAAGCTATAATCCAGCTCTGTGGCGCCATCCCCTTGCCCTACGCATACAGCCCCCCAGCTAAGTGGGGTCAATGATCTGAGGCTAGGAAAACTTGCATTATCCTACCCCAAATCAGGGGAAAAGCCAATGGCAATTTCATGTTGGCTGAGGTTGTACTACATCTTCAGTTTCACAGTTCTAGGGAAACCCACCCTTAAGGAAGGACTCCAGGGGCAGCGGCTCTAACAAAGCTGTGCTGTTGGGGAACCAGGAAGTGGCCCTGTGAGGCTTGGGGGGAATAGAAGGATTGGGTCCTCTTGCACAACTGGTGAGATCCATGCAGAACCACTCTGTGTGCTAGTAGAGCAAGCTACAGTTCCACTTACTACAAAACAAAACCTTGCCAGAAATAAATGCTTTGGGCTTCAAGCGAGATTGCACAACAATAAGGGTATGGCAGGGGGAATGGCTTAGCTGGAAATGACTTCTTATATTTACTTGTATTACAGCGTAGCCTATGGGCTCCAATTGTGATCAAGGCCCCATGCTGCTGCTACAGCTTGAATTTACACAAAAAAAGGCACCCTCTACCTTGGAAGAACTTACTGCATAAACAGAGAAAGAGAAAGATGATTATCCCATTTTACAGATGTGATGTGGAGACATATAGAGAGTAAGTGATTTGACTCAGGTTACAAAAGGATCTGTAGCAGAGTGGGAACTGAACCTCAATCTCTTTAGTCTCAGTCCAATGCTTTAACCATAAAATCAGACTTCCTTTGAAATGGAATTGGGTAAAGGCCGACAAAGGAAAGATAAAGGCAGTAGAGAGGCAGATTATGCAACTGCTATAGTCAATGGGGATGAGACACAACAGAGGTCCAGTTACAGCACAGCAGGACAAAAAGAAATATGAGAGAATCACTGCGCAAAAAAAAAATCTGTAAGCACCTAGTGAATAACGGCTCCATTAGCATTAAATAGTAAGGAGTCATAAAGGAGAAATCATTCCAAACAATATTTGATTGCAAATAGTGCCTGTTAAATTTTCCTTGAACTGGAGAATTAATTATTGGCTGAAAGGAATTGACATTCACTGTGGACTTCAGTGGAAAATTTGATTGTGTCTCAGGAAATGAACTCAACCTGTATTCAGTTTGTGCTCGTATCACCCGAACTGAAACACAACCTGGAAGGACCATAAGCAAAAGGTCACTGTATGCAGGGCGATCTTGGGGGAAGCAGGGAGGGTCCAACCTTGAGAACCCATGACCTCATCAACAATTAAATATCTCATATAGTCTGCATCCAATGTTCCCTCTAATTACTCGTAGACTGTGTGCGCAATTTTTGTGTGCGCAAAAGTATTTCTTTGTGAGCACCAATATTAGCACTATTGAATTTTTTTGTGCCCACTTTATTTTGTTGTGTGCGCAGGTTTCATGACCTGCATGTGCGCACACATGTGCAGAGTTTAGAGGGAACAGTGTCTACATCACTGAGATCTGGCTGGCTGACACTGTCAGCCTACCTCATCTCCAAAGGAAACCTCATACTTCTCAGAACCAGACCAGACAAGCAGGCAGACAGCACATGATTCAGCTTCCTCAAACATCAAAGCCAAAAGAGATGCCTCAAGTAAGACAATTTCATTCAAATTCACTCATCTAACAAAAAGCAGAGCCAACATGAGCAGATTTTATGCTCATCTCCAGGTCACCTCAGATGGCAAAATTAATAAATGAGCGACTGATACCTGACCAGTGATAGTGGTGAAATCAACCTGAAAGATTTCAAACCTTTTACCTCAGCAAGGTCATAGATGCAAAAGCCCTAAAACTCATCTGCTCCACAACCCACACAGCCAGTCATACCTGGGACCCAGTCTGTGGCGTAGATGTTACTATAAAGGACAACACAACCCGACACTCTCTTGGACAGGCCATGATCTCATTAAGTGACTGATGAGAGCTCTTCCAATTCCCAGACGAGAAAAACCCATGATTTTGGTATGGCCACAAAGACTCATGGACCCCACCAACTTCCTACAACTAGTGTGTCAGGTTCGCCTGGACCAGTGGGGCATCTCACAAAATAATTCCCTGTAATCTGTGCTACAGCCAAACAGTAGGCCACACAGATTGGTCACCCAGGCCTTACATTCTGCAAAGTAAACCAAAACAGTCATTCACTGACTCAGTCTAAAATGGTTCAGTCAGTCAGGTGCTGGCCTTTAGGAAATCCTCCTCTCTTTCTTCTTCACTCAGAACAGTCCAGTTGGAGGAAAGAACCAGCCCCTTTTAACTCGTCCACTTCTAGCCCTTCTAGCTGCTGGAGGGCCAGTTCTTGTTGGTCCTAGCAGCAGCTGATTCTGGATGGCCTCTCTAGGCGCTACAAGCTCATCTAATTTAGACCCAGCACAAGCTAGATTTAGGCCAGGATATGGAATTTTGACCCTTCAGTTCCCCTGATGGATGAGTTCCTGCTGTCAATGGAAAAAGGGCACCCATTCTCATCCTCCAGGCCCTCTCTGCAGCATTCAGCACTGTCACTCACAAGATACTGCTCTTTTGCCTGAGATTGGCAGTGCAGATCAGAGTAATGTGGTAAAATGCATTAAGTCCTTCCTGGAAGGGAGCACCCCAATGAGTAATAGAATCATAGAATATTAGGGCTGGAAGGGGCCTCATGAGGTCATCTAGTCCAACCCCCTGCTAAAAGCAGGACTACTCCCACAAAATCAACCTGGCCAGTGTTTTGTTCAAGCAGGTCTTAAAAGTTTCCAAAGATGGGGACTCAGAAACAGCACATCCGCTTCTAGACCCCTCCCTGATGGAGTCACAAAAGGATCAATTCTTTCTCTGGGTCCTTTTCAAAATCTATTTGCAAGCACTAGATGAACTGGTCAGAAGACATGGGCTAAAGTACCACCAGTATGCAGATGATACACCGCTCTACCTATCCTTCACCATATGCATCTACACCACTACTACCAAGATTGCCCAGTGCTTTGTTGAAATCAGCGTATGGATAAAGAACAGCTGGTGGAAGCTGAACCCCAGCAAGACAGAGATGATGCTTGTTGACAAAGGAAAGCTTTTTGATGAATTTGCAGCCACAGTGCAGTCACCTTTGACTGAAGGTATTCATAACTGGTCAATCGGGGGTTGGACTAGATGACCTATGAGGTCTCTTCCAACCCTATGATTCTATTAATTCCATCTATAATTGAAGGCTGTGCCTGGATTCCTCACTGCTACTAAACTCACATAGTAACATCCACAATAATGCTTTCTATCACCTCCACTTGACTAAGAAACTGTCTCATCCTGAGAAAAATAATGACCTAGCCTCAATTACTGATGCCTTGATAATCTCTCAGATGGACTACAGCTATGCAACATACGTATGAGCCTTCATAGCTTAGGAAGCTCCCAGTGATACAAAATACTGCTGCATGTCCCCTCAGCAGCACAAACTACTGCAAACACCTCATACCTGCCTACCATGCCTTATGCTGACCTCCAATATAATAACAAATCAAGTACAAATTCTTAGGTCTTTTCTTCAAAGCCTGGGCCCATTGTATCTAAAAGCTCAACTGAATCTCCAGGATAAAGATCATGGACAACCATCCTTCTCTGGCATAGCAGAGCTTTGAGTAAAGGTAATGCCCATTTGTGCTGGAGACAGAACTTTTCCTGGGGCCAGTCCAAGGCTATGGAATAAAATTCCCTGCAAACTAAAGACGATCTCACCACAGTAGCTTTACTCCAAGTGTAAAGCACATTTCCCTGGGTGACTTTGCCTTCTTTAGCATAAACATACAGTAACGTGTATCTCTGTCTTTGTTATGTATCCAATAAATCCAAAACATAAGGGTGGCCATGCTGGGCTAGACCAGTGGTTCGTTAGCCAAGTATCCTGTCTTCTGGCATTGGCCAATGCCAGAAACTTCAGATTGAATGAACAGGACAGGGCAATTATTGAATGATCCTTTCCCAGTAGTCCTGTCCTAGCATCTGGCAGTCAGATGCTTACCCATCTTCGCTAATAGCCACTGATGGATCTATCCTGCATGAATTTATCTAATTCTTTTTTGAGTCATTATACTTAGGGCCAGAACTAGGTATTCTGGTGCCTGGGGCACTCCCGGAGTAAGCAGCGCATGGAACACGCCCTCATATTGAGTGGTGAATGGAGCCGCTTGATATGTGCACAGGGCAAAGCCCCGATCACCCTGCCCTAGTTATAGCCCTGATTATACTTTTGGCCTTTATGACATCCCCTGAAAACAAGGCCTATAGGTGGACTATGTATGTTGTGTGAAGTAATTCTTCCTTTTGTTTTAAATGTGATGCCTATTAATTTAATCTAATGATAACCCTAGGTTCTTATGTGAAGGGGTAAATAACAGCTCCTTATTCACCTTTTTCCACATGAGTCATGATTTTATAGATCAGGTGTGGCCAAACTGTGGCTCAGGAGCTGCATGTAGCTCTTGAATGAAAAAGTGTGGCTCGCGGAAGAACATCAGCAAATCAATTTAGTAGGTAAAAATATATGGCTATATGCCTCAGTGCGGCCCTTGAAGGTTTAATAATCAACTTGTGTGGCTCTTGGGTTCCATAAGTTTGGCCACCCCTGTTATAGATTATCATCATGCCCACCCCTCCCCCTAGTTGTCTCTATTCCAAGCCAAACAGTCCTAGTCTCTAAACTTTCCTCAGATGGAAGCTATTTAATATCCTTAGTCATTTTTGTTGCCCTCTCTGTACCTTTTCCAGTTCTAATATATATAGATGTATTAGTCTGTGTACAGCAAAAATGAGAGTCCTATGGCACCTTAGACAATGTCTACACTAGCAAATTAGTTTGAATTAAGGAGCCTTAATTCTAACTTATTTGCACCCTGTCTACGCTAGGCTTTGCCTAGTTCAAACTAAAAAAAAAGCTTAGTTCGAACTAGTTGGTTTGGCTGGTTAGTTCGAACAAACTGCTTAGTTCAAACTAATTTGCATTTTTAGTTTGAACTAGCTCAATGGAACTAAATAAGTTCGAACTAGCAGTTAGTTCAAACTAAGCGCGTTTTTTTTAGTTCGAACTGTTAGTTTGAATTAGCCACGCTTTTTAGGCTAAAAGTTAGTTCGAACTTAAAAACCATGCTTAGTTCAAACTAACTTTCAAACTACGTAGTTTGGACTTAGCAAGTCCGAACTGAGATTTTAGGTGAAGACATAGGCTTATAGACTAACAGATTTCTTTGGACAGAAGCTTTCATGGGCTCCAAACCACCAGGCATCTGACTAAGTGGGTTGAAGCCCATGAAAGGGTGACTAGAACTGCACACAGAATTCAAGGTGTGGGTTTACCATGGATTTATATAGTAGCATCATATTTACTGTCTCATTATTTAGCCTTTTCCTGATGTTTCCCAGCATGCTGTTACCTTTTCTGAGTGCCAATGCACAGTGAATGGATGTTTTCAGAGAACTATCTACATTGACTCCTAGACCTCTCTCCTGAGTGATAACAGCTAATTTAAATCCCATCATTTTGCATTTCTAGTTGAAATTATGTTTTCCAGCGTGCATTACTTTGCATTTATCAACATCAAACAAACCACTCCACTGCACAGTCTTCTCCCCTGAGGAAAGAATGAGAGAACAAACACGTGACAGACATTACTCACATTGCTTAATGCACTAATGGAAGCTGCTCAGATTCTATGAAGTTCTAAGAACCTGACCAGAATAGTGATGTGTTGATCAGCGTGAGTCCTGGCTTCACATATCAATCTTTGTTACTGAGGACCTGGAAGAGGAGGTGATAAAAAGTAAATTAATTGTGCAGGTGCTACTGACTTGGGAGTGGGAAAAACCAGGATGGATGGAGAAATACACAGGGTGATCTATGGAATAATTACAATATGGTGAAATATGGAATAATCACATTCTCCTGCAGAAGTGCCCAGTGGGCAAGACTCTGGAAGGAAGAAAACTCAATAGATTTCCCTTTTTTGTTGTGCTGATGGTGTTTGTTTCAGCCTCTGGAGTAAAGTTATCTCCCCAACAGAGCCATAACTATGGTGGGGTGAATGGGGCTTTGCCCTGGGTGCAATGGAGCGGCTCCATTGAGCCACTTCAGTAAAAGGGTGCGTTTCTCACTGCTGGCCCCAAGCACCACTAATTGCAAGGGGTGCATTTCGACTGGAACACGCCCGGGGTGCTGAAACAGAGTGTTATGGCTCTGCTCCCCAATCATGCAGATCTAGCATCGCAGGGTTCCTGCTCTAGCTCTGGGGACGTCCCCCTACATCATTTCTCAACTCTAGCTCCCTCCCAAGGTTTCCCCCAGATGCCATGGTGGCAGTGGAGATCACAGAGCAGCTAATACATCTTCAGGTTATACGGTTTTGCTGCTTTTCTACTTGTATCTAGGCATGATCTAACTCCATGGAGAGCTGTTTTGGGCCTAAGGCATCAGAGAGAGCATGGCTTGGAGGTACTTGTTAAAGAAGCCACAAGATACACTTAGCCCCAGTCTACACTAGAGGGCTTTTCTGTGGCAGTTGACTGCCAGTTATGCAAGGAACGTAAAATTCCTTATGTAACTGGTGGTGACTTTGTAAGCTACCGGTACACATCAGGGAAAAGTTGACCACAAATCCCTTGTGGTCACCTTTCCCTTACCCCCCTATGGCCCCCAGGACTTCTGGGGCTGACTTCTGGGAGTGGTACAGTGAGTTCAGACTCACTGCAAACTGCTCCCAGAATGCTGAGCTGACGGCGGCGAATGTGCTACCTTCAGTATAGACATACCCTTATAGGCACTGTTCCCTCTAAGCTGTGCGCATGTGCGCGTGCACACAGGTCATGAAACCTGCGCACATGACAAAATAGAGTGCGCACAAAAAAATTCAATAGTGCTAATACTGGTGCTCACAAAGAAATGTCTTTGCGCACAAAAAGAAATTGTTTGCGCACACACTCTATGAGTCATTAGAGGGAACATTGCTTATAGGCTCCTCTCTCTTTAGAAATACAGGAAAAGCTCGGGGCTGGTTAGCAGTAACAAGAGGGGCTGAGGGTGACAGCAACCAGGAGGCTGACAAGGAGTTTGCTGTTACATGGTAGCCCAAATCCCAGTGTGGGTAGAGGGTCATTGCCATTGGGCCTGCTGATTTCATGGAGCAGGCAATTGCCATTCTCATCCATTGCTGGGGAGCCACACCAAGTGCTCGGTTCAGTTCTAGGCTGGAGGGAGCCTACAGAGAGCAGAACCGTAACTACAGCAGGACCGACAGGGCAAAGACCCAGGTGGCCAGGAACGGCTCAATGGATCCGCTCTATTAAAGGGGTGGCTTTGCGGCTCTAGTCCTAAGTGCCGCTAATGGGAAGGGGCATGTTCTGACCTGAACGTGCCCCAGGTGGCAGAACGCTGCCGTACAGCTCTGCTGAGGAGTGATTACAAGATGGCCCTGTGGGGCTAAGCAGGGACTGAGGGGGAAGGCCCAAAGGGACAGCCGTGTCAGTCTAATTTGGTCAAACATGCAAGGAGTCCTGTGGCACTGAGACGAACACATTTATTTATTGCTAACTTGCAAAGCGGCAGCCGTGTTAGTCTAGTAAGGCAAAAAAACCACGGAGTCTTGTGGCACTTAAAAACTAACAGATTTATTTATGTGTTAGTCTTTAAGCGCCACAAGCCTCCTTACATTTTTTTAATAAAAAACAAGGAGTCTGGTGGCACTTTTAAATTTCCAAAGGGATAGCCGTGTTAGTCTAGTCCAGCAAAAAATTAAAAAAAAAAAAAAAAGGAGTCGTGTGGCACTTAGAGACCAACAGATTTTTTGCCTGAGCTTTCGTGGGAGAATATTGCACTTCGTCACATGCTTCGAAGATGGGAGACTAACAGATTCATTTATTGCATGAGCTTTTGTGGGAGAAAATCCCCCTTGGTCAGACGCTTTGAAGATGAGGGAGATTTCTGACCCAAATGAGATTCATGCATGAAAGCTCGTACCATAAACAAATGTGTTAGTCTTTAAGTGCCACAAGTCTTTAGAAGCAAGGAGTCTTGCGGCACCTAAAGACTAACACATTTCTGGCATGAGCTTTGGTGGGAGAACACCCCGCTTGCTCAGCACTTTGAAGAGGGAATGTTCTCGCTGCTCCATGCATCTGATGAAGTGGGATTTTCTCCCACCAAAGCTCATGGCAAAAATAAATCTGTTACTCTTTAGGTGCCACAAGACTCTGCTTATTTTTTTGCTTTACTAGACACACGGCTGCCCCTTTGGAGCAAGTCTTGACGTGCCATGGGACTCCTTGTTTTGCTGAACTAGAACCTCTGCTTAACATGCAGAGAGTCCTGGGTTCAATTCCTAGGGGGTTGGACTTGATGATCTCACGAGGTCCCTTCCAGCCCTATGATTTGATTTGCTTGGATTTGACTCACAGGGCTGCCCCTTTGGCACTGGGCGACATTTATTTATTGAGGAGGCAGGCGCTGCCCCAGCCAGGCGCCGGAGGGTGTCCCAGGGGGAGGCTGCAGGCGCCTCCCTCAGCCGAGGGGCGCGAGGGGCGCGAGGCGCGCGCGCGCTCTAGGCGGGAACGCGGGTTCGACCGCCTCGCGCGCCTGCGCGTGCGCCCCCCGCGCGGAGCCGGAGCGCCTCGCGCCCCCCCCCCCAACGGCTCCTCCCTCAGCCCCTCCCTCCGCTTCCGTTGGCCGCCGCCGGAGCCCGGAGCCGCGTCCCGCCGGAGCCGGCCCAGCCCTGCCGCCGGTGAGTCCGGCGGGGCAGGGGACCCCGGGGGGCAGCGGCTGGGGGGGGCCGAGGGCTGCAGAGGCGGGCAGCGCTGCCCGGCTGGCCTGGGGCTGGTTCCCTCAGGGGCGGAAAAGTTAGTGGCGCTGGGCAGAGGAGAAGGCGGCCGCCCGGCAGTGGCTGTGCCTCCTGGGGCTGGGGACCAGATGTCAGGCAGAAGGAGGACGGGTCCTCCTTTTTACCTTCACACCCTCCATCCAGCAGGCATTTTCCAAAGGCAGGAGTGTGTCTGGAGGTTTGCTCGCAGGGGTTGAAGGATGCTGGAAGGCCCCGCCGCAACACCTTATTTTTAGGGGAAAGCCTTGCAGGGCCCCCTCAAAACAGAAGAGTGTGACACGAATACTCCATTTGCTCCATGTGTCCTCTTTTCGTACTTCCCTGTTTCCATGCTTTGGGATCTGGGCACCCTGTGGGCCAGGAGCCAAACTGCTTAGGCTGGTCTGTAAACTCTCATGCACATAGATTATTTAATCCTTCCTTCCCCGTCCAAATCCTGTAGCAGCCTAGAGCTCTGGGGAAGGGGTCTACCCCCGCCCCCGGCATCTCCGTCATTGCAGCACAAGGAGAGATGAGAAACTTCTGTGATGCTGAAGTGTAGGTCTGGGGGACGGACGGGGGAAGCAGCAGAGCTCCTCTAATACACGATGGATTCAGGGATTGGCACACGGGTTTAGGAGACCCCTGGATTCTGTAAATGCAGTAGCTCACATGGGAAGCAGAGAGCAGCTGGAGAGACAGGGCCATGGGAGACGGCTGGTCTGGCCATCCTACTAACCGTTCCTGGATTTCTCCTCTGTTGTTAATGTTTGCTCCAGTTCCTCCCCGCCTCTCAGAGGAATCGTTCAGAAAGATTTCTTGTTGAATTGGGAGAAACTTCCTGTTAACTCAGCTCCTCTGCAGTGTGAGAGCCGTTGAAACTGCCAGTCAGCTCCCAAGGGGAATGAGATATGTGGGGGATACAGCACAAGAGAAGTACCGTGGGATAAGGATGGCATCGAGATAGGTATGCGAGCTACAGTTGCAATTGATCTAGCCCAGGGGTCTCAAACTCATGGCCTGCGGGCCGCAAGTGGCCCCTGAAGCTGTCTTCTGCGGCCCACGAGGACACTATCATTACCGATATTTGAAGTATCGTTGTATGAAAAGGTTTCAGTGGTATGGCCCTCAGGATAAGGTACTAGTCCTCGTCCGGCCCTCATGGTGATTTGAGTTTGAGACCCTTGATCTAGCCCCTTCATTAGGACGGTCGTTCACTGTTATAAGAAGTTATTTTCATGATCTTGTGATTAAAGCACGGGACTGGAAGTAAGAACATCTGAATTCTCTTCCTCTTCACTGCCCTGAGTTTCCCGTGTGACTTCAGGACAGATCAATCATTTATGGCTTGATTTGGAAAGCTGGGGAGTGCTCACAGCTGCCATTGACTTTAACAGGAGTATGGATGCAGAGCTGTTTGTGAAAAGTCAGACCATTAGCCCTGTCTTTGCCTCTGCCCTACAACTAATTCTCACCTTCATCCTTTGGATGCTGTGGACTTAACTGATTACTCTTGGCAGAGTTTTCTTTGATGAAAGGTGCTATGTAAATGCAGGCTGTTATTTTTATATGTGTAGTTGTTATACTGAGCCTTTTTATGCCCTTCTCTGCAAGTGATTATAGGGTGATGATTGCCAAAGAAGAGGACGCAAACAAACTATATATGTGTGGATCACAAAGCCAAATTTACAACACTCAAGACATAGAATAAGCTAAAGTGATTCATGTGAATTTAAAGAATCATATTTGAAACAAACCTGTGTTACTCACACCACAGGTTATGAAAAGTGGAAGGAGTTTTAAAATGTAATTTATTTGTCATGGTCTTATGCGCCTAGTTTCCATTTTGTAAGTTTCTTAAGTTGACAACAGTAAATCAGTTTAGCTTTCGCTTGTAGATGTTTTCACTTTCACAGTCTTGAGTGCTGCAATGTTTGGGTTGCAGGCAATACAAGCCTATTTTATGGGGTGGGCCTGGAATTCACAGTAGAATGTACTTATTGCTGTAGTTGTGCTTGAGTATCCCAATTTTTCTTTTCAACAAACTATTTCTAGCCCTGATGGTTGCAAAGAAAACTTTGAAAACATTAACAGAAGGCAAAACAATGCAGCATCATCTGACTGATTCAGACAACTTGAAACAATAGCTCAGGAGTGTGAAATGTCCTATTCATCTCAGTGAGGAGTGAATTCTGAAACCAACAGTCAACACAGCATGTCCACAGTAACTTGGTTTACTGTTGATTTTTGTAGAAATGCCAGTTGACTGTTTTTATCCCATAATTTCCCCAAACTGTCTTTGGTGCAAGAAGCACAGTTATACTCTGTCTAGTTTCCGAAACCTTCAATTTTCCCATGACAATTTCTGTGAAGCGGTGTGCATTGTTGCCAGTTAAAAAATAAATAAATCAGAAGCACACTGACAAAAGGAAGTGTGAGAACCACATCGTTTATAAAGACTTATTTTGGGGAAGTTCAGTGGCCTGTGTTACACGGGAGGTCAGGAGAGATGATTACATTGGTCCCATTTGGCCTTGAAATCTATGAAAGTGATCATGATGTGAAACCACCACTGAAACTGTTGCCGTGATTGTATGGTTCAGATCCATACTGAATTCAATAAAAATCTCCATTTTCAAATTGATGTCAGGCTGCAAGGGAGTTTTCATCAGAGTACCGCAGACTCTAGAGTCTTGGCCTTGCTATGGAGTCCAGAGAGTTTTGCCTGCTAGGAGGAACTTGTATAAAACCAATTGTAGAAACCTTTCTGTTTCTTTTAGATTTTACAAAAGCTCACAGTTGTCAGGTTTCATAGTAGGGGCTATTTTTAGGACAGTGGTTCCCAGCATTTTCTTTGCTGTGGCACACCATGCTACCTTTAATTAACTTGAGGCACACCACCATATAGTTTCCAAATGAACTCATGGATATTCATGAGTTAATGACCCAATCCAGAGCTCTTTGAGTAGTTTTTCAAAAAATTTTATGGCATACCTGCTCAGACCTGACAGCACACCTGTGTGCTGTGGCATAATGGTTGGGAAACACGGTTTTAGGGTGCGTCCTGTTAATTTTCTATATTGCAAGAAAGTCCTCAAATTTATTGTTCTATGAACAGAACAGAGGGATTTGTACCAGATTAGCCAAAAGTAAGTTTGGAGTAGGTGACAGCAGCTCTGAGTGTTGTAACTACAACACTGAGACACAAGGGTTGACGCTTCAGTTTATTGATAAGGTGCTGATGTTATTAATAAGAGGATTTAACCTGTGATAAATCCTGGGTAACATGGTGTTTATGCTATCAGGGAGGGGTGAGAGATTGAGGAATATATATATATATAAAAAAAAATCCCCTCTCACCGCTATGGGTGGTATGTGTCATCCTCAACCTCGAGTCCTCTACCAGAGGCTTGGGAGTTTGAGGGTTCTGCGCAGTATCTTAGCTGTTCCTAGCACTGCACTCTTCTGGACAGAGAGCTCTGATGTTGTTCCTGGGATCTGTTGGAGCCACTTTCCCAGCTTAGGAGTCACAGCCCCGAGTGCTCCTACCACCACTGGGACCACTTTGGCCTTTACTTTCCACATCCATTCTAGTTCCTCTTTCAGGCCCTGGTACTTCTCCAGCTTCTCATACTCCTTCTTCCTGATGTTGCTGTCACTTGGCACTGCTACATCTATCACCACCGCTGTCTTTTGGTCCTTGTCTATTACCACGATGTCTGGTTGATTGGTCAGTACCTACCTGCCTGTCTGGATCTGGAAGTCCCACAGAATCTTAGCCCTGTTATTCTCCACGACCTTCTGTGGGATCTCCCATCTGGTCTTGGGAGGGTCTAGCCTCTGGTGCTCAGTGCCTGTTCTTGTGCTGCTATGATCAGTGCCTCAGTGCTGTCTTTTAGTCCAGCCTTTTCCAGCCACTGGTAGGATTTCCCAGTGTCAGCCACCTCAGCTATCTGTCGATGGTACATCCCATGCAGGGTCTTGTCTGGCCATGGCACTTCTGCTTGATCTTCCTCCCATGTCTGCTGCTGCTGCCTCAGGCATTCTCTCAGCAGCTCATCTTTGGGTGCCATCTTCCTGATGTACTCCTGGATGCTCTGGGTTTCATCCAGGACAGTGGCTTTGACACTCACCAAACCCCGCCCGCCTTCTTTCCAGCTGGTGTACAGTCTCTGGGTGTTGGACTTGGGGTGGAAACCTCCGTACATTGTGAGGAGCTTCCCGGTCTTCACATCGGCAGCCTCCATGTCCTCCTTCGGCCAGCTCACTATACCGGCAGGGTATCTGATGACTGGCAGGGCGTACCTGTTGATGGCGTGGATGTTGTTCTTCCCATTGAGCTGGCTCTTCAGGACCTGTCTTATCCTCTGGTGGTACTTGGATGTTGCTGTCTTCCTCGCCTCCTCATCGTGGTTCCCATGCAACTGTGGGATGCCAAGGTACTTGTAGCTGGTCTGTATGTCTGCTATGTGGCCTGCTGGTAGTTCCACCCCATCAGTCTTGACTACCTTTCCTCTCTTTACTACCATCCGGCCACACTTCTCCAGTCCGAATGACATCCCAATATCCTCACTGTAGATCCGTGTCAGGTGGATTAGCGAGTCGATGTCTCGTTCAGTCTTAGCATACAGCTTGATGTCATCCATGTAGAGGAGGTGGCTAATGGTAGTTCCACTCTTGAACTTGTATCCATATCCAGTCCTTGTGATTATCTGGCTGAGGAGGTTCAAGCCAATGCAGAACAGCAGCGGGGACAGCGCATCACCTTAGTATATGCCGCACTTGATGGCCACTTGTGCAAGCTGTCTTGAGTTGACTTCCAGTGTTGTCTTCCACAGTCCCATTGAGGTCTTGAAGAAGTTCCTTCGTGTCCTGTTGACTTTGTATAGCGCCAGACATTCACAGATCCATGTGTTTGGCATTGAGTTGTAGGCTTTCCTGTAGTCAATCCAGGCTGTGCTCAGATTGGTCTGTCTAGACTTTGAGTCTTGGGCGACTGCTCTGTCTATGAGCAACTGGTGTTTTGAGCCTCTGGTGTTGTTTCTAATGCCTTTCTGAGCTGTGCTCAGGTACTGGCCCATGTGGTCCTGTAGCTTGGTGGCTCTGATGCCTGATAGGACTTTCCATGTTGTGGGGAGGCAGGTTATTGGCTGGTAGTTGGATGGTGCTGTTCCCTTGTGGGGGTCTTCCATGATCAGCATCTTCCTTCCTTGTGTTAGCCAGTCTGGGTGGGAGCCTGCTGCTAGCAGCTGGTTCATCTGTGCTGCTAGGCGTTCATGCACTGCTGTTAGTTTCTTTAGCCAGTAGGTGTGGATCATGTCAGGGTCAGGTGCTGTCCAGCTCTTCATGTTCTTGACCCGCTGTTGGATGTCTGTTACTGTGATGGTGACTGGTCCCTGTTTTGGGAGATTGCTGTGGTCTCTTCTCAGGTCCTGCAGCCACTTTGCACTGGTGTTATGAGTCTTCTCTTTCTCCCATATGGTCTTCTAGTACTGTTCAGTTTCTGCTGTTGGTGGCTCTGCTGTTATTGTGTTGTTGCACTGCAGTTGGGAGTACACCTTGGATGGTTCTTTGGAGAACAGGGCATTTATCTTTTTGGCCTCTGCTTCTCTAGTGTAGCTCCTTAGCCTGGTAGCCAGTGCTGTGAGCCTTTGTTTAGCAGTCTCTAGGGCTTCAGATGGAGTCAGGCCCTTGTATTTTTTTAGTAGCCGAGTCTTATCCTTAATCTCTACACCCTTCTGTAGTTCCACCAGCCGGCTAACTTCTCTCCAGGTTGCCTTGATCTTATCCTCCAACCTCATTTTCCAGGGGGGGTATGTACTGGTGTTCTTCTTGATCGTGTAGGCAAGCATCTCCCGGATTACAGAGGCTGTAGCGTATACCAGTTCATTGGTTTCAGTGATGGTGGTAGTAGGAATTGTCATTAGGGCTCTATTGGCATCTTCTAGCATACTATCTGATGGTACTTCTCCAACGAGCCTTGGTAATCGGTCTCGAGGGTTGACTGTAGCTAGTTTATCCATGATCTTATGCCTCATATCAGCTGCTGTGCTCTGTAATGGAGGGGGTGGCAGTGAAGTTCCAGCTTCAGGCATTGGCTGCACATCTAGTTGTTCTTATATATATTTTTTTTTTTCCCCATTTGGACAAACTGACAACCTTCAGCCAAATCCAATGTAGAGCACAGCACCACTGGGCAGGGAAACCTGGCTTACATCCATTTTCTGGAATTGTTTCTACTGTGGTACTCAAAACTTCTGTACAGATTATATAGACAGTATAATATGGTATTCAGTATCGAAGTGGATGGTGGTAGAAGTGAAGACTTTGGCACCGGGTGGAGAATGTCTGCTTTGATTTGTCTGTCTGTCTGTCTGTGTCTGTCAGTCTGTAAATATGTGTCATGATGAGCCATGTAGTCCATTCCAAAGTACCTCACCAGAGTAATTTTTCTGAGTCTTCAGAACAAGTAATCTCAGGCTGGGCTGGTTTAGTAGTACGCAGAAGGATTAGTTCATTAGATGAGGGGGGGGATTGTCCCATATTTCGTGTAGCGTGAGTTCCCACCAGCCCTGCTTTTTCCCTTGAGCCATCCATTGTGAGAAGTGCTGCAGTTTCAGTGGTATAAGAACTAAAACAGGCAGTTGGCAGAAATATGGATTTGTTCCTTTGTTTGAGTTGTTTTTCTTCTCTTAAGTATACAGGATGAAAAAGTATAGGTATGCGTTCTTGGTGCGGGAAAGGGCAGTCAACTCATTTGCATTCCCCCACAGACTGTCTGCTGAGCATTCTGTCCAGGTCCCTGTCCGGCTGTCTCACTGGATTTTCCTATTCCCACAGAGTTATTGTGCTGCTTTACAATTAAGTCTACAGTTCACAGTGGGGGACTATCATACAAGGAGAAACTTTAAAGCTGCTTTTGGACATTTTACTGTACTTCTGATATGTTTACTGCATGTGTGTGCAGGGGCAGGGCACTCTGGTGTTCAGTAAAGATGGAGTTAACTCTAGCTCATCATGGTCCTCGGTGGCATAGGTGTTTATGGGAAGGTCACAGTAGCTGCCTGAGAGCCTCTTTGGAAGGTCTCATTCTGTTTCTGGGGCAAAAGGGTCTGAAAGCAACCTAAAATTCAAAGAATGTTTGTTTTCAGATGTTGAACTGTTTTTGCTGATATTCCAAACAGTTGAGCTCATCAATAAAAAAAAAAATCTTGAGGAATAGATCTTGCTGACAAAGATTCTAGTCTCTGCTGTAAGATGCCCACAGACAGACTGTGTCCTGGCAGAACTTCACTATGTATAAACAAAGTGAAATGGATTTCACTGACTTTTTACCCAAGCTGAGAGAAATGCAGAAAGAAAAACACTGGACATAGATAGTGACAAGTAAACAGGATTTTAAAATTCTGTTACGTCTAAGGTGTTATGTTCAATGTGTGAAATGTTTGTTTTACAATAAGTAAATTATTATTTCGATTGTGCTGATGCATAATATGCTTTCCTTTGGTCCCCTAAAAGTGACTCTAAGTTGAAGAAACTGTCTTTGCAACTGTATCTGTGGAAAGATCCGTCTGTGTTGGATGACGGCAATGACGTATGTGAAGTGTGTAACCAGGATACAGGGGAATTATTTAGTCAGATACACAGTATTTACAGCTAAGATTGAGAGGAAGATACTAAGAGAAGGAAAATTTAATCTGAACATCAGAAAGAACTTCCTGACAGGGGGATTTAGTAGGTTGTCAACTAGTCTTCCAAGGGGAAATTAGAAGCCCCCTTGTTTAGGACTCTAAAGCTAGCTAAATAAACACTAAAATGTATACTCTAGGGAACTTTCTTGCATGGGCCCAGAAGAGGTGGAAGCAACTAAATCATCTTGTTCATTTCCAAGACTCTTTAAAGGGGCAAAAACGTATTTAGCATAGTATTTCTGTTCATTTAACTGATGTTCCTTATGATGACAAATAATATTGCGTCAGTAGTGTCCGTTCAAAGTACTGTCAGATTGTTTTTAAAGGCACACAGTAGGAATGTTTTAAATTCCTTTGAAAGGAGTTTTTCCTTTGGAAGTAAAGGGTTTCCCTGAAGCATTTGTAACTCAAATCTTGCGACACTGGACTGATTGCCTGCAGTTCTGAAGGTGGAAGTGACTAGTAGCTGGGGAGTCTACTCTCATTGTCCTTGCTGAGAAAAATACAGAAAAGAAAGCAATAGCATGAAATATTGAAAAGTAAATTACACTTCTAAGGCTTGGCCTACATAGTTTTTTGGACCTATTTAGCTATGTCAGTTGGGGGGGGGGCGATTTTATATGGATCTTGTTAAAACAGTACAACCCTTTTGTGTTGGTGCAGATTTATCGGGCCTGTGTATACCGACCTAGATTATTCCTCTAATGAGCTATAGACAACAGAAACACCTTCATACAGGTTAAATGCATCCACACTAGAAGGTTGTACTACTTTAATAAAACAAACAAGGAGTCCTGTGGCATTTTTAAAGACTAACAAATTTGTTTAAGCTATGAGCTTTTGTGGGAGAAAATCCCACTTCGTGAGATGCTTCACAAAAGCTCAGGCATTAAATAAATTTGTTAGTTTTTAAATGTGCCACAGGGCTCTTTGTTTTGCAGAAATAGACTAACATGGCTATTCCTCTGGTACTTTAATAATATTTCTAAAACAGTATAATTAAAGCAGTATTCAAAGTGTGTGTAGACCATTTTTAAAATTCTCTGGTTTCTAATAACCCAAATAAGCCAGTCCTTTAAAACTTAATACAGGACATCATCTCTTCTATGGGCATGATTCACGGCAATAAACACTATTTGCAGTGTTGTTTGCAGGATTACCCTAAATTGGTGTTTAATATAGGCAAAGAGGGTTTTTTGGGATGACTTTTTTAATGTCTAAAAATGGGGAGGGAGAATGCCCTGTTATGCCCCTGTTTTGTTTACAACTCACCATTTTCATCTGAAGTTTTTCATACTTGAATACAAAGTAGGGATGTTCTGCTGGCTGTGTTTGATTTGTTGTACACTTTTTTGGCATTGACGTCTCTCAAAGCCAGCTTCATTTCATACTTCATGCTGAAAACATGATTCAGTGTGAGGGAGGAACAATTGCTTTGCCCTGTTTGAAGAAACTGGGACTTATATACTGCAACTGAAGTAGGAAGGTTTAGAAACTGTATGCTAATAATTCCCAGCATATTCATTTCCTTATTGAAATAAGGACAATATGCAGAGCATTTTTTTGCATGTATTTGAGAGCACTTTGGAAAAATGTCAGGCAAATGAGCTATATTTGTTGATGAATGAGAGGAACTTCAGCAAATTATTCAGAAAAAGTTTGCATTTAAAATAAAACCATGTTTTTATCCAGTAGGCCAGCAAAGATAACCTTCCAAACATAGGCAGTTTCAGTTGATGGAGCATCTAATTGATGAGTCTGCACACATTTGGCTCTGGTGCCTCTGCTGCATCCCTGAGCTTTGCTAAGCAGCCCAGTGTGGAATTAAGAAAACTGGTGGACTCTTATCAGAAAGGTGGACAGGTGTCAAGAGTCACGTTGGTTTCATGATAATGGTGCTGTTGTTTTGTTTGGGAAGGTGGTAAGAGGACCAGAAGTAGGGGAGCATAGAGGACCCACAAAAACAAGCTGGAGGAGGGATGGATTAATAGATGTCCTCTTTCTCTTCTCCTCCTGCTGGGCTGGGGATGGTGAAAAAGAGTCAGAGTTCCTTTTCTCTTTCAGCGACTACAGCAGAGTAAAATGTGGACCTTCAGATGTATTAGATATCTACTAGTCAGACAGCAACTGATGGGAAAGGTGGAGCTCTCCTCTCTTCCCTGCCCCCCCCCAGCAGGGTAAAGGAATGGCGTTCTGAAATACCTGCACACCCCCCACCCACCCAGCAGTTTACCGTGACAGAGCTGCTGGGTTTCTACTGTGGTTTTGTCCCCATTTTACAAAATCCCTGCCTTGCGTATCGCTGAGGTGAGGAAAACCCAGCCAGGGCAACAACAGTTTGAGTGAAGGAGGATGTGAAGAGATTATTCAGGTAGGACATCATTGCAAACATGATTTCTGGAACAAATGAGATTTAAGGAGGGAGGTGGAGGTGCTTGGCTTCAGAATGCGGCAGCCAGTGAAGTTAAAGGGGTTGTAGATAGAGAAGGGACTGGGAAAAGGAAGTGGAGAGCAGTGATATAGGCTGGGGGGTTAAGATTTTATGGGCGTTTGAAGAGGAGGACAAGGAACTCCGTTTTGATATGGTAAAAGATAAAATCAGTAACTATTCCAAAGTGCAGGAAGGGAGGAGGAGATGATGGATAGGTATGGGCCTAGTTTGGTGTAGGTCAGACGTCTGCAAAGGGAGGATACAAAAGAGAATGCTTTGGAAGTTGAGGAGGGGGCAATCCGGGCATGACAAGGGGTTTTAACAGAACAGATTGAATGAGTTTTGATGGTATTGTACGGGAAGAAGTGCTACATACGCTAACATAACCTTCCAAGGCAGCTTCCCCTTGTGCTCCTCTGTCCTTTCCTCCACTAGAACTCCTTTGCACCATTGGAGTATCATGTCCATCCAGGCAGAAGAGGGTGCTGGTCAGCCGACAGGGCACTGAACCAAGAGACTTGGGATGTATTTCCTGCTCTGCTGCTGCTATGCTGGATGGCCTTGGGCAGGTCACCTCACACCTCTTTGTGCCTCATGGTTCCCGTCTATGCTTGGAGGCAAAAACAATTTTGTGATTTAGAGGTGAAATTAACTAGGAGTGCCAAGTGTCATTAGCTGTACATAGTGTAGCCAGCAGCGATCGCAAATGAGATCACTAAGGAGCATGCAGTCCTTCTGCTCCTGCTGGGAAATAGGATGCACAGGAAATGTGGGGACAGGTCCTGCCGGGGGGGGTGGTGGTGGTGGTTCTGTGACAGAGGTAATCTGAACATAAGGGGAGAGGTAAGAATTTGGGATTCTTGATGACATGCTAGACTTAAACTCTTTGTCCTAGAATGGTGTTTCCTTTCCTTTTCCATGGCACATCATCCCTCCTCAGGGATCCCTTCCCATTTAATGATATAGGAAAAGCAGAATGAAAACCCCTGTCTGAGAGTGCAGCAGTAACTATCTAAACCTGTATACATTCAGTGCTCTATGTACTATTTGTAGAGAGGGTTAGATAAGGTGTGACACAAGGGGGTTACTGAAATTGAACATTGCTGCGCATGAATATTTGACAGAGTAAAGTCTCTTCATGAAATGGACATTGAGTTTTTTGATACTAAACAGTTTAAAAACAGATGTTTCTACATGTGACGTTACTAAGAGAGAGCTTAGTGAAATTATGCTGTCCCACTGCAACGCAGAATATTTGAAATAGAAATTTGCTTTCACTTTCTGGTTCTGCATCAGTACAGTGCTGCAAGGGTTGAACTGCAGACATTGTTTTAGGGGAAATGCTTAAGACAGGCATTTACAGAGGGCTTGTCTTTACTGGGAAATATGGTTAATCATGAATAGGAGTTGTTAGTGAATATGATTCTAAGTGTCTGATCCTTGTAGATAAAGTCAAGTCATGGTCATCATTCTGAGATTTATCCTGGCTCTTCCCAACCCACTGCAAAGCCTGAGTTGTATTTGAAATACTTGGTTTGATTTAAAAAAATCATCACTCTTTCTAAAAACTTAGCACTGAAACACATCTTTGCACTGTCAAATAAAATAGACATCTGCCTGAAAGTCTTTTACCTGCTGTTGTTGCAAACAAGAGCTAAAACTAACTATAACTGAAAGAGAATAGGGGAAACAAATCTTACATTTTTTTCAGTTTGCTTTGTGTTTTTAAAAAAGCACTTTGTGTATAACCAGTTTCCTTGTTGTCTGTATGAATTTTTCTCAACAGAGTGAGAGAAAAATCCATTTAAAGTATTTCTAAATGGTCATAGAGCTGTGTATATTACTGTATTACTGTAAGTTATGAAGATTTTAGGAACATAGAACAAACAAGTCTGGTGGCACTAAAAAGACTAACAAATCTATTTGTTGGGTGAGCTTGCATGGGAGAAATTTATTTTGCTCCCATTTTGTAAGTTTCCCATCTTCAGGTATCTCATGGAGTGGGATTTTCCCCCTTGAAAGCTCATGTAATAAATAAATTTGTTAGTTTTTTAAGTGCCTGCGGAATCCTTGTTTGTTTTGGTGAACTAGACTAACATGGCTACCCTTTTGAATCAGGAATGTAGGCTGTTCCCTAACTAAACAAAAAGTTGTGGTTCTGTCAAAAGTTTACAACTGAACATTGACTTAATACACCTTTGTTATAAATACATTTTATAAATAAATTTGTTAGGTCTTCAAAAGTGCCGCCATACTCCTCGTTTATTTTAATATAGCTTTTAAACACTACTATGCAGAAGAAAAATGCTAGTTCCCCTTTATTTTTTTAGTAGTTTGTTTAATACCATACTGTACTGTGGTTTTTGTGTGCCTGTGTTTCTGCTGCTGCCTAAGTTGTACTTCCGGTTCCAAAGGAGGTATGTGGTTGACCAGTCAATTCATAACTCTGGTGTTTGTAACCCTGAGGTTCTATTGTATCTGAATCTATTTATAATAATAATTCATTTTGGAGTTGACTGGTTTTTAAGATGACACTGCCCTTCTAAAAGCAAAAAAAATCACATTTTTTGTTGCAGAGCGTTCATAAAATAAATTCATGCTCCTCTTGCCAGCTGAGCAGCAGAAACCTACCAATATTCCAGTTTTGACTGAACCTGTTGACTCTAATTACATTATGTAGTCACAAGTGGATCACATTTGCTTCACAGGATATTACATACAGTGGAGAGAAAATTATGGATTTGTCAATTAGAAAACAAAATTAGCAGAGTGAACTCTTTGCCAGTTTTGCTCTGTATTCAAGACTAGAAACACAACAAAATAAAGGGATGTGGGAGAAAGGATATTGGGGAAATCCAATAACAGTTAGTTTCCATTTAATAAACAAACCTTTCTTATGCAGATTCCCACAGACAGCAGGAAAATATTCTGACACACAGGAATAATCATTCTTAAACATAATCCCGTGCCTGAATTTTACTGGAGGAAGCACCTGAAATCTCATTAGTTAATGTTAAGTGAGCATCACAGAGTTGGCCTACCCCTGTTCCAGCCATGGCTCAGTTTCCCATTGTCTAGCAGTGGTTTGGGTTTAATTACTCTGAAATTCCAGAACAGGGCTAACATGGAGTTAGTCTCAAACAGCACTATGTGGGGGCAGGATTAATAACACCAAAAATCTCTTCCTACAGTCATACAAGAAACCCACCAATCCTGAGCCTGTTTCCTTTATAGGTCCTTTTAACCAGATAATTGTAATTCTGAAACCTCTCAGTGTTCCCTACAAACTTGATTCAGCTGTTACCCTCTCTGGAGTCTTTTTCATCCGTATTTAGACCTCCTTTGCTCAGTTCCAAATGCCAGTTTTCTTTCTGGATGGACCAGCACCTACTTACCTCCTGCAAATGGTTCTTAGATGGAGCAGCAGGCCCTGTCTTGCTTTCAGCTTGATCCTTTGTTCCTCATTCTTCCCTCACCAAATTACATCCCCCACTTCAGTTCCCCTTTAAAGATAGAAGAGTTGGATCATCCCTGTGCTTAAGGGAGCAGTGCATTGTTACAGCAAGGCTACTCTTTGTCAGCTTTGATATTTTTTTCCAGCACTTCCACAGTAAGCTAAAAAAGGGAAACCACACTGTAGCTAGTTCATTTATGATAAATACAGTTGGCTTTATAAACAAGTGGACTCTTATCAATCCTGCTAAAAATACTATTTTGAACTTACATTTTTGATGCAAGGGTCTTGCAGTTCTTTGCCAACATTAGCACACAGCAAATGGTATTTTTCTCCTATCTTTAGAGCATTTGAAATCACTTCACAAATGCTAATTAAGCTGACAGCATTCCCCTTGGAGGTTGCAAGGTGTCATTGCTCATTTTAATGTTAGGAAATGGAGGCATGAAGAACTTAAGATACTTGCCCAGAAGTTAGCTGTAGAAGTTGGCTGTCATTTCCTCCAGCTTAAACCACTAGACCACATACTCTTTTCTCTTTGGAGGTCTATAGGCTGCGAGAGATGCAACATTTATTTATTTGACTTATGAGAGGCACTCATTCCATATTTCAGGCCTAAACTACAACAGCAATAAACTTGCTGTTTAGTCAGGGTTTAAGTAGCTCCTTGGCTGACCGTGATGGCATTAGTCTGAGACAGCCATTTAAAAAAAAAATTCATTGGCCTGTGGGACATGATTTGTGTATTGGGAAGAAGCATGTGCATTTTTGTAGATGTCTAAGTATGGTGATGTGCCATCTGGCTTTCAGCAGGAAAGTGCTGTCAAGCACTGGGCCCCACATAAGAGAAAACATCCACGCCTTCTAGGTTCTGCAGGTCCTCAGCTGCTATGGATCATGGCTTGCCATGTAATCCGTTGCTCCAGCACCCTTTCCCTACTCTAACTCTGGAGCACATTAGCTTGTATGAATTATCTCCCTTCCTTCTCTTTGTGCACATTACCACAGGGTTCATGTTTTCTTGAAATCTATGAATGCGTAGCAAGCAGTCACTCTGCTTTAGAGCAGGAATAATTTTCCTGCATGACATTTGAGGTTTGGGGCATGTCAGCTTTGAAACTGATCTGCTGGTGGGTGTTTTACTTAATAAAAACAGTTCCAAAGGGGGAGCCATGTTAGTTTAATTCAGCAAAACAAACAAGGAGTCCTGTGGCACTTTTAAATACTAACACTTTTATTTATTGCATTTTATCCCACGATAGCTCATGTGATAAATACATTTGTTTGTCTTTAAAAGTGCCATCGGCCACCTTGTTTGTTTTGCTGAACTTGTTTGTTTTAATAAAAACAGCTACTTGTATTGCTGGGAATAAACAGGATCCCACTGATGGTTTATATTTTTTCACCATTTTTGCAACTGATGAGTCTGTTCTCCAGGTTGGACAAGGCGAGCTGTGTATCCTAGCCACCAGCTATTACTCTGATATTTACCTGAAGTCATATTACTGTACATAGTGCAACTCTGGGGTGCGCCCCTTGGCTTGGAGAGTTTTCAGCACCCTCATAAATGTGCTGAATCATGTCAGATCCTCTGGGACCAGTCAGAAACTAAAGATAGAAAATACCTATTTGGGTCATACTGCCCATCTCTCTGGAGTCAGTGCTGGACTGTTCTCTGCAGAGAGATGTGTTCCTTGCATCATATTCTCCAATATCCTGGCCAGTTTTATAAAGCCCAAGTGATGAGACTTCCACCACTCCCCTTGGAAATTACTCCATTGTCTATTGCACCTCATTCTCAGGAAGCCTACATTTTTCCCTTCTTAATTTCATCCAGGTGTCTTAGTTATACTTCCATGGGTAAATCAAAGAGCATGCCTCTGGCCTAGCATTTAGCACTGCGTTGGTAGTCAGTTGTCTGCTATCAGTTTAGCTGCACTTGCTAAGCAGGGACTGGCTGTAAGCATAGACGGTCTCAAACTGTGTTTGGCGTCAGCTCAGCTGACAGTGGTTAAGCACTGCTTGCTGAATTAGTGCACAACATGGTTTGTACTTGTCTACCCTGCAGCTAAGCCATGTTTAGCACTAGGGTAGCTAAACCTAGAGCTGAGATAATGTTCTCTTCTCCTGCAGGAGAGAATCCACTTCCACCCTTGCTGCTGCCTTCGTAGCATTTCCCCAGCATCAGAATGGAATTGACATGATGCGTTTTTCATGTGTGAGGGGTAGCTGCCAAGAGATTGGTGCAGCTAGCTAGAGGAAGTGGTAGAGGTACATGAATTACTTCATGTGACCTTTCAGCAGGACAGCAGTTTTGATGTGCTAGCAGTAGATGAGACCAGAAAGATTAGTGTTTCTAGCTTTCTAGTGTACCCACTGGAGAGTGTGACTGATACAGGAGAGTTCAAGGAGTAAACTAAAAACTATGCTTAATTCGGTTCCCAGTGTTATAAAAGGTGCTCAGCTACCTCTACTGGGGGGGACAGTATAAGACCTCAGACAGGAAAGGAAGAATGCCTGTTTGTATTAATTTAGGTGGATTATGCAGGCCCGAAATATCAAGTGTTGACACAAACTATGTGACTGTGACTCCAGTATTAAACAGTTTTAAACAAGGTTTGGGGTACTGAGACATCAACCTGCTTAGTACCATGGCAAGCACACCATTAATTTATGTAACCTTTTATTAAAGGGACGGAGAAGAAGGAAAAACAGTTAAAGCATTTGACATGTAAAGTATTAAATAAGGCTTTCATTTTAACAACCTTGATTCCCTTTCCCTTTCGTCAGAGAGAGTTAGAAGGGGAAAAAATGTCTGGTTTGATATTCTCTTAAGTGGTGTTACGGGTAGTAGTAACTTTTTGGGGGGGAGGAGAGGAGAAGGAAAAAAAGTATTTAGTTAAGATGGGCTAAAGTTATTGTTGCAGTGGTTAAAGTCAGATTCTGTTTCCAAAAAGATAAAACAAAGCAAATACAAAATAGAAGAGAAGAGTATAGAAAATGCATTTTTTTTGTCTCTGGTGTCGACTTTGGTTTGCAACCTTGCCACTGAAGACATACAGGCACAGCACGAGGTTTTATTAGCCTCTCTGAAACCTGACATTTGTACCAGCATCAGGCTATTCAGGGTAAAGTTTTTTATGCCCCTTTTTGGTCAAAAGCTTACCAACAGCACTGCAAAATACTGGAAAAAGAAGCAAGATAGGAGACTGAAGAAATAAGGTAAAGAAGGAAAAGGACAGATGGCCGGAGAGAGACAAAGATGGTGGTTGGGAGTCAGCTGGAGGTGGTGATGTCATTTGACCACCTATTGGGATCTGGTCAGGACATCTTTCAGGATCAGATGACAGAGCTCTGGGGTCTAAGGTGTTGGTAGAGTTGGCAGACATGATGGTGAAGTTTGCCCCAGTAGTCCATTTTTGATCTTCAAACTCTCTTTCTTTAAGGTATAAAAAGTGAGATACAGGCAGAATAGCCCATCTCTTCATTATTTGTTGATCAGTTATACTTAATTTTTGACAGATAAATTTTCATTATATGATTTCAGGTGCCTTACTCCTCCTGTTTACTAGTCATAAGTTTAATACAGTTCTTGAATTGTATCAGTTGACTTTTTGTTTGTACTAATTCTGTTTTACACCTTTTATCATCAGTGTTTGTTGCTTTAGGTTATTGTGACATTGCATGAACTTTAACTTACAGTACTTCTGACATTTGAGCTTCCAATGAAGTAACATTGAAGGCCTACTTATTACAACTTCCGTCTCTGTTAATATATGTTATTTCCATTACAAGGTCATCCCACTTTTTGATTAGACCAACTTGCGACATAAAGGGCTTCTTCTGTCCATTAATACTTAATCTTCCCTAATCTAGTCTGTTTTAATACCATAGTTATTACATTGGAGTGCCTTTCAAAACTAAATTGATGGATGTTTCACGTTGCCATGGGATCCCTTGGTATTTTTTATAGGAGATAAAGATTTGTGACCCGGAGGATAAAACATCAAGGGTGAGGATTTTCAAAAGTGCTTTGTCTTTAGTTTGATTCTGCTCCCACTGATGAGAGTGGAAGATTTACTGCTGCTATCTTTGGGAGCAGGGTTAGGTCAGTGCCAACGGGTCTCATAAAAACCGGGGCTTTTTTGCTTCTCTACTCTGGTTGGGACGTAGGTAGTATTTATGAGAATTCTTTTTATCTTGACCTTTCCTTTGCATTCTGAGAGCAGGTAGAATAGCATGTAAGTGTTGTGGGAAAGCTGTGTCAAAGAGGTGAGTCCTGAATTTGATCAAGTTCATGGTCACTTTAATTTCTGTCCTCCCTTATTCCTTTCTGGATTTCTTTAGACAATTGCTCACGGACGTACATCTGAGTGCCACTAGTAAAGGGGGATCTTGGAGCGGGTTTTAGAAAGACTGAGCTTTGACCTAATGCTGCCCCCACTGGTGTCAGCAGGGAACCTTCCATTGATTTCAGAGGAAACAGAGTCAGACTAAGATGGAGCTCTTTTGAAAATCCCTACCCTAAATGATTTATCCTCCATGTCACAAATCTTATCTCCCACAAAAAATAACTCGGGATCCCGTGGTAATTCTGCTGTTTCTTACACACTGGTGCTTTGAAATGCTGCTGTGTGTCTGCAGTGAGATGTTACACACACGGCCAGTTTAGTATCCTCCAGCACTTGCAAACCTTGGTCCATCTCTGTGTTCTGATTGTCTTTAAACAGTGTATGCGCCTCTGACACTTTGGAAATGGAAAAGGGGGTGGGGGAGCATCCTTAAAAGGCAGTACAGTAGTACTGATGATATATATTCCCCAACCTTGTCCAGCCACAACAATCCTCCTTAATTTAATCTACTCATGCAAGCATATATTTATCAACAAGGTTTGAAAGATGCAGCAGATGCTGCTGGCCTGGCTAATCCCTACCTCCCTATCTTTGGTGCCCTAGCCCAGTGGTTTTCAAACTTATTTTATTGGGACTCAGTTGAAAAAAAATCATTTGTGCCTGTGACTCAACAATTACATCTTTGAGCAATTCGTTCCGCTCTTTTGGGAGTGGCAGCAGGGGGCGCCGTGACCCTGTGCATGAGGGTCTGCAACCCAGTATTTGGTCCCGACCCTAAGTTTGAAAACCACTACCTTAGCCTGACTGGGAGTGGGACTAAGATGCTGGCCTTCATACTAAGCTGCTGCCCTTGGGCTTCCAGAGGAGGCTCTTTTGGGTATTGGTCTTGGTTAGTAAGCATCTGGAAAATGGAATATTTTTTCCCTCCCGTTATGTAAATTCCCTGTGTTTAAGTGTCTGATGAAGTGGGATTTTTCTCCCATGAAAACTCATGCGATAAAGAAATGTTAGTCTTTAAAAGTGCCACAGGACTCCTTATTTGTTCTGGAAAATGTGAAACTTTCTTTGCTGTTCTGACAATGCAGAGAGAGCCCTTCCTTTCTACTTGACTGTTAAAAAAAAAAAATGAAGGGAAAGCTTATCTCTTATAGGTAGCTCCTCTTTCAAAAGCTATGCGGTGTGTAGGTTGCAGGACCTGGCAGTGGGAGGAACAGGGTGGCAACTTTCTGCTTTGCCCCACAACAAATTGAGTGGATGTGCTTTGTGTAGCACCCTGGATGTAAAATTGGTAAAACAAACTCCAGACAAAGAGCATCTGCAGCAGCATATTTTGGGATGAGTGAGCTGTGAGTCACAGCAATCTTCAATTGAAGAGGTTGGTAGGGTTCAGGCTGGAGGAAGGATGTTAGGGTTTTTGCTGAAGGCTTGCAGTTAGTTTGTCATTATGGTCAACTCAATGGGAAAAAAAATCCCACTGTGAGCTAAAAAAGCAAACAAAATGTTAGACTTGTCAAGGAAAAGCTAGAGATGAATCTTGAAAACAGGATCCTGTGTTCCCTCATCTTGAATGTTGTTTTCATACCTGGTCATCTCATCTCCATAAAGAGATGGCAAAGATAGAAGGGCAGTGAAAAGGCAATTCCATGTGAGAAGAAATGAGAGAGATCAGAAGTGAGATTTTCAAAGGCTCTGATGGCAATTAGGTGCCTATCTATGGAAAATCTCCCTCCAGGACTGTATGTGTTAGTAAGGAGGGGAATAAGCTGAGAACCAAAGAGGCATATAAAGTAATGAACAGCATGGAGAAAAATAAATTGTTCACTCCTCTTTTCCCTCTGTCTTTGTGCAAGAGCAAGGGGACACCCCCTCCAACTAAATTAAAAGGTAGCATGTGTCACATGGATAAAAGGGAGTTCTTTCTTACATGCTGCATAATTAACAAGTGGAACTCTGTTGCAAAATATTGACATTAATATAGAGAAAATTCACATTTGCAATAGATAAGGTAAACTAAATGGTAAGGCATATAAAACTTTAAGCTTCAGGGTATAACCAACCACTAACTGAGCCTGAGCTTAGGTGAGAAGTGTCCTGCTGGCTGCCACATATTTACATGTTATAGCTTCTTTATGTAGCATCTTGCAGAGGATGCTGCCAGTGACAGGATAGTAGACTAAAAGAATCAGTGGTCTGATTTGGTGATTCCTTTGATCTCAGTAAATGAAGTTTCCTTTTAGCTGATGGGAGTCATGTGTGAAAAGATGAATAGGTGGGGAAGCTTAAAATGGGCTATTGCTACACAAGGGTCTTCTCTCTCTTTCGCTCCGTGTCTCAGTTGTAATGACTTTGTCTTGTGATCTGTTTAAAATTTGATACTGCAATAGTTAATGTAACATTAAGTGTAACATTTAACCCCAGAATTATTAGGAAAGTGAGAATTCCCTGGCAGCCTTCACTCCCCACTGGGGGAATATGCATTATGAGAGTGTCTTAAGTTACAAGGTTGAATAACATTGGGCAGTGTGAGATGTACTGTTTGGCAACTGTTTATGCTGCAAATTTGGGTTGGATTTGTGGCAGTATAGAAATGTGTTCTACGCTAAATGATCTCATTCCACTAATAAATGGGCATAGGCCTGATTCTGAGATGCTGGTCTGTGCACCAAAGCACCTGGGAATACTACTTTTACATACATCAAAAAGGCTATACATCTCAAACATTTCTCACCATACACTGTAATACACAATTTTTCTTCCTATCCTTCCTATTATGAGGCTAAAGTCAGTTTCACAGCAGGTTGAAAACTTGGCACCTACTCTAACATAAGTAATAACAAATCACATCACTTTTTTGCCATGCTGACTGCTGTCAGAAGTGTGAGCTTAGAAAACCTCATTATAAACCGAGACTTTTATTTTCAAATGATACCTGTTTGTACTGAGAAGGTGGGACTGGGCCATGCTGAGCAGAGGGTCTTTGCTGGATTTTCTATCAAAAAATAACTGTATGTATTTAAAAGTGAAAAATGAATCAGGCTTCTAACACTTGCCTGTTAAATGAGTTAATAAGATCTGATATTACAGCAGCATGTTATTGAAATACTCATAAATAGTGAAATAACAGCTTCACCATGCTGTTTGAAAATTAAATTGAGTACACTGTGAAACCTGTTTTAAGCAACTGCCCAAGGGAATAGCATAAATGGTAAATGATTGCTTCATAAAGAAAGTCTTCAGTTCTTTGTTCAAATAGAAAAGGTCCAATGGAGGCCAGGTTTGTTAACTTTCATTATGTAGTGTGAAGCCCATCTTTTTGTTCCTGTGCAGTGAAAAAGAAGTAGGTGGAAGTAACTGAGGGGTTCATCATTCTCTATATCTGGTGGATGGTCATTAGAATAAGCTGGGTAGTAGAAGTAGCATAGAACAGTAAGTGGTTCCTAACCTTTTTCTTTATGTGGGCCACTACATCATCATCAAAAGCTTTAGTGGATCACCATATAAGCAAGTTGTTTTAAACATTTTTAACATAGCCTGTGGCTGACAGAAGTCAAATTTATATCAAGGGATATTAAAAATGCAGCTATTACGCAAGAATGTTTATGAAGAAAATTGTGACTAGTAATGTAACATCAAATATGATACATTAGAGGTACACAGAATTATATTATTATTACATAATCATTTTTTCCCTCCCCCACGGACCACCTGCCGTATCGTTGCAGACCACCAGTGGTCCATAGACTACAGATTGGGAACCACTGGAATAGAGAATTCTTTTAATTGTATGTGGTGATTCTTCAGGAAGATCTGATTAGTGCATTCGATGTGATGGGACATGTTGAAAGACCGTAACGGTCTAACCAGATCCAATGACCTATACTCCCCTACATTTATTTTCCTTCCATTCTGTAAGTTCCCCATCTTCAGGTCTCTGACAAAGTGGGATTTCCTCCCATGAAAGCTCATGTGATAAATAAATTTGTTAATCTTTAAGTGCCACAGGACTCCTTGTTTGTTTTGCTGAACAAAACTAACACCGCTACCCCTTTGGAAATGGGAGGGTAGGACACCTGATGCATGCAAAAGCGTGTCTGATAAATTTGGGTGGGCTTCCTGTCTTCCTCTCCCTGCCACCCTGCTGGTCCCCTTCAACAGCCGTGGCCTCACCCACCCTGTTTGCCTCACCAAGCCCCTTACCTCCTCGTCTGGCTGAAGCTGCAAGGGTGGCCGCTACCACTCCCTGGCTTGGCCACTCCCACCCTGGCCCACATATGTGAGCATGGGTGGGGCAGGAAATTTAAAACAGCCCAGCCTGGCCCCACTGGCAATGTAGAGCCCTGGGTAACTGCCCACACTGCCCTGTAGGTAAGACTGCCTATGGTCTTGCCTCAGTTGAAAAAAAAAAAAAATTAAATTTTTGTTTCTGTCATCTCATGGGCAGGATTGGACATGCCAGTGGGCTGGATCTAGCCCACAGGCTGGTATATTGATGCCCCTGAATTAGAGGCCAGAGCAAAAGAATGGTCGGTCCTTTGCCAGAATCACAAGACTTGGACTTTAGAAATTTAGATTCATTTCCCAGTTCTGTAACAGATTCCCCATTTGATTTTAGAATAGTCATTTCATCTCCAATCCTTAGTTTCCTGTCTGTAAACTTGAGATAATAGTACTTCTTTCCTCCCACCCTTTGTCTGTTGTGAGCCAGTCAGTTAAAACAAGGACTGAGCCTTCCATTGTGTTTAGTTCCCAGCACAATGGGGTCCTCATTCTGCTCAGGTAGAGCCCAAAGAGAACGATGATTAGATGAAGCTGTCATTGTGATGGGTATAGTACAAATGCTATGGAAGATAAAGTCCTTGCCCCAAAACTTTTACAGTTTTAATCTGAAACAAGACTTAACAAGTGAGGAAGGTAGTCGAAATGCTAGGACAAGGCTAACAATAGAAGAATGGAACAGTTACATAATTCCAAAGGGGTAGTAGCCATGTTAGTCTAGTTCAGCAAAACAAAAGAGGAATCTTTGGCAGTTTAAAGACCTAACAAATTTGTTTTTCATGTGAGCTTTCATGGGCAAAGTCTCACTTCGTCAGATAGGACTTCACCCATGAAAGTTCATGCGAAAAATAAATTTATTAGGTCTTTAAAGTGCCATAAGACTCCTCTTTTGTTTCACAGTTACGTAAATTGTTAGTGAAAAGTGCAACTTGTTGGTCCCCAGTTACGTGAGCTTTTTTTCTGTATCTTAAAATGAGATTGATTTCTGATTGTCACACAACCTAGCCAATGTCTCATTATGTCTATTATATTTGATTATCTCTAAAATGGCTGATTTCTTGGCACATTTTCTTGGCACAAATTTTAGTTTAAATAGGTATTGTTTTGCTTCATGAAGATAGTACTTGTATATTTAAACAGCACTAAGTTAATTTTGGTGAGGACTATTATGCCATGGTGTGGCACCCTATAACATTCTTCTGTTAGGTCAATAGAAAAGGAAAATTCCAAAGTGAAACAATGTTGGGCTTGGTTATTTGATAGGTCAAGGTAATTTCAGTTGCCCGGCTCCCTCTTTTAGACTGGGTTTGAAGGCCTTAACCCAAATCTGTAAACAATTTTGTCCTTTAAGTTACTAAGTAACATGATATAGCTAACAGTTTAATGTACCATAACCTTAATGTTAGTAGACACAAGCATCCTGCAGGCAAAATTTAAATTAGTTCAAGAGTGAGGAGAATGTTTTATCCTACAGATAACATAAGGGTTAGCAATTTCCCTTCTCAGCTTGCTGAAGCCTGGACCCTTTTTCATTATTTTGTTTGAGAAGTTCTTTATCGGGCCATAAAACCACAAATAAATGGACAAAGAAACTTAGTACTACTCTGAGTCTGATGGGATATGAGACTCCTCCCCCCAACTAGGATTAAGATTTATTTTTAATCAGAAGAAACTCTTTCCCCTCCTAATCTATACTGTCAGGCTTAAGTCAGGGGAAAATAAATCTGTTGCCTTTAAATGATAGGTCAGCCCGTCCCTCTTGCTGCTTCAGTAATCGTATTTCTCTTCCTGTTATCTTTCAAATGACAAATGAGTATCCTCTTGGCTAGCTGCTTCCCTGTTGCTATTCTCAAAGTTTATTTAACAGCTATAGGCTCATTGGCCGTATTGCACTTCAGCAGTTCATGAACTCCGCTCTCTCTAAAGGTGATCAGGTCCTTCCTTTTTGTGCAGTCTGGTTAGACCCTCAGTATGCATCTATTGTGTTTACTGTATTTTCAGCCACTTATAAATGAAGAATGTCTCCTGATCCTTAGGAGGCAAGTGCTTCAAATACTTTGTTTAGCCCTCAAACAAGCATAAACTGAAGCTATCCTGTTCTTTAAAGAATTGGTTCTGAGGTATGTGTGTGAGGCTTTTGTGCTCCCACTTTTTCTCCTACCCCTTATGTGAATTCCTGACCTAGCTGTTTCCATGTTACCATCTTGTCCAGCTTAGATTTTATTCTTTGCTAGTAAAGGCTGTATGAGGGAAGATGCAATTTTTTCAGGAAGAGAGAGTAAAATTATTCTATCAGGTAGTCTGGAGCCAGAGCTTTCCTGCTTGGAGAGTTCATCAGTGGAGCATTCGGTGTGCTCACTGCGTAGGTGGAGTCCAGGACACGTGAGATGGGTTTTAACTGGACTGCAACATTATTAGTACAATTGCACCCAAAGTTTCTATGATGGGACAGCCCAGCACCCTCACTTACATCCTGCTGATGCTTTGTCAGTTATGGGGAGAATCCCACAACAGGGAGCCAATCATCATACTAGGAATATCTCTGAGTGATGCCATTTTCTTGCTAATATCCCTCTTCTTCTTTGGGGTTGAGACAAGTGGGGACTTCAACTCCCAGCCAGTGCCACTGTCAATCATATTATTGGGGCATTTCCCCTGGGGTGGTGCCCCAGCTTCCCATTCATGTATGCCCCCAGGGGATTAGAAACCCTGCCCGAATCTTGTGAGTAGATGCCCTCAGAATGTCCATTATGTTACATTTTTGGATCTGGAGCGTAAATCAAGAAGTTCTTACACTGAGCACCTGCAACAAGGGAGCACCAAGATCCATTTAGCTGCTTTTACCTGACCCCATATGGGCTATCTAGAAGTTCAGCCAACCCAATACCAAGCTTATCCAGGAACAAATCAGCGCCTATACCAGAGTGGTGCACTCCATCCTCTCAGTAAAACTCAAGCACACTCTGAGCTGTATATGGCCATGGGTTATAACCAAGAAACCTCAGGACTTCAGTCATGTCTCTTTTCCAGTTGCCCTTCCTCTGGGCCCTGTCCACCTTTTATGGGTGTACTGCAGTCTGCCAAACCCAACAGGCTAGCACCTTTGACTGTACTGTCCCCATGCTGGGACTCATGCCCACCAGCAGTTCAATATCTTGCTTAGTTTTAAAAATCAGTTTGAGCCAGAATACATTGCAAAGTCACTCTCCCCAGGTAGGTAACAGTGATGTCCTGTGTATTCTCCTGGGGGACCAGTGCAAGCCCTGTCTGCTGTGCCAAGACAAAGTTGAATCACTCCTGAGGCCCAGCTGCGAGCCTCTCACTGAATTACATTTCTGTCTTGTAAGCCTAGTTTGTCTCGTAAAGCTGTCTGTAAATCTGTAACTCAGCCATGGGCGTGCTGTGATAGGTTCTCTGTGATTGATAAGGGGAAAGAAGCAGATGTGATTAAAACCTGTGGTGCTTATGGATCACCCCTTGCGTTGACTTCCCCTCAGGCAGCTGCTTGTAGGACTTATCGGCCCTGGATTGCCGGTGTTCAAACCTGGACCTCTGATGCACAGTGATCTATCTGCTATATGGAACAAAAGAGGGCCGTACTCTATCTGTGGCAAACCCCAAAATGATAGCCCCTTCCTTAATACAGTACTCCCACAAACTGGAAGATGGTTAGGAAGGATTGGCCCCTGTGAGGCAACAGCGGACCCTCACCAGGTGCCACTGAATCACACAGACCTGCTGTGCTTCTCCCAGACACCATGTCAGAGATGCAGAACCGAAGCCCCATCCAACCCTTTATGATTGATTTTTGGCCTGCTGACCTTGAGTTGTAGAGAGTCGCTTTTGCACTGCCTATCCTGTAGTTTGAGAGCCTACCCTGAACAGTGTCCCTTGGCTGAAGGGACTGCTCACTGACCCAGAAGGCCTTGAAGGAAGCCAACAGAAAGGCTGCTTTGAAGATTATGGCTTCACTTCTCGAGCTGCAGACACAAGGAAGAAGCTTGACTAATTGTCTAAGGTCACTGGTTTCCTTATGTCACCATGTGTCCCAGCAGCCTGGGCCCAACCTTCCAGCATCCCTTGCCTGACAGGGGTCTCTGACACGATTGCCTGACGACCTAGCTATCTGTGGTTAGAGGCTAATTAGTTAGCTTGAGTTGTGGTGCGAGTCGTCACCTGTGCAGTGCAACCACAAGCTGCTGAATTTGGGGTTCCAGTATAGGCCAGGCTCTGGGTAGACCCACAGCCCCCCTGTATGCCTGAAACTTGTTAGATGCCATTGTGTAAGCCAGAAAGGTGCATGATGCAAGTGATCCTTGGCCACAGATGCTGCTTCTAGCAACCCGTATTCCATAGGGTTATTGGCAGCTTGTCGCACTCTTTTTGTGGCTTCTGGTGATCATGCTCGGAATCTTCTGTCACTCTGCAATCAAGAAAGAGCATGGGTTATGCTGTTGTTAGTCCTAAATATATGGCTGGCAGCGAAATGAATATTGCATTTGAGCCGACTGAGAACAAAAAGCCTCTTTACTCTGGTTGATTTAGTGGACTGAGAGTTCACCACATGAACAGCCTTTCGATTGTTGAATCAAAACTTGACACTCTTGTCCTTGAACTCCCCATCCCAGGCGGTGACCCAGCCAGAATGGGGAAAAGTTCCAGGAAAGTGATGTTCTTCACTTTCCAGTTCTGTCAACTCCTGGGGCCTGTTATGGGAGCAGCAATGCCCCTGAAATACAAGTCAAAACCTATCTCACCCACTGAAGCTGATTGAATCTACAGATTGGCCTTGAGCATGTAAACATCCCTTCATAGGGGCACCCCATTATAGTGAGTGAGGAAACAGCAGCAGGTATTCCTTCATTTTTGTAGAAACCTTATAAAGTAGAATGATACTCTCCATACCCCACTAGAAGCAGCAGCAAGCTGCACTTAGAAGGTATGCCTGGGAGCTCTGACTTTGCATGCACAGTACAAATGGGCCAACAGTGATTGGAGATCCCTCAGACAAACCTTTTTGGCTCCGCTGACATTACCAACCCCATGTTTTAGTGCTGTGAGCTTGTCCCGAGGAGGGTTGAACCAGTGTTGAGCCCAGTGCCTAGATATATCAGCTTGGTTGGAGGTCCCTCAATTTTTTCAACGGCTAGGGGAACACCTAATTCTCTGGTCAATTCCTGATAAACCCAAAGCAGCCCCCTCACACTCACCTGCCCAGCACTGCCTACAGACAAAAAATTGTCCAGGTAGTATGTCCTGTGTGCTTCCTGACGGCCCACTTTAGCACTGTACTGAATTTTTCAAAGGCTGTGTATGAAATAGCACAGCCCATGGGCATTGCTTTGTCCATATAAAACTGACTGTAGATGGAAAAGCCCCAGAATTCACAGCTTACTAGGTGGATCTGGGGGAGGTGGAAGGCTGACTTAATGTCTCTACAGGCAGGGCAGCAAGGCCGTATGAGTGTATCACATGTACCACCACGTTGAATGACACTTAGTGAATGATAGAGTGTGGGCAGGGCCATGGGCGGAAGAGGCAGGACAGGGAAGAAGTCCCCACCTTCCGGGGTGAGTCTTTGTGCACTTCTTATGTCTGTGAATCTCCCTGTCCTTGGTCACTTAGGATGTGGTTTCCCTTCTGCCTCTTGCTCTTTTTTCTCTCCTTTCCAACCTTTCTGGTTGCCTCCTTGTCTAGGATAAGCAACATGTGGCTCTGCATGGTTATTTTTAGTAAAAGTCAGGGATAAGTCACAGTCAATGAAGAAAAATTCACAGAAGCTATAGCCTCTCCCTGACATTTACTGAAAATAATTATCTGTGAAAAATGGGGCTGACTGGGGTAGGAGTGGGATGAGAGCAGTGGGACAGGGTCAGTGTCCCCCCCCGCTTCCCCCCCCACTGCCTGCAGAGGCAAGGAGCTCTGGGCCAGGACTGTGAGTTCTGGGTCTGTGGGCTGCAAGAACCTCCTGCCACCTTGTGAAGCTCATGCTTGGGCACTGTGGGAACCCCTGTGGTAGCCTGTGGCTCATGAGAGTTGTTATGAAATCTCAGTGGCCAGTGGCACCTGGCAGCTGCAGGGGTCCCTCACCTCCAGCTGTCTATGGCATCTGGTTGCTGCAAGAGCCACAGGCAGCAGGATGGAGCTTCAGGGTTCCCACAGCTCACTGCAGCTTGATGCTTCAGGTTCTATTTTTTCACCACCCATGGGGGCAGGAAACGGCAAGGCTCCCTGTCTGCTGACAGCTCTAGCCCCACCTCTCCTTCCTGCTCAGCTGAAGCAGAAAACGTCACAGAGGTCTCAGGAAGTTATGGAGTCCACATAATCAAGCAAGTTTTGATCATTGCCGGACTGCTGCTTATGATCCTCACAGTCTGTTTGTCCTCTGACTCCTGGAAACCAGCGAACTGGAAGTGGCTCAGAGCACATTGCTCTTATCATGGCTTTTGAGTCTCATGGAAAATCACACAAGACCTGAAGCCTGCCCCAGGAGTCCTGTGATGGTCTGAAAGTCTTGCAGGACCCAGCCTGTTCTGTTCTTTTGCCTTTTCTCATCACAGGAGCCACCAGAATTGACCCCTCTCTAGGCTTAGGACCCACCTGACTTTGTTTCTGAGGCATTTATCCACTAGAAGTTATTATATTTACATGCTTCGAAGTTAACGGTTATCTTTGACATGAGAGAAAAATCAGATCTCATCTGTGTCTGCAGACTGGCAGTGGGTAGAAATCTCAGGGGCTGCTTTTCTTTTCTGATAGCTTTCCTGCCTCCCCTATCACCCTTCAAAGAACCCTGTCTCTCAGTGGAAGCATTCGTGGAATCACATAGGGTAAAGATGGAGAAAATCTATTGTATTATTCAACCCTCCTTGCTGTCAGCGTCAGATTGTTCCCTCTAGTGCGCTTTGTCCAGTTTACTTTTTAAAATTTCCAGGCAGCCTAGCCTCCCCAGAGTGAATACAATGAATCTTTTCCTGATATGCAACCTAAATGTTTCTGTTTTTAATTATGTGCTTCTGCCCCTTATTGTATCTCTATGTATCACACTAAAAAAATCATCTCCCTTCTTCATGTTCATGCCCTTGAAATACTGATAGACCATTACTAGTCTCCGTTTCTTTTACACTGCTAGGCCAAGCTATAGTATTTAGTTCTTTTTAATCTGTCCTTATTTGTAGATTTGTAGATTCGTCATTATTGCTCCGATTGCTGCAATGTGCATGGCAGGGTAATTAGATGACGGTAATGCTGTAGAAAGTTTCTAATTTCTATGGGTAATTGTTTTTATAACTATATTTCAAGACCTTTTAAAATCCTCTCAAGTAACTTACTTTAACTAACAATTTAGAATGTTTATCTGAGTAGTTTAAAATTAGTAGGTTTCATCACCATTATATTTTAGACAGATTTCCACCCCTGTATGTTGCTATATCCCACCCCCCTTTCCGTTTTCCTGTCAATGGCACCATCCTTCATTTTGAAATTTCTTTGTGTCAGGTTGTGTGTGGTGTGCTTGTAGACATGCAGTTTTGTATGTGGGCTTGTGAAGTTTGAGCATGAGAAAAGAGAAGGGTTTTATACAAGTTCAGAGGTGTTGGCTGTTCTGTTAAAAAAAAAAAGTGTGTGTGTTTGGGTATGTCTGATTGAGAGGGGAAAAACAAAATGAAATAAAAGAGGGAAAAGAATGTTGTAATGAAAGACTTTAAAGCAGAGAGTAAATGAAATTAAAGTGATTTAATAAAAAAAGACTAAAGAAAAATAATGTAATGAAAGATTTTAAAGCAGAAAATAAAATTGAAGAAAAATTAAAAAAAGAAATGAAATAAGAGAAAAGAATAGGTTGTTTGAAAACAGAAAAGAAAGTTGTAATGAAAGAGTGCTGGATCAGAGAAATGCTGGAGAGAGAGAGAAAAAGAAATTAAAGAAAAGTTTAAAAAAGAACGGAACAGTCCTGTGACAATTGTAGTGAAATATATAACCTTTTATAGTTTTGCCTATAGAAATAATACAAAACTGTTATGTGAACACTTTTTACCAAAGATAAGGAGGACAGGCTTGTAGAATTAGTTTTGTATCAGGAATTAAAGACACATGCAAAATATATAATCTGGATGACAGTGAAAAAGCAGCTTTTTTAAATTTAAAAGGAAACAGCTTCAGGAAGCCTGCTGCCGTGGGCTTTTAATAGGGTGATTTTTTTTTTTTTATGGTATATGTTATACCACAAATGCCATAGGGTTGTGTTGGGTTTTTTGTTTTGTTTTTAAATTTTTCTTTATTTTTTCTCACCTTCCAGCAGTCTTCCATTACAACATTCTTTTCTCCCTTTCCAACTAACTGATTCTTTCTCTCTTGTTTCATTTCTGGAAATGGAATTGGGTGGCATGGCTGGATCAATGCATGAGCTATGAGTGTTGGAGCCCCAGGCCCTGGCCTAAAGGAGGGCCCTTGGCTCCAGCCCCTATGACCTCTGCGTGATCTGGCCTGTCTTGCTCAGTCCTCACAGCATCGGTGGAGCTTATGGGGGAAACACTGGTGGGGGGAAGCAAGTCAGACTGGTGTGTGTTCCCTCCACTCAGGACATGGGGTCAGCTGGCGTGTGATGTGGCCTTCATGGCCCTGAAGGGCTCCCCTGCGTGCCAGCCAGCCCTGTGCCCTGAGAGAAGGCCAGCTGGACCAGGGCCGGGGTGAGAGTGCCATGGAGAGCAGCCTTTGGCCCTTGGACTCCTGCCTTCTGTGGTATGGGGGCCCAGGACCCCTTAATCCAGCCCTGGGAGGTGGGTGTGGGGTAGAGTGTGGTCTTGGAAACCTGTCAAAAATATAATGACAGTGAAGGCTATTGATTTTAAACTTCTTATTTGTATTGCACTGGAGGAACCTTTAAAAGGAAGAATAGATAAAAATTAAGAAATTAATGGTTGAATTGTCTGTTATCTAGCTTTTGTGTGAAAGTTTGAGGATTTGAAAGATAACGTGTGACCTTTGGGGGAAAGTGTTGAGTAGGTGCATTGACCATATCGAATCATAGATCCTAGAAGTCAAAAACCTATTGTATTCTATTTAATCCACTCCCAGTGTCATTTCTCAAAGGTGGATGGAGGAGTGTGCCCAACAGTTACTTGAATGGGAAGCTTCCACTAGCAAATGCTAAACCCTTCTATAGTGTTACCCAATTACTGATTGGGTTAATGGTGGTGATTATGGCAAATAATAGCAATTTGGAATTTAGTCAGGCATTTTGACAGAGTGCCGAACAGTAAACTTAAAAGGAAATTGGGAAAGTCACCAACACAATAAAACATGCCCATCATTTTGATTAGAAAAAGGTTGTACGGTAAATATAGTGTCAAGAATAGCAGTTGGGGCAACACAAGAAGTATTTGTTGGACTCTAATTATTGTTTTTACTCTTATCTAGAAGGAGATGTAAAATCAACTTTGATTAAATTTGGCAGTAGTGCAAAATTGAGGAGAGCTACAAACATACAGCACAAAATAACATGGAGAGAGTGAATCATAAGTGATATAAGAAATGAGACAGGCTTCAGCACTGATAAATCTAGAGTGGAAATAAACAGCACAAGTACAGATTGCAGAGTGGCTGTCATGGAAGCAGTTGAGAAAGACCTAGGGATGGTACTGGATACCAGATGAAGTAATGAGCTCTCATAGTGTGAGGCTACTGAAAATAATTAACACATTAATAATACCAATTACTGAATAAAATACATCACATCAGGAAGACATAACTTCCATTTTGTCTTGTGAGTTTCTGTTGTCATTATAATGTGCCTAATCATTGTAAGGCAGAGTATAAAATTATATAGATTGTACAGAAACATATAGTATTTAAAAATTACAATTCTTATAGTGTATTTGGTTTTTAAAATGTATGTTTTATAAAAGTAAATTGCAGCCATTATTTTGTTTCCTAATGTCTCCATGAATTCTTTTTTGTCAACATTCTTAATTTGTATGGATTTTAAAATGACAGTTTTTAAATTAGTTCTGTATGTTTCTTTTAAATCTGTATAGTATTCCACTCTTGTCATATGTTGCTTAGACTTATAAAAATTAGCAGGACAAAGTCAGAATTAAGACTGTATATTGTGGTGTATCTTACTTGGTAATTGGCGGTAATGAGTTAATGTGCATGATGTAGTATAAATTTAACAACAGGATCTGTTTTTTTTCCAAATCAACGTATTAAGCATGTTATTCCTGTGTTTCGTGATTATAAGTTCTGTTTATCTGATGGAAGTTTAATTAGTTTTAATTACTTTTAGCTACTTTCCAAGTCTCCACCCCCTCCCCTGCAGAGAGATCTCATGCAGATCTAGGGAGGTGATCAGAGTACCCTGTATGTTTCTCATGCCACATACTGTCTGCAGTTCTGATCCTTGGAGGAAAGTGAAAGAAGATCACAATGGTGGTCATAATGCTGATGTTCCACAATTCAAAATGTGTGAACTATCAGAACTTTGTGGTAACTTTCCATTAAGTTAATGAGATTACCTCTTTCAACTGATTTAAAAATGAAGGAGTATTTGTAGAGAAATAATGCACATGACTTTTTGCCGATAGTAATGTTACTACTAGTTTGCTAATAGTGGTAGTAGTAGGGAAAATTGCTAGATCCATCTACTTTTTGCTGTCAGTGAAATTTCTATCCCCACCACCTCTTAAAATAAAATCCTGGGTCCTGCAAGACTTATCAGGTTGTAAGCAGTTGCTGCTCCAGTCTTTATTTTCTTTTTAAAATACCACATAGTTTGTCTTCTGTTGGTATGGTTAACCATCTATGAGGACTCCAGCAGGCAAAGAGTCAGTGCTAAAGGCATCCATTTATGTTATGTTTCCTGCTTTTATATTTTTGTATGAGTGTTTCCTTTGATAGCGACACAGAACAATGCATAGACTAAACTCTTTAAATTATTTTAACAATAGTTTTTTGTTCAGGGACAGTGGTTTAGAATTGGCTAGTACCAGCCATTTACAGCCAGTGGATCTGGGGTAGAGTTTAGGGAACTCGGCCAAAGTAAAACAAACTCTTGTTTGTTGGGTCACTGTAGCTGCTCTAACTTGAAATGTAACAAAGTAGGCTGACAAACCATTAGATGAATGAGACGGTGGTAATAGGATATGGAAAAAAAGAATTTGCATGTCCATATTTTTCTATATTTTCTGATTTTTATGGGTTGAAATATTAAAACCTGTGATGTGACTTTAAGATCCTTTTTTTTTTTTTTTTTTTTTTTTGCATTCTTTGGTCTCTGTCAAAAGCACTGATTCAAGGAGAGATTGAACATTTATGTGGAGATCAAGAACACCCAAATTTAATGCTAGAGAGTTTGGAAGGAAAGTTAAGCCTCATGTTTAGGATTTAAACTAATGTCCAACTCTTAGGGAGCAAGATGAGACCATCCTGATCATTAGATTGTGCCCTGTGTGCTTATTATAAGTTAGAACTGGACAAAATTGGCTCACAGCTAGGTACCTGCAATTTTACTTTTGGTTGCCAGAGGGTGCTCCTACATTACATTTCTGCAGTGGAGCTAGGCAACAGACTACTAAAATTCATCACCATGGAGACCAGAAACATAAATTTGTTGAGGCCTGCTGTAGTTTCTTACAGCTTCTTCTGGGGCATCTAGTGGTGCCATTGACACTGACATGATGTTGGAGTAGATCGGGATAAGCAACCTTTGCCGACTCCTGTGCCGGTCCTTCCTCCCCGACTCTCTGCTGGCGCCAGTGGCCCCATCTGCTGAAAAAAATGTGGCAGCTGCTTGAAAATTCAGTGACAGTCAGGGCTGGAATGGAAGCGCTTCCCAGGCATGCCATGGAAAGAAGTTGCCCAGAGTGGCTCATCTTGGCAGTGTGCCTGGGACAGAGGTCTCCAGACATGCCACAAAAAGAAGCATCTCCTTTCAGTAGTTCACAGGCATGCTGCAGAAAGAAGCTGCCCATGGCGGCTCCTTTGGGAACATCGTACTAGAGAGGAGCAACTCCGGGCAGCTTTCTTCTGTGTCACATGGAGGCATAGGCGTGGGGGGATGCCCCTGTGTCCCAGCTGCACCCGAAGGAAGCTGCCAAGAGTGTCTTTAGGTGGCAGGAGTGGCAATTTCTGCAGTACTACAGAGGGTGCTGTGTGCCGCTCTGAATGGGCTCCCCTGGAGTAGATTGATCATGGATGGATCTGATGTAGTATGGCAATTCCTGTGTACAAAAGAAGGTAAGAACATACATTCTGGGTCAAATCAATGGTTCATCCAACCAGGTACCATATCTTGGGCCACTGGTCTATGACAAGTGCTTTAAAGAGACTGAACAGACCAGGGCAGTTTTGAGCGATCAGTCTCCTTTGTAGTGGTTGGTAATGAACCCTTCCTCTGAGGCTCGGAGAGAGACAACTCTGCTTCTCTAATTAGTGATCATAGACCCTGGCCCTCTAGATGGTGCTAAGGAACAATCAGGCTTTAGCCACTGTGGCAAACAGTAAACACGGTCTGGGACTCTGGCGATCTGAATGGGGTAGAGCAGTAAGCAGGTTTTAGCATAGCCTCCTGCATTGCACAGAGAACAAACACATCCTATTGGATATGCTTTCTCATCTCAGAGTAGCTGAGTGAGTATCTGCCAGTCCTCCCCTCCCATTCCCTTTTGGGTGCCAGGCGTAGGTAGGGAGACCTGGGCCCACTCTGCTCCACTGAGTCTTAGTTCAGAACTGTTAACAGTGGTGGATGGTCCTGCCATTGGGTCAGAGAGATCCATCCAAAACAGGCTGACTTGTTTTGTGACAGCACACCTGGCCTACGTCTGCAGTCTGCAGATCCTCAGTCTCCTTAGGGTAAATGGTAGATGGCAGGTCCAGCAGCTTCTCTCTGTGTTTGGTCTTGTCAGAGGTTGGGGCACTGCATTGTTTGGCAGCAGGGCCCGAGTCTTGCAGTGGGCTGAAGACCTTTACATCCTTCCCTGGTTCCCTCTCAGTTGAAGTGAGGGGCTTACCTCTTATACCTTCTGTCATGTCCCTCTGCTTCCAGCCTAGCAATGGTACATGCTTGACTCCATCCACCAAGGGGATTATAGTCCCGCCACATCAGTTTCAGAGGGTGACCACTCTGCCTGATTATAACTTGTCATCGAGTTCCAGATTGTGACAGTTAAAGGTTTAGGCACATCCAGAGCATGGGCTTTTGTCCATCCTGTCAAATAAGCATTTGTGGCACTAACCTCCATGAATGTATCTAATTCTTTTTTTGAATCCAGTTATACTTTTGGCCTTCATAGTATCCCCTGGCAATGAGTTCCACAGGTTGACTGTGTTTTGAAGAAGGACTTTCTTATGTTCGTTTTTAAATCTGCTGTCTATGTATTTCACCTGTTGACCCCTACTTCTTGTGTTATGCAAAGGGATAAATAACACTTTCCTTTTAAGTTTCTTCAAATTATTCATGATTTTATAGACTTCTGTCATCATATCTCCTCTTAGTCATCTCTTTTCTAAACAGTCCTAGCTAGTCTTTTTAATCTGTCCTCAGATGAAAACTGTTTCTTACCTCTAATCATATTTATTACCCTTCCCTATACTTTTACCAATTCTAGTAAATCTTTTTTGAGATGGGTGACCAGAACTGCACACTGTGCCTCATATGCTCACGTCTTTAAATTTAGCAGCATCATATTTTCTGTTTTTGTCTTTTTCCCAGTGGTTCCTGCTAGTGTTATGTTTTGGGTTTTTTTTGACTACAGCTACATATTTTTCAGAACAATAATCAGGGTGTTGCTGCTCCAAAAAAAACATTCAGGGCACAAGTCTTGCCCCTCTCCCTGTGCTGGCCCTGGACCTGATCCTCCCCCCACCTCCAGCTCACTGACCGAGGGCCTGATCTGGCTTGCTGGTTCACGGACAGTGTGCTGCACCAGCTTGTGGGCCCAAGCTGGTGCCCGCTGCTGTTGGCCCTGGGTACTGGTGGAACTGGGGCCAGCTGTCACTGCCTGCTGTCCCTGGGTCACGGGTACCAGTTGGGCCAGGGCCAGCTGTCACTGCCTGCTGGTTCCAGGTCCCAGCCAGGCTGGGGTCAGCTGCTGCTGCTTTCTGGCCCCAGGTCCCAACTGGATCTGGGCCAGCTGCTTCTGCCAGCCCTGGGCTTGCATGGGCTCTCTGAGCCTGAATTGCCAGGGCTTGGTGGGACTCGGGGTCTGTGCTGCCTGTGCCAAGTGCCATCAGCGCCCCTGGCACTAACCATGATGATGCCAAGATCATTCTTGACTATTAACAGCTAATTTAGATGCCATCATTTTATATGTATAGTTTGTATTTTTTTTTTTTTTTTTTTACAACATGCATTACTTCGCACTTGTCAATGTTGAATTTCATCTTCCATGTTATTCACTGGTCACCTAGTTTAATTAGAGCTCTTTGTAATTCTTCACAGTTATCTTCGAACTTAACTATTGTGAGTAATTTTGTATCATCTGTAAATTTTGCCATCTCACTGTTCATTCTCTTTTTCAGCTCATTTATGAATATGCTGAACAGCATAGGTCCCAGATCATTTGAGGACCCTAGTGAGCCTATGGGGGATATACATAAGGGGATCCTAGTTGTATGCATCAATCAGTCACATATCCCCATTTGCAAACAAGATTTTATATTTTATTCTCGTAAATATTTAAATGTGTCTTAAGGCTCTGGGGTATTTACTCCAGGTTTTGTGCTGTTCTCATTGATGATGTGAACAGAAGTTGCCTTGATTTTAATTTGACAGATTTCATGGATAATGTCACATAGCTATTGAACAAAAGTAGCTGTATAATCTCTGTGAATGTTTATGTGTAATTGAGAGTCATGGGAGTAACATGAAGCCAAGTCTTATCTCAGAGTCACTGTGTTCCAAGAAACAATTTGGACCTGTTCTACTGTGTGACTGCTATTCTTCAGAGTTTGATGTATGCAAATTTGCACATGGTTACTAAAAAATCCCAATACTGCCCCCATTTGGGGTGTGTAGCTCTGTCTAAATGGGGAGTGAGCAACTGTTACAGGGATATAGGTCAGTAAATCATGGAATCAGGTCATACTGTAACAGCAAATCAAAGCGGTTGTTAAAATTCAAACACTGGGAAGCATCACACAGAGGAAGGTGAAGTCAAATTACCTGTTGTAATGGGAAAAGAATCCATAGTCTCGATTTAATCCTGCTTCCACAGCAGTGACTGCGGATTCTTTTCTCATTACAACAGGTGAATTGACTTCAGCTTCCTCTATGTGTTGTTTCCCAGTGTTTGAATCTTAGCATCTGCTTTGATTTGCTGTTACAGTAGGAACTGATTCCATTACTTACACTCTTCTGCATTTATTTTCCTCTCATTCTGTAAGTTCCCTCATCTTCAAAGTGTCTGACGAAGTGGGATTTTCTCTCACAAAAGCTCATGCAATAAATAAACGTGTTAGTCTTTAGGTGCCACAGGACTCCTTGCTTGTTTTGCTGAACTAAACTAACATGGCTGTCCCTTTGGAACTAGGTCTGTAAGTGTAGGCCAGGCCTAGGCCTTTATTTTCCTCTCTGGTTCTTTTGATGGTGTGTCCTTTTTACCAGCCCTTGAAGTTATGCCCTTTTTTCTCCCAGTTTCTTATATATGTTATGTGGCCTTATCTTTTGGCACACACTTTGCTCAATCCTTGTTCTGCTGTTTAGCTCTATTTGGTTGATGAGGGATTTAAAGCTTTTTAAAGACTTCCCTCTGACTTCTCTCATTGTGTATGCTTGTTGAGAGGAAACTTTAACTGTGGGTAAAACTTATACATAGGAAGGAGGAGGAATAGACTTAGATATATATATATAGAAAATCCGATTTAACTTCTGCAGTTTAATTAGGCTTTTGTTTTAATGTTTATTTTTCAGTCAGCTTTGGTTATGAAGATAGATGGGTTCTTTCATTTTTGTTTCTAGTCAGTCTTGCTTTCCTGTTTTCATGGAGTAGCATAATGTTGCAGGGTTTGGGCTGTAAAAATGAGTTTTTGTTTATTAGAAAATCATGTAACTGAAATGAAAAATGGACATTTGATTTTGTTGTTAGGTTTTCTAAAAGTTTATTTTTACAAAACCTAAATTATGGGCCAGAGCTGGCTGGATTATGTCATCTTAGACATGCTCTTTTTTAAATTTTGTGTTCAGTCCTCATGGCATGTAATTCTTGTATCAGCTTTTTTAAAAAAAAAATTTTCTAAGTCATTGTCTGCAGGATAGCTATGTGTTTGTTTCACCACTAGATGGTGCTTAAAACACTTGAATTCTCAGTAAAGTCATTTTTTTGGAATACAACTGTCATTTTAATTATAGGACTGTTGATTTCCCACTAATTGCCTATAACACAGTTTTCCTTTCTAGTAATTATTTTTCTTACTGTGCTTAATTTTCATAATACCTTTTAAAATAAAAATTAATATTATAAAGTACCTTCACTTTCTACTTTTTTTTTTTTTTAAGCACAAGGTTGTGCAATTAAATTGGTCTGAAGTCAAGGAGGGAGAATAGACTTTTTAAGTGGTTATTAAGGTGTGCTGTCTCTTCTTCCTGTAATCTTAAATTTGAAGGTTGAACCAGTTATATTTTTTTCCATCCCAGAAGTAAAAGCCAGTAAATTCCATGATTAAATCTAAGGTCAGACTGCTGCATGGAAGCCTTTGATTTTGGGAGCAGGCTTGCTTGATTTTTTTTTTTTTTTTTTAATGGCATGCCACACAAAATATTTTTAGTTTCCAGTGTTAATTTCTTCTATCAGTCAGTGTTCGTTTTGTACAAATTATGACTTGTTTTGATGTTGCCTATTTTTACTGATTAAAATTAAAAATAAAGTTCCAAAGTGTTTCATTACAAATTTTGCACTGTTGCAATTTTCAATTGAAAGAAGACACTCTCACTTAACTAGGTACTCTTTAAAATAGCATTCCTTCTACTTCCAGCTATATTAGTTACCTTCTCAGCAACAAATTTGAAGGCATAACCCAGTGGAAAAACTGGAGAAAAAAAAAAAAAGAGAGATCAAAACAGTTTAAATTGATTATTCTTAGTGCTTATTAAAAAAAAAAAAAAGAATGTGGCCTCAAGAGAGCTTTCATTGTATTAAAATGGAAACACTATGTATTTTTGGTGAAGAAGGCATGTGGTGGGGAATTATGTAAGCAACTGTATTCCCTTTGCTGGCTGCTTCAAAGTTAGGTTGTCAGTGTTGAGATTCATCTACTTTTCTGAAAGGAGAGAAGGAACTTGCATCTTAACTGTTATGGTTGTTAATATATCTTTTCCTTCTTTGTCTCTTTTCTTGTATTGTCTAGGATTATTTGGTGTGCTGATAAACAAAGTCTGCAGCTGAACAATCACACATGCATTTATGGAATAGTACATACTACTAACAGAATAGAAAATCTACAGGTCAGTGATTCCCAACCTTTTTGGCTTGATGGGCATATAATTTTTACTACCCTGAAGGACTACCTGTCTCCACCAGCAGTCTCCTGCTTCTCCTTGCAGCCAGAAGGAAGGAGTTCAGTGAGGAGGCCCTCCTGTCTTTCTGATTGCAGCAGAAAAACTGCATGGATCCTGTATCCCCTTGTGTTCTACCTGCATCCCTAGGCAGTAGCTTTCTTCTGCAGCCAGGGAATGGAAGATCAGTCCTCCTCTCCTTCTGTCTCCAGCAGGGACCTCAGTGCCTAGGGACTCAGGCTGGAGTGCTTTACCATGCTCCTTGCTATAGCCAGAGGGAGGGGAGTGCTGATCTCCCACCCCCTTGGCTGTAGTAAGGAGCCTGCACCAGTCTTTTAGCACTGTGGCAGTATACTCTACCTGGGTGGACAAAATTGGCTCACAGCTGGGTGCCAGTACTTTTACTTTTGGTCGCCAGAGGGTGCTCCTCCATTATGTTTCTGCAGTGGAGCTAGGTGATAGGCTACTAAAATTGGTCACCATGATGACTAGGAACATTGATTTGTTGAGGCCTTCCTTAGGCAGCAGCTCCCTTCTGCAGTCAACAGGTTGGGAGCAGCGGGCCGCTTTATAAGTCCCTAGGTTGGGAACCACTGCTGTAGGTCTTCAAAAGGGAAGCTTTTCATTCATTATCCACCTTGACATAAGGGATCGTCAACATGTTCTTCCTTCACCTGGTGCAAATAAATTGTTGACATCTCTGTCAGTACAGAATCTCGCATAAGACCATATACAACTCTAGCAATTTTATCATGAGTGTCACGATAGGTAGCATTTTTCTTTAAATCGTCAGATCTGAGTATTATCTGGCTGAGGGTAATCCAGCTTTCATTAATAAAAGGAAAACAAAACAGTTTCTAACCTCTGTGGATGCAGAGGCAAGCATGACATCATGATCCCTAAAGGTTTCAGCACCTGAAGTACATTGAAAAGACTCAGCATTTCTTATTTTAAAAACATGTAGCTTAAAAATTGTATGATATTTTGTGGTCTGACTCATGAACTTTGAGTGTTCAGGGTTGGCAAAACACTGTGAGCTGCTGCTCTCTGAAGTTTATAGATGGAATTGTGGGAGGCTGATTCTGCCCCCACTTCCCATGTCCCATTATTGTCCTCTTGATAGATGGGACATTTTGTCCTTTTGTGCGTCTGAGGCTGGGGGGAAGAGGGAGCCCTTCTGCTCCTGAGTGTACTTCCCTTATGCTGTGGGAGGATATCTGGTGACAGATCCTGCAGCCAGCTCAACAGAGTTATATTTCATAGTCAGTTTCCATAGACCAATGCTGCAAGTCACAATACATGCCTAGTACACCACAGTCCTCAGTGAAATGTGACAAGCGCCCAGATTAGCAGAGAAACAAACTTTTCCCCATAAAACTGGAAGAAACTTCTGTCAGACTGAGGGTAAAATAGAAATTGGTCAGTTACTGATGTAACCGTCCTCCTTCAAGATGGGCTGCTCACATACATTCAGTTACAGGTATATATGTGCCTCAGTGCATGGTGTCCGGAAAGTCTTGTAATCCTAGCCTGTCAGCTCAGGGTCAGTGGCCAACATGCCCCTCCTGCTGCGACCACAGCTATATATATGACCCTGACCGTCTTCAGTCCTTTCTTTTCACCAACTCCGAGTAGCAGGGACGGAGGGAGAGATTTGAAGGTATGTGAGCAGCCCATCTCAAAGAAGGACGGTTACAGCGGTTACCCACCGTTCTTCTTCAAGTGCTGCTCACATCATTCAGTTACAGGTGACTGCTAACTGTACGCAGGATGTTGGGTGGAGTTACAGCTTACTCATACTGAGTATGGCCTTGCCCAACACAGCATCCTCTCTTGCCTGTTGGATGGTGGCACAGTGCATCATGAAGGTATGCACTGACAACCATGTAGCAGCTCTGCAGATCTCCAGAATTGGGACCTGAGCAAGGAAGGCCGTTGAGGATGCCTGGGCTCTCATTCAGTGTTCCCTGACTCTCACTGGCAGGGATGTACCCGACCTTCTGTAGCAGTTTTTAATACAGTTCATCATTCATTTTGAGAGGCGCTGTGTAGTGACTGGTTGTCCTTCTTTTCGCTCCGCAATTGCGACGAAGAGTAGAGAAGTCTTGTAGAACGAGCGTGGGCACTCAGTGTACGTCAAGAGTGCCCTTCTGACGTCCAGAGTGTGTCATCTCCTCTGTTTCTCCATGACCTGAGGGTCTGGGGAAAAAAACTGAGGGACAAATGGCCTGGTTCTGGTGGAATGGAGAGGTCACCTTCGGGAGGAATGATGGGTGCAGGCGTAGTAGCACCTTCTCAGCAAAGAACCGTGTGTATGGAGCCTCTGAGGAAAGGGGTCTCAATTCCGAGACTCTTCTTGTCAAGGTTATGGCTACTAAAAAGGTCACCTTCCATTAGAGGACCAGCAATGTACATGAGTCCGAGGGTTAATAATGTGGCTCCGTTAAGTGGTGGAGCACCACATTCAAGTCCCATTGTGGAGTAGGGTCTCTGGGATGCGGGAAGATCGTCTCAGTACCTTTCAGGAATCTGGTAGACGTGGGGTGGGAGAAGACTGATACTCCATTCACTTTATTGTGAAGGGCTGAGAGAGCTGCTCGGTGGGCCCTGAGAGAGGGTGTCATCAAACCTTTTTCTTTGAGGTCCGAAAGGTAGTCAAGTATCGAATGAATGTGCGCTGACTCTGGTACTATTCCCTTCCCCTTGGACCATAGGGCGAAGCATCTGTGCTTAGTGGTATAGGTGGCTCTAGTGGAGGGTCTCATACTGCCTTTCAGTACCCTCTTTAGCCTTTCCAAGAAGAGTTTCTCAAATTCATTCAAGGATGCAGCCTCCAGGCCATTAGGTGTAGTATTCTCAGGTTCAGGTGCCGTAAGTGACCCGAGTCCAGAGTTAGCAGGTCCACTTGGAAGGGAAGGTAGACTGGAGTGTCTATCAACAGGTGCCATAGGATCGAGTACCAGTGTCACCCGGGCCAGTCTGAAGATATCAATGTTATGTTTGCTCTGTCCCTTTTTATTTTCAGGAGGATTTTGTGTATTAGGGGAATTGGTGGGAACACATACATCAGTGGGACCCACGATGGGATTAGGAAGGTGTTGACGAGTGAGCCCTTCATTCGACCACTGAGAAGGCACAAGCTGCAACACTTTCGATTCTGATGTGTCACGAAGAGGTCCACCTGGAGTATACAGTACATCTGGTTATGTGGCACATCATGTCTGTGTGCAGAGACCAGTCATGATGTGATAGAAAGCTGCTGCTCAGTGAGTCCGCTGTGCTGCTGTTCACCCCTGGAAGGTGGGCTGCTGCCTGGGTAAAGTTGCGTCTCAGGGCCAGTTCCCAGAGGCTGGTAGCCTCCGCACAAAGGGCTGGAGAATGAGCACCCCCTTGGCGATTTATGTAAAACATGGCTGCTGTGTTGTCTGTCAGAACCTGGACAGTTTTTCATTTGATCAAGTCCAGAAAGACCCTGCAAGCTAGATGAATGGCTCTGAGCTCCTTCACATTTATGCGCAGGAGTTTGTCTTTGGGAGTCCAATTCCCCTGGGACAGCAGTCCTCCCAAGATGTGAAATCCCCACCCCAAGTCCGATGTATCGGTGATCAGGGTCACTGCAGGGTTTGAAGGCTGGAAAGCACCCCCCCCCCCATGGCAAAGAGTGGGTCCTGCAGGACAGCGTGGGGGGGGGGGGGGGGCTCGTCAACAGTGCCTTGCTCAGAGGATGTTTCTGTGCCTGGAAGGGCATAGCCAGCCAGAGCTGAAGAGGCCTCATTCTCAGATAGGCCATTCTTATCATGGAGATAGAGGCCGCTATGTGGCCTGGGAACTGAAGGCACCTTCTGGCCATGGTAATCGGTGCATTCTGGACTCTGAAATGGTGGTGCAAATGGACCGAAACCTTGATTGGGGCAGGGATGCTCTCCCGTTTATTGAGTCTAAGACAGCACCTATGAACTCTGTCCTCTGGGTTGGGGAGCATTTTGATTTTTCCTGGTTTACACACAGCCCCAGATACTCTCACAGCCTTTTATGCAACTCTTATGCTTTGTTGAACTTGGTATTTTGACCTCCCTTTTATTAAACCAATTGTTGAGGCAGGGGTAGATCCTTATGTCCTGCCTTCGCAGATGCGCCGCCACCGCCACCATGCACTTTGTGAACACCCTGGGGGGTGGGGGGACTAGAGGTAGTCCCAATGGGAGTGATGTGAATTGGAAGTGTTTTCCCCCCACCAGGAATCTGAGAAATGTCCTGTGGTGGGGCCTTATCGCTATGTGAAAATAAGCATCCTTTAGATCGAGGGCTGCTAACAAGTCCTCTTGGTCTAAGGCTGGGATGATCTGTGACAATGAAACTGTGTGGAATTTTATTTTCTTTAAGTGTTTGTTTGGAGCCCTGAGGTCTAAGATCGGTCTCAGGTTGTCGTTTGGCTTGGGGACCGGGAGGTATCGGGAGTATAATTCTTTTCCCCACTGTCTCGTTGGGACCTTTTCTATTGCCCCCGGGGAGAGCAGCTTTTTGCGTTCCCTTTGTAGTAACAAATTGAGCTCTGGGCTCCCATGAGTGGAGCTAGGGGGAGGTTTTCTGTCTCAAGGAATAGATTTGAATTGCATGAAGTACTCTTTTGGTACTGTGTCAAATATCCAATGGTTGGTCATGATGCGGGCCCAGTAGTGTAGGAAGGGAGCCAGACAATTGTTGAAGACCAGGGGTTGGGTAGGGTAGGGTGTATACAGCCCTCTAACTGACCGTCAGAAACGCTGCTCTTGGCTGGTAGCACCAGAAGAGCCAGTTCCCTGTCGGGTGGTCTGTGCGGGCTGGGATTTTGAGCCCTTGCCTTACCTTGTTTTCTCACTGTGAGGGCCTCCATACTGGTGCAGAGAATATTGATAAAACCTTGGGCGTGTCCCTTGGGGTTGATCATTTTGCTGCAGCTGTTGGGGTTGCTGCTGCATTTGCTGGGATCTGAAGGAACACCTAGTTGCCTGGGGTGTGTACATGCCCAGGGACTTTATGGTGGCCCTGGAGTCCTTCATTCCATGTAATTTGGAGTCTGTGGACTCAGCAAAGAGGGTAGGACCCTCAAAGGGGAGGTCCTGAATCATTAACTGCATCTGCTGTGAAAGGCCAGACCCTTGCAGCCAGGCTGAACACTGCATTGCCACCGCAGAAGCTATAATGCGGAAGGCAGTGTCTGATGCATCCCATGAGTTCATCGGGATGTCCCGGGGGGCCAGCATGCTCTCCTCTATCATTGTCTCATAGTCCCGAAGGTGTTCTCTGGGAACTACATCATGGAAATATTCCATAGATTTCTAGAAGTTGAATATGTATCTCCCCATGAGGGCATGATGCTTTGCTAGGTGTAATTGGAGGGTTGAGGTGGAGTAAACCTTCCTGCCAAAGAAGTCCAGTTTTTTAGCCTATTTGTTTTTGGGAGTGGAGCCTGATTGGCCATGTCTCTCCCTTTGATTAACAGCATCCACTACCAGGGAACCTTGGGTGGGAAGGTGGAAAAGGAAGGCAAACTTGTTAGAGGGGACATGGTATCTCTGATCAGCCACGTTGGACACAGGAGGGATCGAGGATGGGGTTTGCCACTGTGCCCTCACAATGCTGTATGCCACTTTATGCAGGGGAACTGATACTTTAGCTGTTGAAGCCGCGTCTCCCACGTCGAAGAGGGGATTACACTCCTTTTTGATGATCCCAAGATCCAAGTTCAAATTCGCTGCCATTCACCTCAGCAAATCTTGCTGGGCATGGGGGTCATCCCTGTATGTAAGGGGCCACTGGTAGGTCACCTCATCTGGGGAAGATGACGAGGGAATCTGGGTTCTGCTACGTCGAGTGCTGGGTTGGGTTCCTCATCCAAATCCTCCAAAGAGCAGGGGATCCTGCTCAATGGCAGTACGAAGGGGGTCTCAGTCAATCCATCCATCTGCTGCTCCACTCTTGGAGGGAAAAGTGGTGCTGAATCACAGCGCGTCTGAGAGTGGCCTCTCTCCTTTCTGGAGCTGTTGGTGCTGCACCAATTACTCTGGGGCCAGCTGCACAACTTGAGCAGTGCCGGAGGGGTGAGCAGTGACGGGGTCGGTGTCAAGAGTCTCTGCACCTGTCAAGGCTTTTCCCCACTCTGGCACTCTGAGTGCAGAAGGTGGGGGCCTGCAACAGGCCAGAAAAGCCACTGGCCTTAAAGCCTGGTCTTAGAAGTCTCCAAGGCCTCCAATTGTTGGCCTTGGAGTGGTATTGCTGCCACCAGCCAAATGCAAAAAACCTCTTGAGACCCAGGGAGGCGCACTTGGGAATTCCTCCCTGTGAGGTACTTGCAATCCTCTTTATTCCTCTCTCAGGAAAGTGACTGAACTCCAGCTGCAATATGAGCTGGAACTGGAACAGGGTTCCCTTTAGTAGCTGCCTGTGCAGTCTAAGGCACGGGCACACAAACCTCTTGCCTTTCAGGACACAGAACCAGAACTTACTTAAAAGGTAAACTCTTTAATAAAAAAGAACAGATAATAAACACAGAGAGTTGCTTCTCTGGGAATTAACTTAGGTAGTTACAGGGTAGTGGGGGGGGGGTACATGTGCTCAGCACAGAGAAATCCAAGAAACAGGCCAAAAACAAAGAAAATACCCTGACCGCGTCTAAATAAACATTCCCTGTTCTACTCACTCCTGGTCAGTACCAAACTTAACTTATCTCTGGTAAGGATGTTGCTGGATTCTTCCTCAGGCCCCTCTGGCCTCCTCCTGATCCTTCCAGGAGCTCTGCTGCACCCAAACAGGCCCAGGCCAGGCTGCTGTTACAATTCAAAAACCTGTGCTTCATGCCTATTGGCTGTCCTGGGACTCACTGACCAGAGTGTTAACCCCTTCCTCCCCAAGGGTTATTACAGCACCAACAAACCAGGGAACAAGCCTTTCTGGCGTGGGGGAGTCAGGGAGCGTTTATGGCAGTGTTTTCCTGCAGGCTTTGCAACTGTCGGAGTCGGTGCTGAAGTCAATGGGGACTCATGATGCCAGGGCTCATCGTGAGAAGAAGTGGAGGAAGCTGAGAGAGGTCTTGCCCGTCTGGATCCTTGTGAGTGTGATACTGAAGGCTTGTGCAAAGAGTCAGGGAATTGAACGGTCCCCATTCCCGGTGCCAAGCTCAGATTGAGGCTTGGTGCTGTTTTCTGGTGCCAAGGCAGAGCTCGTCAGCGAAGGCGGTGCTGGTCTGTTCGTAGAAGCCATCCATTCCTTGGATGAGAGGGCTGGTATGCCTTTTGACTGGATCGGTCTCTGCGGTGCAGGGGCAGCAGCTGGAATAGAGCCCCTGCAGCAGCAAAGGCCCCTGGAGTTGATGGCACCGGGAGGCACTCCGGTTCCTTCACACAGAGCAGGGTTGCCGGAGGCTAAGTAGTGCGGTGCTGAGACAGTGCCGGGTCAGATGCCAGTCGGAGCTTTTTGCTAGCCAGAGAGTGGTGCTGGGCAGGTTCCGGTGCCAACTTGCCATGCAGTGCCGGCGAGTCTTTAGGGACACCGGGTGTACCCGGCACTGGCAGCAAAGCCTGTTCATGGTGATATTGCGCAGCCTTCATTCCCTTTTTTTTTTTTGTGTGTCCTTCATTTGAAGGACTTGCACATTAAGCGTTTTTCCACTAGGTGTGACTCACCTAGGCATAGGAGGCACTTCTTTTGAGGGTCATCAACCGGAAAAGCCTTGCAGCAAGTTCCACAAGGTTTGAACCATGGCATGAGGGGAAAACCGCAGGGTATGCAAATAAAAAGACAAGCATTTGCTAAGCAGAAGGAGTGGGCTGTTCCAGTACCATCGCTGTGGGTGGAAAGAAGGAACTGAGGAGGGTCAGGATCAGAGTCACACATAGCCGCAGTCGCGGCATGGAGGGAGTATTGGCTGCTGAGCCTGAGCTTACAGGCTAAGGTTAAAAGACCTTCCGGATACCGTGTGCTGCAGCATGTATACACCTGTAACTGAATGATGTGAGCAGTGCTCAAAGAAGAAAATACTGTTCCCAAAGGAGGTACTGGATCCATCAAGTGTACTGGGCTCCTGTCTCTCAGATGGGGTCTGCAAGGGAGGGAGGTGTGCTTTGCTTTCTGGATTGTTCTGATTGGATTGGAGTGCTTGACTGAAACAGTAAACTCTGTCCTTGAGAAACCAGCTGTGGAGAACTTTGTCTTCTGCAATGTCTGGTGATTCTGCCCTGCTCCGGTCACATGAATAAGGCTCATTCAGTCAGAGAGAGGCTGCAAAAGTGCCTGTCATCTCCCAGCTTCATTATGTGTGCCTCTTGTCTCTCTGCTCTCCTTGCTGGCACTGGACTAGTGTGGGGGCGCTGGGAGGTGAAGGATGGGACAGCTGTGAGTAAGGAGATTGGGGGGACGGGGGGGGGACGGGACTATAAGGATCTGATGGAGATAGGCAGGAAGGATTATGACTCCCCTCTCATCCACCAGCTCTGATCCTTCTCAGGCTCTCCCATCACCTCAAAAGCTTCCCAGAATTCCCCCTTTCTAGCTAATCCTTCTTTCAGCACCACAGAGATGATTGGCCTGTTGCCTCCATTTAATGCTCGGTCCTTATTAGCTTCCCCAACCACTGCACTCTGGCCATGGCTGCTTCCAATCCTGCCCTTTTTTGAAGTGTGTGGGGATTAGATTCCCGTCTCCCCCACATCTGCTCTTGTTGCTTGCTGGAGACCCTGGAGGGGAAATTGGTGATTAATTCTTGCTGTCTAGAAATGTTACAGAGGAAGCTGACCAATACTTGCCAGTTATGTATATCACTGGTTCTATCCCAGTAGAGCTCATGCCCTAAAACCACCCACTGATGCTTTCAGAGGTTCTGATGCTCGCAACCCCAATTGTGGGGCCTGGTGATTGCAGGTATTTCAGCACCTCGGAAAAATCAGGCCAGCTGTAAACAGCTGCCTTGAAATAGGCACAGATATCTACATAGAACTTCCATTTCACTCAGAGCTGTAACTACAGCGGGGCCAATGGGGCAAAGCCCTGGGCAGCTTTCGTGGCACCGACTGTAAGTGCTGCTAATTACAAGGGGCACGTTCCAATCAGAACACGCCCCAGAAGGCAAAAAAACGGCATGACAGCTCTGGTCTCGCTTACTCTCCCCAACCACCCAGACACTCACTTTCACTCTCACACAATAGAAAGCCTCGGTGCTACAAACAATTCTAGGTGCAAACTTTCTAAGCAGTATTGCTGATTAGCTATGGTTCTACAGTCAGCCTTATTGTTTTTAATATTTTTATATTAAATAGACTCAGTATGAACAAGTGTTGAGTTCTTCTGTAGTTGTGTCACACCAAAGAGATCTGTGCCTAAAAGGTTACATATGTTCTGAATCAGCCTAGACTTTAAAGTAAAAATTACTCTAAAAATGCCATAACTTCATAGTGGTCTCTTGATGTCTAAAGGTTAATAGCAATTGACAAGGAATATGTTATTTTGTGGTTTAGGGTTTGCCTCTCCCCATTTTAAATCGCTAGCCCTGCAGATTCAGGAGTCTAAGCATTAAACTAGATTCTTAAACTAGTAATAAAGGTTGTACAGACAAATTCGTGTCTTACAGTCTGTTTTACTGCATTATGTTTGGATTATGCCCTGAATAACACCTGTGATGTGTCCTTGTCATCACTGAAGATACACACATCTGGAATTTAATAAACACTTTGGTTGGTGATGCACAGGAAAGAAATAGACTCTTGCCTCCCTTCTCTGCATTGCATTGACTCGGCAGCACGAACAGCAATAAGAACCAGCAAGGACTCCTTTATGTCACTTAAATCAGCAGATAAAACTCTGAATATACATAGGAGCAGGCCTTCAGGAAAGATGGTGGTGGTGTTGTGGTCATGTCTTCAGGCAGAACTGCACTTGAGTATGACTCTTTGACAGGCCAAATGGATGTCTAATGTGGCTGCTGAAACAGAGATCATCTTTAAGAAACTGATCTGCCCTACTGACACATTTTTTATTTAAAAACCCAAAACCAATCCTTCTCTTAGATAATGGAGATGTTTGTATTCAGTGCATTTTCCTCTTGTTCGCCTTTGGTGTTGCAACTTTTAAGATTTGAGGAATGGTGAATTATGATGTCTCTTTTAGTGGCTTGACTCATTTTTCGCTCTGTTGCATAATATCCAGACAGTAACTATATTTATGCTATCAGCAGAAAAGTTCATGCACAGATATGTATCCTCTGATGCCCCACGATCCATTTCTCTGGTGGTAGTCTGTGTGTGTGTATGGTGGTGGTGGTGTTTAAAAAGAAATAGTCCCTTTAGAAAATACATCTTCTGGTTTATTTGATGTTGTTGGTGCAGAAAATAGATTAAATCTCATTACCATTCACCTCAAATACCATCCTTTTATTTTGATCTTATTTGAACTCGATTCAAAACACATTTCTCATGTGGGATGAAGTAGTCTGTCTAGTGCATGGATCCTGTTGAATTGTGGGCTCTGTCTGAGTGAGGAAACCAAGCTACTTTTTATTATCTGCTGTCTGTGGAGGGACAGATGAGTTAGGTCACCATTCTTGTCTTGTTCCGTATTGGATTCCAGCTGTGTCATTGTAAGGGGTGGCAGAGGCTTTTCCTCATCCTCCACTGGAATCTGTGTAACAAATTTATCTATGATATGAGCTTTCATGGGAGAGATCCTACTTTGTCAGACACTTGAAAATGGGAGAAAAAAAGTCTAGGAAGGATGGATAAATGCAGTGAAGTAAGTGTAATCAGTAGTTAAAGTATAATTTGGTGGGGCCTGCTATCCTTCTAATCTCCAGGCCCCCTTCCCATATTATCCGGGCCCCCTTCATGCATTTGCGCGCCCCAGCTCAGGTGGGCATTTTTGAGCCCCATCAGCTCTTTCCTCACAAGTGAAGCACAGCCTCAAATCCACAACGTCACCTCAACCTTGTCCACTAGTGCTCACATCAGACCCCTCTTTCCCCATGTCCTCCTCAGCCCCCATCCCCGTTTCCTAAGCTCCCAGCCCTCAAGTCTCCGCTCCAGCCCTCCTAACCCCCAGCTCCCCCATCTTCACTCCACTCCCTTCAGCCCCCCAACTCCCTCCACACCTCCCCAGTCCCCTCCCCCCCCAGCTCCCACTCCAGCCCTTCATAGTCCTCTCTACCACTATCCAGCCCCCACCAGCCCCTACCCAGTCTCCTTGTCCCCAAGAACTTCTGTGTCACTTTTGAAGACTAACAAATTTATTTATCTCATGAGCTTTTGTAGGAGAAAATCCCATTTTGTCAGATGCTTTGGAGATGGGGTAACTAACAGAATGGTAGGAAATAAATGCAGGGAAGTGTAAGTCATAGGATCCGGTGACACTGTGACAGAAAATCAAAGCATCTGATGAAGTGGGATTTTCTCCCACAAAAGTTCGTGCAATAAATAAATTTCTTAGTCTTAAAAGTGCCACAGGACTCCTTGTTTCCCCCAGCCAGCTTCCTCAAGTCCCCTGGCCAGCAGGCTTCCCCAAGTCCTGTGGGGCAAGGTCAGGGGGTCTATGAGGCAGGGCAGTGGGGGGGGCTGGTGGGGTGGCCCCTGGGGAGAGTAGGGGGGCTGTGATGCAAAGCAGGATGGGTCAGTAGGGGATGGCTGGTGGGATCTGTGAGGCAGAGTTAGTGGGGTGGTAAGGGGGGGGGCTGGTGGGAGGATGTATGAAGTGGGGCGGTAGAGATCTTTGGGGTGGTGGGGGCTAGTTGGATCCATGGGGCAGGGGTATTCATGTGGTGGGAAGGGGAGCAGGGAGCTGGTAGGATCCATGGGGCAGTGGGGGGGAGGGGGATCTATGGGGTAGGGTGAGGGAGTGGTGGCTACTGGGCCAGGGTGCTTGGCTGGTGGGTCCCAGCAGCAGGTGGTGATGTGGGCACCCCCCCGCTGGCATCTCTCTTACCCTGCAGTTCCTGCAGCACAGGGCCGGTCTGGTCCAGAGGAGCCACATGGCCGCCTCTCCCACTCCTCCTCCCCGGCCCCAGGGCAGAACAGCTAGCTCAGGAGTGGGGCAGGCCAGCCTAGAGGCAGGGCTCCGCTCTCTTGCCCCTCCCCTGGGCTGGCTGCCCCACCCTGGGGGAGGGGAGGGCTGGCCCCCAGACCAGCCTGGGGAGGGGCAGGAGTCTAGGGACCTGCTTCTGGGATGGTGGGGGGACGCACCCATAGGTTGATTGCTCCAGGCCCACCCAGGGGGAACGCACCGGAATGCTGCATTCTGCCCATTTTTCTATTTTTAGGGGCCCCGGAGCACTGGCCCCTAAAAATTGTGGGCCCTGGAATGGTGTTCTGGTACATTCCTGCTTACTTTAACCCCTGGGTGTAATGACAGGATCTGGTCAGATTACTTCAGCACATCAAACATTATATTGATTCAAACCAAGTTGGATATATAAATGGGGGGGGGGGTGAGAGAAATGACAATCACTGTTTATATTGGGAAGGCGAAGAAATATCCCTATTCAAACCTGAGTTAATGGTATCAAATTTAAATATGAATTCTAACTCTGAAGTTACTCTTTGAAGCCTTGACCTAGAATAAACCTTTTTAAGGATAGCCATGGATAAATCCGTCACAGAGTGGCTGGGGAGATTGAAGTGATCTCCTATTGGTTTTTGGAAGTTGCTGGTTCTGATATCAGATTTGTGTTCATTTATTTTTTTGCAGAGAGTCAGTCCTGTTTGTCCAGGGTGTAAGGTTGAGGGTCATTGTTGGCACATGATGGCATATTACGTTGCTGGATGAGCAGATGAATAAGCCCCTGAGGGAGTAGCTGGTTTGATTAGGTCCTATATGGTGCTATTAGTGTAGATATGTGGGCAAAGTTGACATTGGGGCTTGTTGCAAGGGATATATGTCTGCCTTAGTGGTTCTTTTGTGTGGTTTGAAGTTGCTGGTGAGTTTCCGTTTAAGGTTGTGGGGCTCTCTGGTACTTTGGGACAGGAGCTGAAGGAGCTTGTTCTAAGTTGGCCATAAAAATGTTGGCATACTGTGGGGCAAAAGAATAAATGGACACAAATCAGACCTCAGAACTGGCAACATTCAAAAACCAATAGGAGATGCCATCAACTCAAGTTCAAATGGGGATATTTCTTGACTTTCTCGTTGTAACCAGTGATTGTCACCAATCTCACCCCACCTGATCCTGTGATTACACTCATTTCACTGCATTTATCCATCCTTCCTATACTTCCCCCCCCGCCCCCCCAATTTTCAAGCAGCTGATGAAGTTGGATTTTCTTCCATGAAAGCTCATGATAAATAAACCTGCTAGTCTTTAAAAGTGCCACAAGATTCCATTTGTTTTGCAGAACTAGACTAACATGGCCACCCTCTGGAAGGAATCTGTGTGTCTGTCTGCATGCAATGGAGAAAGTGGTGCCCTCTCTCCACTACAGTTTTATACCTCTTTCACATACAAGTGTATGAGTGGAATTTCTAAACTTCCATCCATAATCCTACTTTCCTTGTAAGAATAGTAATCAACAGGAGGGCCCTCAACGGAAGATCTTGGCAGAAGCATCTTGCTAGTGCTTGCCACCTCCTGTGTATCTTGCTATATAAAATGGGTTAGCCTATTATCAGTAATGGCACCACTGCTCTGATTTGGCTGATGAACAGCATATTTTAAATTCCAGTATAAGTTAGTTAAGTCCATGAGGAACTAACATAATAGCCTCTTCCTCCCAAAGTGTGTCAAACTCCTGAGAACAAACATGGAAACAGTAAAAATAACAAAAGCCTCCTCTGTCTCTTTGAGCCCATAGGGGAAAGCATCTGGTGTAGCCTTTAGCTTGCTTTTATGGACAATAAATCCTGATACATTGCCAAGTGGCATAATATTACATTACATTTTTATAGTGTTTTTGCAGGAGGAGGGTGCACAATGGGTTTATTTGTTGCACAGTAACGTCATGCACTAAAAATGAAGAAAGAAATCTACAACCATCTTATATTCAATCAGCTTGAGTTACGATTAGTTACAATTCTACTGTCAGGCTTGTCGTTCTTAATATTTTTATGCTGGATTATATATAATGATTGTAATCTATAGTAAGAAAGCTAACAAGTATAACTGCATTTGCAAGAGGATGTTTTTGGCTCAATTCATATAATACGTATGGAACACATACTCCCCATTTCCCCCCAAACTTAGTTAAGGTTGCTTAAGTGCACTTCCCATTAACATCATCGCTAGCAGTCTAGAAAATTGGTTGTTAAGGCAAAAGTGTCATTTAAATCATTCACATATTAACTATCTTCATCAACATTCCTTCCTTACACATTGTATAGTCATCCTTTTCTGAAATAAATCTACAATCACCCTCTCCTAATGCAAATCTGCTCATAACCCTCACATGCCGTTACTCAGAGTCAAGCCATCTAAAATCTGACCTTGCAGTACTTTGATGTTCAGGAAATATATATGACCTTGAGACTGTCTGTTTTAATGCCAGATAAGAGTGAGAAATGTTGGGGGGATGTTTTGAATAGGAAGTAAATTATTAGGATTTTATTTGTAGAAAATGTTGATGTGTGTTTATAGAGAATGTGTTAAAAGATAATGGTGTTGTAAACTGTGGAAGATTGAAGATGAAGGTATTTCAGTGATGGAGATTGTATTGGGATCATGTGTTAATGTCATAGGCTTTTAAAGGGAAGAAGGTATGACTGGAGGTTGTACCTTTTGAATTTGAATAACTCACTGTGTGAATTATGTTTTGTATTGGAAAGGAGTATGCTGTGCAGCTATATGGAAGGGGAATGTGGATATAGATTGTTGTGTGATTGTGAAGGTTGCTAGTGTAAGGGTCATATGGATGCTAATATTTCCTTGGGTAGTGATTGCCTAGATTTCAGTTGATTGTATTGGCGGGAAATTTACTTAAGAAACCTTAAAACAAAATGGAATGTTTTCCTAAAAGAGATACAGTAACCTCAGGAATAAGTTGTGGACTCGATGCAGGCATCACTGGCTGAAATTTTATGGTGTGTGTTATGCAGGAATTGGGATGAGAGGATCATAATGGTGCTTTCTGGCTTTAAGCTCTGTTATTCTAACTGTAACTATGCAAAGATTTTTGTATGTTTGGGAATGTCTGTGTTTTTTAATTGGCAGTATCATTTTAACTATTAAAATTTATAAAAATGCTTGTAGGTGTACCTCCTGTCCTCTGGTTTCCTTTCTCACAAATTCAGGTGCAGGAGAAATGCAAAAGGACTGCCAATAAATAGGGTTAACTCCAGTCTGCAGCCCCTCCCCTTCTCATGAGGCCAAGCAAAGGGAGGACATAGTTTCTTTTTGCATGCCCATATGGATAGTGAGTGTAGGCTGTGGTTGACCAAGGGTGTAGTACGCCAGTCAAGAACTTGTCACAGGGCATGCTCTGTCAGCAGTTCCCTCTCATTTATCAGAGGCAGGAGGTGCCTCTATGGCAGGGCTCAAAAAAATTGTCTCCCAGCTGGGTGCCAGCAATTTTATTTTCAGTCTCCAGAGGGCGCTGCAAGAGCCAGGCTACAAACCCCAGTTGCCATGGCGACCTGGCACCTGGGTTTTGTCAAGCCCTGCTCTGTGGTTCTCCACCATAGCAATATGTCATGGAGAGGAAGGCTAGAATAATTTGGGACTTTGTAGATTAAAAGTGGAAACTTTAATTTTGTAGCTTACTGGAAGCACTGATACAATGAGTTCCCATGGTGCACCTCCATCTAATAAGTGAGCCCTTCGCTATTCAGTGCTACCTTGAGATTCAGAACTGTCCCATGGTGTACTGTGTAGCGCCATGTAGACCTGTAGAGCACCTTTCAGTACTTTAATTTCGACAAGACAAAAATGTGGTTAATTGTGGCAAAGTCTTCATGGGAGAGTGGTTCGTGCGCCGTTATCACCAGGTGCAGATGGAAAATAGTACTCTCACCCACAGTCACTAACCAGCACATATGGTTGCCAATATTGCCATATTATCAGGGATGTTCCTTTTTAAATAGAAAATTACTTGTCCTGTACTATATCACCATGGGATGGCTTTTATCCTGTATTTCAACTCATTGGTACATCCTTCCATGCCCCTCGACCCTGGCCCTGCAGTGCTGTGCAGGGAAAGCAGACTGGGCCAAGCTCAAGGGCCAACATCAGGAAGGGAGTGGAAAGACCCACCTGTGAGTAGTGGCTTGACTCCAGACCTTGAGCGCAGCTCCATCTGCTTTCCCTGTTCAGGCTCTGTCTGGCAGAGTGAGTGGATGGGGTTGTGGGCCCCAGGAGATGTGCTGGAGGGCCAGGGTCAGGAAGGGGCTCTTTCTGGCTGGGCTGGTCAGTACTCCTGGGGTGCAGCCTCCCCACTTAGAGTCTCTGGCACTAGGAGAGGAGCTGGGGTGTGTTGCTGTCTGTGGCCAGGCTGGGAGAGGGGCTGGGGCTTTGATGAGTCTCAGGGATGAGCTCACTCAGTGCTGTGCTGCTGGAACTGTTCATACACACAAGCAAGGATGATCAAAATCCATTTTCTGTGGCCTGATCACTTCCCCCATCCCAGCCCCGGCTGCTTCCACCGCATCACCACAAGGTTGCATGTCAGGATCAGTCTCTTGCATGCCATTTGGTGACTTGCCTCCTGTGGCTGATGCCAGCTGGGACTACTGTCTTCCCTGGTTGTGTGTCACCAGTGGAGATGGTGGTGGCGCCCCACACCACCAGTTCTGGCTCCTCCCCTGTGTGACCTGAGGCCACAGTACATTGGTGTCAGCAGGAGAAGGCAGGAGCAGTGAAGTGCAGCCTGGATCTGAGCATCTCTACTCAGCCTCCAGCGAGCTCCCTGCATCCACCCACGCTGGTCTGGTGCTGTTGCTGCTCCTTGGCTCACCACTTCAGGTGAATCCCCATAGGTGGGAGATAGAGCTGAGTGTGGGGTTGCTGGTGAGCCAGTCTGTGGGGGCACAGCAGTTCGTACGTCTGTGTGAGGTACACACTGAGCACTGCTGTGGGCAAACAGAGAGGCTGATGTGCATTGGGTCTGGATCTCAGAGCAGATAGAAGGGACTTTCCTCCAGAGGTTCAGTTCAAGTTTGGGGATATCTGCGGTCTGTGCCTTATTTTTAAATACACAGTGTTGGGAGCCCTGCCAGTACACATTGATGGCAAATTTCTGTGGGCTCGTTTCTGTGTAAGCTTTCTTCAGTGTTTTGGTTGAATACCATTTACACAATGCAGTGACTGATCTGAAAATGATTGTGGAGCTGGTAGCTTATGAGAATACTGGCTAATGCTGTGTGCTTTCAAACAGGGCGTAGTGCTGTTTTTGTGCGATATAAATTACAACTAGCCTGGGACCTCACATTTCAGAAGCATTAGAAGAAACTTGCCAGACATCTTTTAAAATTGGATTAACACACTATTCTCCTTATAGAAACTTCTGGAATTAAGCAGTGCTCAGATTAGGTCATTTCTTGGGCAAGTGCTTGTTTGCGTGCACATGGTTTTTTCGGTGTTGAGAGCGTAAACACTGTGGCTTGTCCTTTGTCCATTAACACAGTAGTTCTCAACATTTTGGGGATTGCAACATGCTTGTCTGCATATCATGACCCTACAGGACATGCCAGCCCACCTCCCCGAAGTTGAGTCCACCTATTTCTCTGACTGCAACACACGTGTGATGACACAGTAATGTGTCCTGGCACAATGGTTGAGACCCAATGCATTAGCAAACTGGCTGATTTGCGTTTCCTCTTTACGTTGAATTGACCCCCCCCCCATTTAAAAATAAAGATGTAAAACAATTCAGTATGATCCATGTTACTGGTTTTCCTGAATACTCTCATAAGAAAATATATGCTGAATTTCCATTAGCGGGTTATCAGTATTACAGATTTTTTAAAAAGTGAGGGTAAGCTGAGTATCATAGAATCATAGGGTTGGAAGGGACCTCATAGGTCATCTAGTCCAACCCCCTGCCAGAGGCAGGACCACTCCCACTAAACCATCCCAGTCATGGTTTTGTCCAGCCGGGCCTTAAACACCTCCAAAGATGGAGATTTCACCACCTCCCTTGGCAGCTCATTCTTAGGCTTCACCACTCTCCTAGTAAAAAAGTTTTTTCTAATATCCAGCCTCGACCTCCCTAACCGCAACTTGAGACCATTGGTCCTCGTTCTGTCCTCTGTTATTACTGAGAACAGTCGAGCTCCATCTTCCTTAGAGCATCCCTTCAAGTAGTTGAAGGTTGCTATCAAATCCCCCCTCAGTCTTGTCTTCTGCAGACTAAATAAGCCTAATGCTTTCAGTCTTTCCTCATAGGGCTTGTGCTCCAGCCCTTTAATCATTTTGGTTGCCCTCCTCTGAACTCTCTCTAGCATGTCCCTGTCCTTTTTGTAGTGGGGAGCCCAAAACTGAACACAGTATTCCAGATGTAGCCTCACCAGTGCAGAATAGAGGGGAATGATCACATCCCTTGATCTGCTGGTAATACTTCTTTTGATGCAGCCCAGTATGCCATTGGCCTTTTTGGCAGCAAGAGCACACTGCTGACTCATATCTAGCTTTCCATACACCATGACCCTCAGGTCCTTTTCTACACTGCTGCTACTTAGCTGAATGTTTCCCAGCCTGTAGCAGTGCATGGGGTTTTTTCGTCCCACGTGCAGGATTTTACACTTGTCCTTATTGAAGCTCATAAGATTTCTATTGGCCTACTGCTCCAATTTATCTAGGTCTCCCTGAATCCTGTCCTTGCCCTCCAACGTGTCTACTGGTCCCTCCAGCTTGGTGTCATCCGCAGACTTACTGAGAGTGCAGTCTATTCCATCATCCAGATCATTGATGAAAATGTTGAACAGAACTGGCCCCAGGACTGACCCCTGGGGCACACCACTCGTGACTGGCTGCCAGCTAGACATGGAACCATTGATTCCTACACGCTGAAACCATTGATCTAGCCAGTTTTCTATCCACCTTATAGTCCACCTATCCAACCCCTACTTCCTTAATTTGCCAATGAGAATGCTGTGGGAAACTGTATCAAAAGCCTTGCTAAAATCAAGGTATATCACATCAACAGTTCTTCCTGCATCCAGAAAACCAGTCATCTGATCATAGAGGGAGATGAGATTGGTCAGGCATGATTTACCCTTGGTAAATCCATGCTGACTGTTCCTGATCACTTTATTTTCCTCTAAGTGTTTGAGGATGGATTCTTTGAGAATCTGCTCCATAATTTTTCCAGGGATTGAGGTGAGGCTGACTGGTCTGTAATTCCCCAGATCCTCCTTTTTCCCTTTCTTGAAAATAGGCACTACATTTGCTTTTTTCCAGTCCTCTGGCACCTCCCCCGTTCTCCATGAGTTTTGAAAGATAATGGCCAGCGGTGCTGCTATCTCATCGGCCAATTCTCTTAGCACTCTTGGATGCAGTTCATCCGGCCCCATGGACTTGTGCACATCCAGCTTCTTTAAGCAGTCCCTAACCTGACCTTCAGTCACCAAGGGCCTGTCTTCTTCTCTCCCATCTGTCACGCCCATGGTAGTAGGCTGGGAGCTGAGCCTGCCTGTGAAAACTGAAGCAAAAAAAGCATTGAGCACTTCAGCTTTTTCCTCAATCTCTGTCACAAGGATGCCTGCCCTATTCAGCAAGGGACCTACACCATCCCTGATCCTCTTCTTGTTATTAACATACTTGTAGAACCCCTTCTTCTTATCCTTTACATCCCTCGCTAGCCGCAACTCCATTTGTCCTTTGGCCTTTCTGATTTTATCCCTGCAGTCCCTAGCAATATCTTTATATGCCTCCTTGGTCATCTGACCAAGCTTCCACTTCCTGTAAGCTTCCTTTTTATGTTTAAGCTCAGAGCAGAGTTCTCTGCTAAGCCATTCTGGCTGCCTCACAGGTTTGTTCTTTCTCCTAATTGGAATGGCAACTTCCTGTGCCCTTAGCAGGGTTTCTTTAAAATATAACCAACTCTCTTGGACTCCTTTCCCCTTCAGATTAGCTTCCCAAGGGATCCTGCCCATCAGTTCCCTGAGGGAGCCAAAATCTGTTCTTTTGAAGTCCAGGGTTTGTGTTTTGCTTCTTTCCTTCCTTCCTTTAATCTGGGTCCTGAACTCAACCATGTCATGGTCACTACTGCCTAGCTTGCCATTTACCTCTACCTCCCTGATCAATTCTTCCCTGGTTGTGAGCAGCAGGTCGAGCGGTGCAAGGTCCTTAGTTGGTTCCTCTAGCATTTGTACTAGAAAGTTGTTCCCAACACTCTCTAAAAATTTCCTGGCTTGCCCATGCACTGCTATATTGGCCTCCCAGCAGAAGTCAGGGTAATTGAAGTCCCCCATCAGCACCAGGGCTTGTGATCTAGAAGCTTCCACTAGTTGTCCATAGAACACCTCATCCACCTCCTGCTTCTCGTCTGGTGGTCTATAACAGACACCCACCACAACATCCCCCTTGTTGCTTTCCCCTCTCAATGTAACCCACAGACTTTCTACTGGCACGCTTCCACTTCCGTAATGGTGCTCTGAGCAGTCATAGAGCTCTTTTACATATAGTGCTACTCCTCCCCCTCTTCTTCCCTGCCTGTCCTTCCTGAACAGTTTATACCCATCCATGGCAGAGCTCCAGTCGTGCAGACTATCCCACCATGTCTCCGTTATTCCTATAATATCATAGTTCCTTGTCTGTGCTAGTATTACCAATTCTTCTTGCTTATTTCCCAGGCTCCTTGCATTAGCGTATAGGCACCTAAGATACCCGGCCGAGTGCCCTACTTTGTCATGTTGATTTCCAATTCTATTACATAAACCTCCTGCATTTTTTCTTGGAGTTCTCATCCCCCACTCTCCTCACATATTGGGGCTTCAGTAGAACACTTAAGACATTTACTTGATTGGCCCCCCCCCCCCCCATGTTCCAACCACCTTCTCTTTTATTCCTGGTGATACAGTCCCAGCACCCCCCAAGTTCCATCCCTTTCCCCAGATCACCCACATTGTCACTTACCTTTCGGCTTTGGTCTTCTTCCCCTGTTGAACCTAGTTTAAAGCCCTCCTCACTAGGTCAGCCAGTCTGTGCCCAAAACACGCTCTTCCTCTTCCTGGACAGCTGAAGGCCATCTCTGCCTATCAATCCTCTGTCCTGAAACAGTACTCCCTGGTCAAGGAAGCCAAATCCCTCCTGACCACACCATCTTCACAGTCAAGCATTCACCTCTAGGATGCATCTGCCTCTCCTCAGGCCTCTAGCCATGACTGGAAGGACTGAGGAGAACACCACCTGTGCTCCAAACCCCTTCACCCTCGCTCCCAGAGCCCTGAAGTCACTTTTGATCTGCTGAGGATCACCTCTCGCAGTATCATTGGTACCCACATGGATAAGAAGCATGGGATAGTAGTCTGAGGGGCGGATGATTTTGGACAATCCCTCTGCTACGGGCACCTGGCAGGCAGCATACCTCTCTAGAGGCCTTGTCAGGACGACAGATGGGTGCCTCCATTCCTCTCAGGAGTGAGTCCCCAGTCACCACAACCCTACGTTTCCTCTTAGGTGAGGTGGCTGTGATCTGCCCAGCCTTTGGGGTGGATGGCATCTCCTCTCCCTCCTTTAGTGTGTCCAGCACCGCGTAACGGTTCCTCACCACAGTGGATGGTGGGATGTGAGCAGGCGTGGAGCACTGTCTGCTGCCAGAGGTGACCAGCTGCCAGTGTCCTTCCTCTGCCATAGGCATCCCATCCATTTCCAGAGCTGTGGCAGTAGCCCTTGGCATTGGGATAGGGACCTTCTCCTTGCAGGTCTCATCGTGGACACTGTCAAGGAGCTTTTCCAGGGCATAGATATCCCTGAGTCGTGACACCTCCTCCTGTAACTCTCCTACCTGTTTCTGAAGAGATGCCACCAGAAGGCACCTATGACATAGGCTCATCTCACTAGCCTGATCATCAGTGGCAGGAAAATGAAGGCCACACTCCCTGCAATTCCACACCAGCATCTGGGTGGAGATATCCATGGTCAGACAGTCTGTCTGGCTACAAACAGAGGCAAAGGAAACAGCAGGGGCGCTGGCACCAGCAGTGCTGCTCCTCTTCACCATCTTGGCCTCCTCAAACTCCTCCTCAAACTCCCTCGCAAACTCCCCTGTTTGCAGTCCCCTGTTAACAAGCCCAGTAAATGATTGATTCAGTGATACATACGAGTTCAAACTGTTCTTATGGTCTCAGTTGACCCAGTCTTAGGTAGGCAAATGTGTAGTTCTACAACTGATATTCCATCATTGCTTTTTAAAGAATTACGCAGCAGTATTAGCTATTAGATTGTATAGGACTTGTAGTTTGTTTATGATTTTGACCATGACAATGTTTCTTGTGGCTTCTGCTGCAGTTTTGTGATACTATGCAGATTTACGCTTTTTAAAAAAGGCCTGTGTGTCTCCTGGGCTTTATTACACCTAGGGACTTGTGACAAGTGGAATTGCGCATGTAAGTCTGGGTTTTTGGACCCACAGCAGCAGTGTGATGGTGAGAAGATGGGAAAACAGCCTCTTTGTTCGCAGGATAATTGACATTCATTCCACCTTTCAATACATCTTGTACATAATGGATTTCCTTTGGCTTCACAGTCATTCAGGAATATAGTTTTTTTTTTTTTTTTTCCCCTTGACACCAAAAGATTTGCTTTGGTTTTTGCTTTGAACTGAGACATTCAGAGTTGATAAGTGCAAAGTAATGCACACTGGAAAAACCCATCCCAGCTATACATAGAATGGTGAGGTCTAAGATAGATGATACCCCTCAAGAAAGAGCTCTTAGTTAACATAGAAGTGTGCAGCTGGAAGGAAACTCAAGATCACCTAGTCCAGTTCCTTGCACTCAAGGCAGGACTATGTAATAACTACTAGACCACCCCAGAAAGGTATATTTTTTTTTTTAACCTATGCTTTAAAACCTCTAATGACAGAGATTCCACAACCTCCATAAGCAGTTTGCTCCATTTCCTAACTACCCCAACAGGAAGTTTTTCCTGAAGTCTAACCTAAAACTCTTACGGCAAGTTTAAGCCCATTACTACTTGTCCTGTCCTCAGTGGTTAATTTTTTTTGCCCTCTTCCTTGTAACAGCCTTTTATGTGCCTGAAAACTGTAATCATGTCCTGGCCTTCTCTTCTCCAGACTAAATAAACCCATTTTTGAAATCTTCCCTTGTTGTTAGGATGACCAGATGTACTGATTTTATAGGGACAGTCCTCACATTCAGGGCTTTGTCTTATGTAGATGCTTATTTCTCTCCACCCCATCCCTATTTAACACTTCCTATCTGGTCACCCTACTTATAGGTTTTTGTAGACCATGGGTGGCCAAACTTACTGAACTCAAGAGCCGCACAAGTCGATTATTAAATCTTCGAGAGCCGCACTGAGACATATAACCACATATTTTTACCTATTCCAGAATTACTATGCTTAAAATTCATTGCACACTTTAATTTTTTCATAAAAATAGGGCAAATATTGATCCACTAATGTCAGATTCTAATAATTATTTAAGGTTACCATGAAACTAGGCCTATATAGTAAAAATTTAGCTGTTGCTAGATGTAGAACGCTACAGGCTTGTGGCAATTTTTTTTTTTTTTTTTTTTTTTTTTTTAAATCTGGGCAATAACTTGTCAATGCGGCAGGTAAAAGCTCTGAGATGCTGATCTCTAAGTATTGCACAATATTTTGCATTTCATTGTGGAATATGATGCTTCACAGCAGTAAGTTGTGCCAAAAATTGAAAGTAATCTACCTTCAGTTTTAAACTTTTCTCCTTTGTATTTCTATTTCTTAGTATTCCACATCATGTTTAGGACTTGTAAAACATGATTTTAATTTAACAATAAGTAAGCTGCATTAGGGCCTATGAGAAAATCTAAACATGCTATGGCTTCTCTGACCATGTCATGCTTCTCTCCCCCACCCCCTGTTGCTGCTTCCCTGTCGTCTCTTGCTACACTGCTGCTTCTCTGCACTCCCCAGCCATGCCGCACTTCTGCCTCCCACCTCATCCTGGCACCTACCTGCCAATATTTCTGCCAGTAAACTTGTTCACTAAGATACTCATGGACAATGAAGACAAAGGGTCTGAGGCCTCAGACACAATTAATTTTAAAATGAGAGTAATAGTAAGGGAAAATACTGCTTTCATCTTAATCCTGTGAGGAGATGCACACGGGGACACCTTTTCAACTGTTCAGAATCACAACAGATCAGTGAGAATTTAGGGGGACAGAAAGTGCAAGATCAGAGCCTGTTTCAGTAAGTGCTTTGGAGTCCATGCACAGAAGATACTATGGAAAAAATCCATTGAGTTTATTCAGTTTGGGGTCAGGCCCTGTATAAATTCTAAATATCAATATTTGGTTTTTATAATGCAAAGTAAAATCTTTATTGGTGAGAGATTTGTTTTCAGAAAGTTTACAACACAATTTTCCATCCTCAGCCCCTCACAGCAGTTACCCTCTCATCTAATGGGCTCAGATACCCATAGAGTCATTCATGAAGACTGCACGGAAATATAAATAGATTTTGACTATACAACAAAAAAGAATTAATACATGTTGAATGCTGTTTAATCAGGAGAAGTATAGTGCTGCTATTGAAGTTTGCAGTGAATATAAATTATCTTGGTAATCGACTTAGTTATATTAATTAAATTTTTCTTATAAAATAAATGTGCTAGCAGTTCTTTCTGCAAACAGATGACAAACTGATGTCTCAGGCACACTTGTTCAATGGACTTAAGGAATTTTTTTTCTAAAGCCAGTTTTCTGTAGTGGTGGTCTATCCTAAGTTTAAATAATTTTGCATGCTGAAAATGAACCATGATCCATAATAAGTACTTGTAACATTCTTTAAATAGAGGGTTTTTTTGCATAAACTTTTGACAGTAGTCAGTGGTTTTGGATGTAACATTTGTGTCAATTTTCAGTCATTTCTGATGATTCTTATTTAATTCTCAAAATAGAAATAGAAGAGAAATAATTTTGCATTGTATTACAATATCTGGAAATGCCAGCTGATTTTTAAAAAAGAAAATTAATTTACAATTGCTTTTCAGGTTTAAATTGCTAATTATCATCACTTATCTGTAGTTCATTGTAGACTTGTTCTTGATCAATTTATGTTGCCAGTTTTAAAAATATTGACCCAGAAAACAATATCAAAAAAGAAAAGTATTTAAAAAATCATGCACTGATGTAATTAATGACTATCATTATGCACACAGACAAGGAGGGTAGAATTAATATTGTGGGGGTAAACTGGAGAATCTGGCAGTTACTTGCTCTGAGTTCTTCTCTTTCCACCTAACTGACGACTTGCTTTTCCCTGCTGGCGCTCTCAATGCTGCCCCTCCCCTCCCTTCCCTGCTCTGACCAGGCTGCTTTTTCCCTGCCCACTCTCCCAGGGCTGCCCCTCCCTTGGCTTTGACCACGCTGCTTTTCCCTGCATCTCTCACAAGGCTGCTCCTCCGCTTCCCTGCTGTCCCCAACCACTGCAGATTTTTCGCCCCTGGCTCCCGCCATGCTGCCTTTCCCTCCTGCGCTCTCCTGGGAGCTGCAGTTTTTCTTTAAAGAGCCGCATGCAGCTTGTGAGCCACAGTTTGGCCACGTCTGTTCTAGACCTTTAATCCTGATAGTTGCTCCTCTCTAAACTTTCTGGAGTTTGTTCACATCTTTCTTGAAATGTGGCACCCAGAGCTGGACCGAATACTCCAGTTAAGGCCTTCTCAGTGCAGAGTAGAGTGGCAGAATTAATACTTGTGTCTTGCTTACAACATTCCTGGTCATACATCCCAGAATGCTATTTGCTTTTTTCACAGCAGTTTTACACTGTAGACTCATATTTAGGTTGTGACCTATTATTATCCCCAGATGCCTTCTAGAAATACTCCCTCGTTGGCAGTCGTTTCCCATTTGTGTGTTTGCAATTGTTCCTTCCTAAGTGGAATACTTTGTTTGTCCTTATTGAATTTCATCCTGTTTACTTCAGACCATTTCACCAGTTTGTCCAGACTATTCTGAATTTTCACCTTAGCTTCCAAAGCACTGAAAAGGTCTCTCTAAATATCTGCACAATCTGCAGCAGCAGTTAAGAAAGCTAGCAAAAGTGTTAGGAACCAACTGCATGCACCTTATGTCAGAAAAGATGTATTAGGAATGAGAAAGGTACAGAGGTGGGCAGCAAAAATGATTAAGGGTACAGAACAGCTTCCGATGAAGAGAGACTTAAAAGACTGGGACTGCTGAGCTTAGAAAAGGGGATATGGTAGAGGTCTAGAAAATTGTGAATGGGTTGGAGAAAGTTATAGGGATGTGATATTACTCCTTGCATAACACAAGAATTAGGAATCACCTGATGAAATTATTAGGCAACTGGGTTAAAGAAATACAAGAAAATACTTCTTCACACAGCACACAGTCAACCTGTGGAACTCATTTCTAGGGTATGTTATGAAGCCCCAGAATTATAACTGGGTTTTAAAAAGAATTAGATAAGTACATAGAGGATAGGTCCATCAGTGTCTGTTAGCCAAGATGATCAAGGATGCAAGCCTGTGCTTCACATGTCCCTAAATCTCCAACTGCCAGAAGCTGGGAGTGGATGATGGGATGGGGGTCCCTCAGAATTGCCCTCTTCTGTTCATTCCTTCAGGAACATTGGCCACTGTTGGAAGACAAGATACTTGGCTAGATGGACCTTTGTTCTGATCCAGGGTGGTTGTTCTTATGAAGTGTGTGGTGTGTGTGTGTGGGGGGGAATGAGGTGGAGTGAAAACACCTTCTGCTCCTGAGTTTCCACATGCCAGAACTACCTTGGGTCTTGGTAAGAATTACACGGGGCCTTGGCTCAGCTCTGTTAAGATTCTGCAATTAGCTACTACAGCTAATTTGTACTCTGCAAGGCAGCAGATTTAACCATTCGGTCTGATGTGAAGTGGTGTTACTGAAAGGCCATTAAGCTTTCTAAACCACCCTAAGAATAAGAAATGTCCACCATGGCAACTTAATTCTGGTTAGCACTCTGACATTTCCTACATTCAAGCCCATCAGTTCATTCTCATTTTATTTCCTATCAGTCTATCAAGTCCTCTTTCTAATTGCCATAACATCAGCAAGCAGGATTTGAATTAGAAAACTTGTCAGTGGAACATCAGTGCAGCATAATGCACAAAGACAGGGTCATGATGATATTTACTTCTCCTTTGTTTATCCTAAAGGTAAATACAGAATTGCTGAGGAAATGGGTCTTCCTACCTTTGAGCCTGATCTATTTTGCAAGAAAGGGTTTTTGTGGCATAAATTGGATGTCAGAAGGACACTAATAGCTTGTCAGAGGAAGACAGGGCCGTTCTAAACGTCTTCAGCTTTTTCTACTCCTGATGTTGAGCAAAAAGGTTGAAGCAGGGATAGAAGCTGCCAAGTAAATGATACATCCTTGCATTTTGGAATGTTACAGAGTGAGGTGTTAATCCTCCGCTTAGGGGGCAAAGCACTCTCTTAAAAGAAGTACCAAACTGTCTCAGCTTGGCTGTTGAGAAAATTTGGAAATCCAGCATCTTCTAGTTTTATTCAGCACCACAGGGTTGAGCTCTGTTTTCTCAGGTACTTCCTTAGGAAGAAGAACTTTGCAGTTTGTAAGTATAACTAGTAAAGTCTAAGTCTTCAGTTGGATATTCTACTTGTTCAGTCCATGTGATAACTCCTAGAAAATTTCTTTTCTGTACAGTATTTAAGCCAAGTCACAAGATTCTGTGTAGCAGGGATATCCTCCCTATTCAACTTGCAAGGCTTTTAGAATCATTTCCATAGGACTCCATTGCATTTGATTTGATCTCCATTAAATTGCATAGGAGTTCTCCATAAAGGAAGAGTTTGTCTCAACTTTAATTTACCAAGTTATTTCTGTCCTCCAAGGTACTTGATGAGAATTGGCTTTAGCTCGAGAGAAAGATTTGTCTTATGTGTTTGTCTTTTCTTGCATAAAGACCTTTCACTGATCCAATCTATACGATTGGCCATTCAGGATGGATTTTTAGTGTTCCGTACAGTGATAATTCAATTTGTGTGTAGCTTAAATGCCCATTTCAGGCTGCTTTGTAGGTTTTTATTTAGGGGCTCATTAATGTTTTGGAATGTATCTATCTGGTAGGCACTCTGAGGAGGTTTTTACTCTGTGTGGCTGCCCTGACTTGCAGCTTTTTTAGAGCCCTCCCTGGTACTGTGAGCAAAGACACAGACATTTGAATGAGGCTTGATGATGGGAGGACAGAAATTAACAGATGAGCCATTGTCTCTTTAAGCAGCAGAGCCTCTCTTGTTCTGTTTCTGGGTCTGAGTGACTGGAGGTCAAGAGATCAGAGCCCCAAAAGGTTTTCATTGCACAAGGAAAAAGGCAGTTCTCTGAGTTTCAACTTTTTATTTTTGTTTTTGGCTGTTTTTTTTTTTGTTTTTAAAATACTAGGGTGTCTTTAAAATCTCAATTATTTATCATGTTTTGAATTTGGGTAATAGTCTTTACCTTCCATTCCCCATGGTCTCCTACAGGCAATTTGCTGTAATAATTCATGAGGAAAAGACCTCTCTGAATATGGTAATCTGGTAACTCCTTTCTTTCTTGTCTTCTGTTCCTGACTGTAGACTATTAATAGCAATTATGGCTAGTGATCTAAAACAAACAGTAGTCAAGGGTAGCACATAAAGAACGAGGTAGATTTGAAGATGGGACACACATGATGCTTGTGGGTTTTGGCATATCCTGGGGAGAATGGAGACTCTGGAGTATCTTTTAGCCTTGTTAGCTAGTGATAGGAAAAGATCTCTGATTTACTTGAAAAGAATATTCTCTGTTCACCAGATCATCTAATTGCCAAGTAGCCTGCATGGTGCTGTTTGTTTTGCTAGTGGCTTTATTTGTGGATGTTCTAAACTAACTGGATTCTGCCAGTGTGTCCAGATAGTTTCATAATGTTTGGTAAAAATGTCCCTGGATGCTTAAACGTTGAAGATATGAATGTACCAGAGGTGAGGGTAAGCATCAAGGTCGTCAACCATTTGGGAAAGGGATGCATTTTGAATAAAGGGAAATGTCACTAATTCAGGAAGTTGGAGCTGATAATATCCTAGCTTGGGTTTTCTTACATGTAGATATAAAACCATAACCATAAAAGGAGTCTTGTGGCACTTTTAAAGACTAACGTATTTATATATTGCATGAGCTTTTGTGGGAGAAAATCCAACTTTGTCAGACACTTGAAAATAGAGAACTTGGAGGAAAATAAATGCAGGGAAGTGTAAGTTATAGGATCAGGTCAGACTGTTACTGCAAATCAAAGCAGTTGTTTATATTTAAACTGTGTTGAAAAGCATATTAGAGGGAGGAGAGGTGAAAAGAAGGCAAAATCACCTGTAGTAGTAAGAAAACCAGCCTAAAGCCCTATTTAACCTAAAGACAATAGTGTCAAATCTGCATATAATCTCCAGCTCTGCAGTTTATCTTTGAAACTTTGATTTGCAATCAGTTTGCTTAAGTCAGGGATCAACAAATCAATGTTTCTGGTTGCCATGCTGACCAGTTTTAGTAGCCTGTCCCCTAGCTCCACTGCAGAAATGTAATGGAGGCGCGCCCTCTGGTGATCAAAAGTAAAATTGCTGGCACCTAGCTCTAAGCCAGTTGTGTCCACCCCTGGCTTAAGTGCAGAAGTTAACATATTGTCAGTGGGGTGAACAGGGAGATTGACATGTTCCCCTACTGGGTTTTGAATGTTATTTCTGGTGTCAGATTTGTGCTCATTCATTCATTTATTCGTTCTTTGCACAAGGACTGTCCTGTTTCTCCAGAGTACAAAGCAGACGGGCATTGCTGGCAAATGGTACAATTAGTGAGTCTTTAAAAGTGACGCAAAACTGCTTGTTTGTTTTGCTGAACTAGACTAACATGGCTACCCCTTTGGAACTTGAAACCATAACCATTGATCATATTGGAAAAATATGGTATTCAGTCAAACTTTGCCTATAGATACCGCAGAACAGAGAAGATGCTCCGAATATATTTTCTGGATTGGCCTCACAGTGCAATCACAGATTTGCTGGTCCTAAGTATTCAAGAATTATGAGATTTTAAATATTATTCACTTTTAATACTTTGCCTTTTTTTGAATGTGTAGGGCTCACATTTTCAAGCTTTTCTTTGCAACAATGATAGCTAAACATTTTCAAAAACGACACCTGAGGTTTTTTGATAACTTGATTCTTACATTTGAGTCTTTAAGAAAACCTTTGATTATCACAAGACTGGCAATAGAAGCTTAGGAGTTGGCCACACAGTAACAATTCCTTTTTTTCTTATAAAACTGCGGTCAAAACAGAATGAGTTAGTATTTAATGATGCGTTTCTGTCCATTTAGGAGGGGTCCACTTCTTTGGTGTAGGTGAAAGCTGTAGCTACTAGCATATTGTCAATTGTAGGCTTGTCAGGACAGTGTAAAATAAGAAGGTAATGATAAAACGCAAGCAGGATGGGCATACTGCAGAGGGTGTATTGTGATGTGTAGGGGTTGAGGGATTCTAATTTCCAGTTTTATAAGGGGCTCAAAAGGAATACATGTCAGAAGTAGAGCTCTGAACATCTTAAATGTTGTAGATTCATGGGATAACAGTTCTGATGTTTTACGTTCTCTGTGAAATAACGAATCTGTACACTCAAGAAAATATATAATTCAGTGTGATTGTCAATTTATAAGTAACTTTAACATGGCAGTATAAACAAAGGGAATAATTGCATTTCTGAAGATGATAGAAAAAGAAGTGACAGCCTTGCAGTTTAGGAAGAATAGCCATTAAATAATGTGGAAACAAAATGAGGAAGGTGAAAATGCATCGCTTAAGAATTGAATGTAATAGAGCAGGGGTCAGCAACCTTTGCCCACCTCTGTGTCAACAAACTCTCAGCAGGGGCCAGGAGCCAGGGTATGCATGTGGCATTTGTGGGCCCGTTGGGGCCTGGGTAGCAGGGAGAGCAGCTATGGCAGTGCAGGGCCAGGAGCCTTGTGTATTGCTGCAAATATGCATGCAGGCCAGGGGTTGCTGACTGCTGAAATAGAGAGTTATCTTATAAATAAGTCAGGGACAAAAGGAAACCCAGACATATGGTAGGATCCATGTTAGATAAAGAAGGAATTGAAATGCTGATTTTTGAGGTGGCCATGGCTTAGTCTATAACAGCTTTATATTGAACTGTAATGAGAAAAGAAAATGGGGTAGAAGTGCATTTAGAGTGACTGGAGATATGGACAGTTTACTGAGTGCGGGCAGAATGAATAAAAGAAGTAAAAAGGCTTCTACTAAGATGGTATTGTCTCAGGCAGTCAAAGCATCAGGATACTGTTGAGTTACTGATTTGTAACTGTACAGCTTTTCCTCCCTCACTTATGCAAATCCCTGCCTCCTGACTGAAAGGGCCCTATTTACATAATCGCTGTGTGGCTGGTTCTCAGCCGTACAGTGAATGTACTTGAACATTTCTGTGCTCTGAATGACTCCTCTGGCTCTGGATTGGATTAAAATTTTCAAGCCGTTTGTCAGCCATAAAGATTCTGCTGCATCTTCTTGCACCCTGCAATGGATGCAGAAAACTGTCAACATTTACTTGAAAGAAGGGGAAGCAATGAAAATGTGACGGTCCAATAGCTGAGAGGGATATCGTTTTTTTCAAACAACTTTGATTAATTTTCACTGCTTCCTTTCACTACTTTCCCTTCTCTTCCTTTTTTTCCCCTCCACGCTCTGCATGCTAGCACAACTCTTTCTTCTTCCTGGCATCCCAAGGGACAGGAGCTTTGTTGGAGTGTCAGTCCACAGATCTCAAAGCTTGTTACAAAAGTGGATATTTTTTGTCATACCCATTCTGCAGATGGAGAACTTGAACCACAGGCACAGTCCCCTGCCTCGACCACCTTGCCATAGTCAAGAAGACAACCTCAGCACCCCCAACTTCCAATTTCATGTTCTAACCGTTAGACGACAAGTAATTATTGATATTCAGACCTATTCATTGCTTAACCTTCTTGCTTTTAGATAACCTTATGTTCCTCTAAATAAAATATTGACAAGACGCAGACTATTACAGCCTCTGCAAGTGCTTCAGACCGCTGTTAATGCACATGTGCTCAAGCAGCACCTGTTCTGTTCTGTTTGAAACGTGCTGCAATGGGCAGCTTAGATTTGGGGAGAAGGTAGGGTTTTTTTTTCCTTCTCCCAAATAGTACAGTGCACTTACTGGTATGCTGTGGAGTATAGTCAAATATTTTATAGCTCGAGGTCACGTAGATCAAAATGGAGCATTGCAAACTGGGACCTGCTGTATCAGGGAGCTGCGTCTCTGTATTAAGACTTCAGAATAATGCTCTGTCTCAGTAGTTCTCAACTTTTCCAGGCTACTGTTCCCCTGGCAGGAGTCCAATTGGTTTTGCGTACCCCAAGTTTCACCTCACTTAAAAACTACTTGCTTACAAAATCAGACATAAAAATATAAAAGTGTCACAGCACACTGTTACAGAAAAATTGCTTGCTTTCTTATTTTTGCCAACTAATTAAAAATAAAATGATTGGAATGTAAGTATTGTACTTATATTTAACCATATAGTATACAAAGCAATCTAAAACAAGTCATTTTCTGTATGAAATTTTAGTTTGTCCTGACTTTGCTAATGCTTTTTATGTAGCCTGTTGTAAAACCAGACAGATACCTAAGCAAGTTGATGTATCCCCTGGAAGATCTCTCTGGGTGCTCTGTCTTTTCACAAGTGGAAGATCACTGTGGTAAAGATGTAGCATTTCACAGTGGTCCTTTTTGTCTCCGAGATCTGGTCCTCTGGAAGAAGGATGAAGGGGTGATGCAACCTGATACATGTAAAGCAAAATAGCTCTACCCCTGCAGAGCCTGGCAGGTTGCCAGTGAGCACCTCAGCTGGGTAAAATTTCAGAATACACTTGTGGTTGTCATGAATTTTGAGATTCTCATGCATCTTTAAAATGAAGTATAGTAACAGCTGTGTGGTTGTATCCCATGTATATCAAGTGTTACATGACTGTGCCAGAAGAGCCTGCTGATTGCTTCAAGAAAAGTGGGTAGCCCAGCCTCTGTCTTGATATTTACTATGGCTGTTGGTGCCTTAGATCTTAATGTTGGTATGGTCAGAAAACTTAAAGGGTGGGGGGATATGACAGAGTGTAATCTTCAAAGGCAGGTTTAACAGAAGCTTAGTGGCTTGGTGAAAAAAGGTGTTCTCTGATGTGGAATGGATAGGTTACATAAGGCAGCATGATTCTGTGGATAAGCACTGCATTAACACTGAGGAAAACTAATAACTTTTCCTGGCTCTGTGACTAACCTGTTCTGTGACCTTGAACTTGTCACTTTGCTGTCCTGTGCCTCAGTTTCCCCAGCTGTAAATAGGGATGAGAAGTGTAACCCTGCTTTGAGATCTGTGGATGCAACTCATTATTTAAGTGCTACACAGTAATATTTTTTATTTACAGCTTTTATATAATAACCCAGATTTAGCAGATTTAGAGTAAAGTAGCTGGTTACTGAGGAAGGATAAAATAAAATGCCTGATTTGCCCCACTCATAAGTTGCTGGCACTACTGTGTTAACTACTCCTCATTAGTTCCAAATTCGCCAACTCTTGTAGCTGGCCCCAGTTCATTTCAGGAGCTGGTTCTGCATGGACTTGCTCCGTTCAGTTTCACTGAACCTTCTTTTTGTAGTCCATTTGCTGCTCGCTCATCTAGCATTGGCCATCTTTGAGGCCCTTAGCACAGTCTCACTACTGCAAGTGCCACCTTTTCTGCACCCCACCATCCAGATTAACTGCTTCTGCTCATTGAATGTCTGTCTCACTTCACATCTTGCTGAAAGCTGCCCTTTCTCCATCGCCTATGCCTTTTGTCCTTTCCATTATCTAACTCTGTGAAGTGTTTTGGGATACAGTTTATATAAGACACAAAATGAAAGGAAATTGTATTGTGTGAGCTAGTGGCCCAGTTGGGGCCATATTTTGTGATCTTTAGACTGGAAAAACTTCACACTGTGCATGTTCATGACTCATTAAACTTGTTCTTTCTCTGAGCGAGACCAGCTCTCTTCCCCGCCAATCCATTATTTAGGAGAGGAGCGTTCGATTGTTCAAGACGTAATGCCAAACAAAAGGGATGTTATGTCTGTTCATTTAGCATAAAAATACATTCAGGGCATGATGGCACCTGCAGATTTATTTATTTTTGAAAAAGAGTGGTGGGAGAAAATAAGTATTTGTCATCAAACAACAAACACTGCATTGGCAGTGAAGTGGTTTATATACGTTGTTCCTCGGAGAGCCATCATGTCTTGCTGATTTTATAAATGTGCATAAGGAAACACTTATCAGTAAATAAAAGCAAAAACACTTAAGTGCGTATTGTTAATAACTTCTGTTATGTGTAACTTCCAAAACACTTAAGGTGTGTCTATACTGCAGGAAAACACTGGCTGGCCTGTGTCAGCTGACACAAGCTCATGAGGTTTGACCTTTTGGGCTATAAAATTTCAGCATATATGTTCAGATTTGGGGTGGAGCACAGGGTTTTTGGCACCCCCCTCTCAGTACATACTGAATTTACTGCATGAGCTTTTGTGGGAGAGAATCCCACTTCATCAGATGCTTGAAGTTACCCGGCTTCAAGCGTCTGATGAAGTGGAATTCTCTCCCGTGAAAGCTCATGCAATAAATAAATTTGTAAGTCTTTAAAAGTGCCACAGGAGTCTTTGTTTTGCTGAACTAGACTATCACGGCTACACCTTTGGAACTTGATCTGAATTTGATATTGAGTGACAGCTCACCATCCTTTGAACCTGTGGTGTGTATCCTTTAAAAACACAAACCCAAGTTACAGTTAAGCTTGCTCAGATGCATTTTCTGTAGTGCCTTTACAGTAATGTCAAACTCAGGTGCTCAAAAACTGAGTCAGGCCCCCCCAAAATCATGAGCGATTGGGTCCTTTTTCTTGGATCTCTGGTTTCTGAACTTTTAAAGTTCTCACTCTGAAGCTTTTCTGAACAACTTGAGAACTGAAAACTTTTATTTAAATGACAGCTGAGATTCTCACATGACTCCAGGACTTGGGACTTTAAGAAAAATACCCAATATTCCAAGACTTGAAATAATATCATAAGAGTTGCCACCATGGTTTATGTCTTAATCTTGCTCTGGTCCTACTTGGAATATAGTCTGTTCAAGCCTCGATGTTACTGATCCTTATGGAATATGAGGGCAGAGTGAACATTTAATTTAGATCCTAGCCATTATCTGAAAGAAATTGAGTAAGCAGATGCTGGCCACTTCATTAGATGCAAGTTGGTGGGAGCCAAAGAAAACGTATGCCTGAAGAAATCTGTTAGTCTTTAAGGTGCCACAGGGCTCTTGCTGTTTGTGCTGTATACAGACTAACACGGCTACCCCTCTGGAACTTGTGTGTTTAAATGCTGCTGAAGTGAGAGAGAGAGAGAGAGAGAGAGTGTGTGTGTGTGTGGTAGCTTTTTCCCCTCTTTAATTTCTGTTTGAATTTTGTTCCTTGTTTTTGAATAGCTCCAAAATCTTCTGGTGCAGGTGTCTCTGACTGATACAATAGATTTACATTTGTCTGTATTTATTAGCCCTCTCTGTATTTTTCTGTTTACAGTGAGGTTTCCTATGGTCCTTATTACCACAATGTTTAAGATTAGAGATAGAGGATTTGTAATCATAATGGGTCCTGGGTTGTCTGGGTGGATGAGAAAAATTCTAGGCTGGTCTATTTATGGCTCTCCCCCTGCCGGCCCCAGTTTGGCTCTAAGTTAAAATTGAAATAAATTGAAGGAAAAGAGGACTGGGGGTAGAGGAGAGAAAGAGGTGTGTGAGAACTTTCTTCTTGGGCCATTCCTTAGGTCCAGCTGTTAGGGTGGCTCCAGCTTTTCACTCTTCTTATTTTCCCCCTGCAGCAGCTGTTGCAATTTTATCAACTCTCCAAATACCATGTTTCCCATTAGCATCAGAGATCCCTCCATTTGAAGGGAAATTTCATGTGTGTGTCTTACATGTGTGTTATTGCTAGGTGACCTCCAGCAAAAGAGATGCTTACGTCTCTTGAATTCCAGGAGGCCGGATTTCTTGGCATGAGACATACTCAAGACTGAGAAATACAGATGGAGAGATTTACAGACTTGCTGGCAGCAAGTGGTTAAGTTTTTATTGTCCTATACTTTCTCCTTTAAATGCCACTGCACTGTATCAGTGTCTGATTTAACACTAGACGCTAGCTTATTTATTTGTTTTGGCAGTTTTAATGCCATATCCTTCACTGACTGTCACTGTTGTGTCAGATATTAGATGCTTGATCCCAAAAGTGTCTGCAAATAAGATAGCTCAGCTTATTTAATGTTTTTAATCTTTAATTTACATTTTCCTTATGTAATTGATTTATGTTTGTGGATGGAGGTGTATTTAAAAATCTGGTTTAGTGCAAGCTTTGGAATCACAGAACTCTGCCTAGGTCTTGCAGCTCCCACTGCTATTCCAGCCCTTGGTTCCCCGTACAGCTCTGCCAGAGCCCCCCAGTCCCGCCCTGCAGCCCCTCTACTATTCTACTGCTGGGCTCCCCTTTCAGCTGTGACACTGCATTTACTTCAGACCTGCAGGATCCCTTGGTAGTCCAATGTGGCGTTCTTGTACAGCTTTACCAAGCCTGCCCCCTTTTGCAGTTTTGAGTCCTTGCTGAGCAGAGATTGGTGGTCATGCCAGATTCTGTATGAGTGAGTGCTGCATTAACATACACAATTCATATAGAAGAATCATTTAGGAGTGGAAGAAATTTTGAGAGAGTTTTTGGTCTATTCTGCATAGCACAACAGGATTGAACTGATCATCCTTAAACCATGCCTGGGAGAGGAGTGTTCAATTCCCGCCTTGAATATCTGCAGTAGGATTGTTCGATAGTCTCATGCAATTTAGAGCCAGAAAGGCCCTCTATGTCTGACTTCCTGCACATCGCAGGCCACAGAACTTCATCCACACATTCCGCAATTGGTCCCTAACCCCTGGCTGAGTTATTGGGGACCTCAAATCATGATTTAAAGACTTGCAGTTACAGAAAATGCACTGTTTGCTATAGTTCAGACAAGCAGGTGACCCATGTCCCATGAGGCAGAGGAGAGGGCAAAAAGTCTTCTGGGCCTCTGCCAATCTGACTTTGCGGAAGATTCCTTCCTGACCCCCTGAAACATAGTGATGATTTGGGCCTGGTGCATGTTAGTGAGGTCCACCAGCCAGCCCCTTGGGAAAGAATTTTTTGTAGTATTGCTGAGCACTGCCCATCTACTGTTCCGTGCTGGCCATTGGAGATTTGTGCTGCCAGCAGTCTCAGATGGGCCACATGCTATCATAGGCAATTGCATATCGTTGCCTTCATAGACCAGTGTTTCACAACCAGTGTGCCATGGCACACAGATGTGCTCTCAGGTCTGAGCAGGTGTGCCACAAAATTTTTTGAAAAACTACTCAGAGCTCTGATTGGCTCATTAGCTCATGAATATTCGTGAGTTCATTTGGAAAGTATATGGTGGTTTGCCTCAAATTAATTAAAGGTAGCAAGGTGTGCCATGGCACAGAAAATTTTGGGAACCACTACCATAAACTTATCAAACTCAGTTTTGAAACTAGTTACTTTTTTTCCCCTGCTACTCCCCTTGGAAACTGTTCTGAAACTTCCAAAACTTCACTACTCTAATGGTTAGAAACTTTTTTTTCTAATTTCAAGCCTAAACTCATTGATGGCCAGTGTATGTCAGTTTGTTTCTATGATGACATTGGCCCCCAACTTAGAAATAATTCCTTCTCTCCCTATATCCCTGTGATATATTTATAGATAGCAGTTATATTTCCCCTCAGCTTTCCTTTGGTTAGGCCAAACAAGCCAAGTTCCTTAAATCTCCTCTAGTAAGTAGGGTCTCCATTTCTCTGATCATATTGGTAGCCCTTCATTGCTTCAGCTGAATTGATCTTTCTTAAATATAGGAGAACCCAGAATTGCACTTAATGTTCCAAATACAATTGTAATAAGTAATACAAGTATAACTTTAATATATTTGTAATAACATTTCTCTGTCTTTACTGGGAGTACCTTGCCTGATGCATTCTGGGATTACGTTAACCATATAAATGGACATATTACTTTGGTGGCTCCCAGTCGTTGTATGGTCAACCAATATAGGTTTGTCTTTCTCGTCCTCTGTCACTTTTAACTGATGTGTCTCCAGCTGATAGCAAAAATATTTTTTGTTCCTAAGCATATGTTCTGTAGTTTCACATCTGAGTTCCTTTATAACTCTTGGATAGATACCATCTGGTCCTGATGACTTGTTAATGTTTAATTCATCAGCTGGTTCCAAAACCTCCTGTAAAGACACTTCAGTCTGGGACAGTTCCTCAGATTTGTCACCTAAAAAGAATGGCGCAAGCTTGGGAATTTCCTGCACATACTTAACTGTGATGATCAGCGCAAAGAATTAATTTAGCTTTTGTGCAATGGCTTTGAGTACTTCCTTGAGTTCTCCTTTAGCATCTTGGTCATCCAGTGACCCCACTGGTTGTATAGCAGTTTTTCTGTTTCTGATACACTTAAAAGATTTTTTTATGTAGGGGGCCTTTGACTGGTTGTTCTTCAAGTTCCCTTTTGGCTTTCCAAATTATATTTTTACACTTCATTTGCCAGATTTTATGCTCCTTTCTATTTTCCTCAATAAGGTTTAACTTCCACTTTTTAAAGGATGCCTTTTTACCTACTTCTTTTACTTTGCTGTTACTTTTTTGGTCCTTCTCTTTTGTTTCTTATTTTGGTGTCTACATTTAAATTGGCTGGGGGGATTGGGGCGATCGCCCAGCCAGTGAGGAAAGCATGGGGGTAGGGAGGGTGAATAGGGAGAGGGGAGACAGGATTGGGATGGTGGGCTGGGGGGTTAGGAGGGCTGGAATGGGGGCAGGGATCTTAGGGAATGGGGATTGTGGATAAAAAGGACGTGGGGAAAGGGATCTGATAGGAGTAGGTGTTTTGGGGGCAGTAGCTGGGGTTGGGAGCAGGTGTGGGGGGGGGGAGCAGGGGTGCGTGAGGGGGCACAAATTTAGGAGGGTTCTGGGGGCCCCCAAATTATACTTTAACCCCTCGTGTAGACTTAGCCTACACTGCAAATTTGCCATTGTCTGTATAGACATAGCCTCTTGTCCATTCCCCTACCCTCTCTCATTCCTTTCTCCATTGCTGTATCCTCTTTCATGAGATGTTCCCATGCAAACAATATTAGAACGAAGTGTGGAGATTACACAGGTGTCTCTAACTATCTTCGCCAAATTGCCAGCTTAAAGCTCTTTTAATCATTTGTTTCAGCCTCTGTCCCAGAAGTCTGTGCCTCCCCACTCACCTGAAGTCCATGAATGCCTTCCAGTGACCATACATCCTAAAGCCCTTCTTATTGCCTGGGACCCTGATGATCATTGTAATCTTGTTTTGCCTTCCTCCTCCTCCTCTAAGGACAGGTAGAATCCCACTGAAGATCACCTGAGCCTCTGTTTTTATAAGAGTGTTCCCCAGTCTGCCATTGTCTCCCTTGATGTGTTCCACCAAGAGTCTAGCAATATCTTTTGTTCGCACATGAAAGACAATCAGTGAATTCTTTCCTGCTCTCCTCTTAGGATCGTCTTCAGTCTCAGGTCCACATTCTGCATCTACTCTGGTGACAGGCCTGCCTATTGGTCTTAGCAGAGAAATTATCCATCAGCCCTCTCCTAATTTAGTGCCTTTGAGGCACTACAGTGACAAGCCCTACAAAACTGCCTTCAAGTAAATGTAAATTAGAAATCCCCTTATCTGATGCTTGATTTACATCTCCTTTCAGCTTTATTTTCTGCACATTGAAAGTACCCATCTCCTTTCAACTTTCCTCACCAGGTCTTATTTTGCCAACCATTAGTCCATCTGGATGTTTTCCTCTGAGCTTGTATTTGGCTACACAATATAAATTCTCTCTCCTATATATCCATCTATGTGCTATATGGATACTAACAACACTTAAAGCAAAACTCAGTTTATATGGGACTGTCCCTTCCCTCCTTTTCTTTTAAATATTGCTATGCAGCTTTTGTGTGTTGGGTTGATCTCGTATGTGCTGCTCTTTCGTCTGATGCAGTTATTGCAGGAAGGCTTTTGTAAAGATGAAAGGTTCATCTTGCATCTCTCTCTCTCTCTCTCTCTCTCTCTCTCCATGGGCTATATCTGGGCTTAAGATGATATCCTCTGGGCTGGAGTTGCAAAGCTGAATGATTGCCAAAGAGAAAGGTTTGACCCTCATCTTTGATAGACTCAGCATGGTAGTCAGTCAGTCCCAGAGTTTTTGGTAGTGTTCCCTAAGATAATTAGAGCCCAGAACATTTAGGGTCTTGAAAATCAAGACTATCTGTCCTTGTCTTTCTGGAATGTTCCTAGCACATGGTAGGTGCTATTGCAAACTTAATCATGATGTTTAAGTGAATAGAGCACTAGTGAAACTAGCAGAAAGCCAAGGTGATGTTTTCCTGTAGGTTTGTATTACTTTCTAGATGGGTCAATGGAGTAACACAAAATTAGATCGGAAGTGGTGCAACCTCCTGTCTAATTAGAGGTGCAGGAAGAATTTTCTCTCTTAGTGACTTTCGGGTATTTAAGAACACCCAGAGAGTCCAGAAACACTCTTGAGACTATACCATCTTGATGATGGGAGAACAGGCTCTCTCAGTAGAGGGCAAAGTCATTACTTAGAGTAGTTAATCAAAGTCATTTCTCTCCAAGCCACTGCCATTTTTCTTGCTCAGGTTCATGTTTACCCAGCTGCTCGGTATGCAGGAACTCATTTCTCTAGGGTACTGAAACAGCTGATTGAAGGCATTGATTACATTTGATCTGAAGCTGCGGCAGGATTGAGTGGTGTTGTGAGTTTGGGCACCACCAATGCACAGACATCTCGCAATCTCACTTAGAGATTTAAAATAAAGCTGAGTACCACACAGAGCCTTGTGGGACTCTGCAGGCAGTGACAGCTTTCCAGGAGAGAGAGCAACTGACTGAGACCTGTTGGAGCAGAATGAGTGAAGCCAGCTCAGTGGTTTCACTTCTCCCTGCAAGGTCAGTTCGTGGAATCAGTAACACCAAATGATTGATGGTGACACAATCTGCTGGCAGATTTAACGGTGCTGACATGACTATTTGCCCCTTGGTTATATGAAACTTGTCCACCAGCCTGACCTGCTGGACTATCTTTGCATGTCTTGATTAGAAGTCTAGGATACTGAAGGAGCTCAGGTTCTGTTGGAGTTGACTTATTACCAACTTCCCAATTACTTTGCCTAGAAAAGGAAGCGTAGAGAGAGTGGTAGCTGATGATGTCAATGTCACTTAGGCTGAGCATGGATTTCTTGAATGCCAGCTGGGCTCCATGATGTGGCCTGTGGCAAGTCTCTTTCCATTCCAGCATGCTAGGGGGATTTTGCCATTATAAGACCTCTGTTTTGATTCCCCCTTAATTGTAGTACCTGGGGTGAGCGTGTTCTCCATTATAAGGCCTCAGGTCAGGCCTTGACAAATGTATGTTTCTGGTCGCCATGGTGACCACTTTTAGTAAGCTGTCACCTAGCTCCAATACAGAAATGTAATGGGGGAGTGCCCTCTGGCGACCAAAAGTAAAATTGCTGATGCCTAGCTGTGAGCCAATTTTGTCCACCCTTGGCTTAGATAGTATCCCCATTATAAGGTATCTTGGGCTTCCCGTTATAAGGCCCCGAGGTTGATCCTTTCATCTATAGGGGCATGGGTGTCCCCCCCATCATAAAACTCTGGGGTTGGGGGCTGACTTGTATAAGACCCTCCATAGTTGCTATGTTATAAGGGGTCTTGATGGGATCCCCCATTAGGGGATCTCAATGGTACTGTGTGAGGGTTTGTACTAAACAGCCCTATTGATTGTTTTAGCATGACTTGGAAGTAGTGGTCTGTGAAGGACTGGTAACTGATCTTTTTCTATAACAGGCCCAATTCTTTGTTTTTGGCTTTCACTAGAGTTAAGGGTTTGAACCAGAAGTAAGTGGCAGTGCTTTAAGGATTGCTAGCTTCATGATTAACCCACTTTGGGTTAAAGATGACACTGATTTGCTCCCCAGCATTGGATTCTGGGGGTCTGAAGCTACACACGCATGCGTGATTGATCTTTCCCACAAAGTAAGCTTAAAGATTCTTGCATCTGCGGTCTTTAAGGCAATCTTGAAGAAAGAGGGACCTAGCTAACCTCATTACTGCAAATGACATCTGTCCTGGTGCTGTCTAGAGAGGAATAGTTACCTGACTTCCTGTGCATGTTGATATTCCTGTTAGTACAGTTCAGCATGACAAATGCTTTTTTTCCCCACAGGGCTCATTGTTGATCCCAATCCACTGACTGTCTTAGTCCCAGTCAGTCCAATAATCACGAATGGCTACTAATTCCCAATCCTGCTGTTCAGTTGTGTGTGTGTGTGTGTGTGTGTGTGTGTGTCCCCAGTTCAGCCTGTTTTTTTCCAGTTTGGCAAAGCTATTTTATTTTTAGGCTTTTGTCTGCCTAAACTCTGCGGCAGCTTCTGTGTGGCTTGTTGGTTTGGCATCACTGATTTTCCGGTGGTGACTCTGCAGTGCTGATGTTCATACCTGCTGTATGGGAGAGTAATGGAAGTCTTGTGCCTGCATGTAGCTAGTATGACAAGCAGCAGGGAAATGATTAATCCAGTCCTCCTAAAGACTTGCAGTCCCTGGCAGTTTTGTATCACCCCAGATCTTTCTTATATATTCCCCATTCCATTCTCTCAGTTGATGGTTACATCATTGACTAATCTCTGGACTTGAATTGGATCCCTGTGAGACCTCCTGGGATGCTTCCTCTTAGCTGACGCTGAACCATTAATAGCTACTCTGTTATTTTCAGTTGTGCACCCATTTTTGTACACATTTCTCTGGTTACCCTGTGAGAATGCTCTGCAGAACCGTATCAAATACATTATGAAAAGTGATTTATACTGTGCCATGTTACTGAATTTGAACCCAGACCTCCAGAAATAGGTCTAGAGAATTCACCTAAAATGTCACTAAGGTTCTTTATATTTAATTTTTAATATTAATTATTCTGTTTTATGGTGTATGTGTATGTATGTAACTTCTGTCCTGTTAACATTTTTATTGATGAATTGCACACATGAAATGTGGCACCATTCACAAAAAGAAAAAAAAATATCACAAGGGGGAAAAAAAAAAAAAAAGGAAGCACAGAATTTCTTCATGTCATTTCCTTCTGAATAGATCCCTGCAGAGTAATAAAAGAATTTAGTACCTCAGGCTTTATTTCAGCTAAATTTTCAATCCTTCATTGGTTGCAGTCGCAGGTCTCACATACAAGATATAAGCTCGCTCTCGTTTCCAGTGCCTGTGGAAGTTGGGTATTCATAAGAAGGGTTCTGTATTATGTTACATGTTTCTGGCTGCTGGTTCAAATTTCTAAAGCAGGATTTTTCTGATTACAAGCTAAAGTTAGGATTTCGACCCACACCATCCCCCTTCACCAAACCTATTGACTATAATGTATAGGCCGGTGTTCTAGTGGATTTGTTAATGGTCTAGCTACATTCTTATCATTCTTTTCTCACAGGAAAATATCTGTAAATAACTCTGTCTAAAATTTCTTACTCTGCTTGGCTTTTTGTCACCCTTGTGACCATTAGTGCCCCCTTTCATTTTCAGCATTAGTGAACCTCCAAGAATAATCAGCGCACAGTGTGATGATGGATTTGCCTCATTTGGATAATATGACTTTTTAAAGCGATGCCTTATCACTTGACTACAGTATGTGTTGTTATAAATTAAGTTTTTCCCCTGATGTTTTATATTAAAACAAGTTTGATCACTGGATCACTAGTCTCTTTTGACTTTGCTTCCTGTTTAATGTTGGAGTCCTGTATCATTGGTTTTAGAATGGATTCAAGCATATGTGATGCAGTTTGAAACCTTGAGCTTTCAGGGTGAAATCCTGACACCATTGAAGTCAATGCTAAATCTCCTTCTTGGGTTTTTTTTTTTTTTTTTTTTAAAGAACTGTCCAGCTGAATCTCACTATGAAGTATTTTCAGTGGTCATAGTAAACATTAAAATTGGGAGTGTGATCAGAAAACTGAATTTAACAGTTTTTTCCTCTCAGCCGTCATTCCCAAGTTTATTTGTTATAGTTTGTTTTTCCTTCAGATTCATCAGGACATGAAACTGTATCAACTAATTGCTGATTAAATCAAAAATCTTTGAATGCTTGTGCCTAAAGTTAGACACCTGAATCAATATTTAGGCACCTTTCAATAGATGATTTCAGTGACAGTCATGGCTGCTTGGTTCCTCTGGAAATCAGGTTTAAAGATAAAACTTTTGACCTAACTTTACGCAAACATGTTAATTTTGGCCTTAATAACCATGGTTGTGCCAAATAAATATTCTGAACTTTAGTGTCTTCTTTATAAAATGTTTTAGGTCTCAAACACTTTTTTAAGGTGAAATATTGGTAATTTCTGCACGTGATTCCTAGCTACGCAATCAGTAGTTTATGGTGTGCTAACTTTTTTTCTAAAATCATTTTATTGAGCATTCGTAAACATGACAGAATTTACAAGGAAATAAATAATCCCAGCATCTGTTGAATTGTGAATCAGCTAGCAGCCATACCAACTCTTCTTTGAACTACTTAATGAGTTGTAGGACAAGGATCTGAAGGTAACATATTTACCACTCCAAATCAGAGCTTCTGTGTGCATATGAGTCCTATGATATGGTACAACCAAAAGAACTCTAGAACACCAGCTTTAAAACTCTCAGCCATCTGCCCTTATCTTCAGTAAAATACCTCTGACCTTTCACTTCTTCCCCAAGGCCAACTCATGCTAATTTATGTCAATAAAACACACATGGTTAAAGCTTAATTCCACTAAAGTCAATGGCAATTTTTCCATTGACTTCAGTGGAGCCAGAATTTAACTCCTGAACTCCTGAAGAGCATCATTCTGTGAGACTCCCAGTACAGTAGTCTGCGTTGTCTGTTGAGTTAGACGGCAAGCTTATCAAGACTGGAACTGTCTTGTACAGCACTGTCTCTCCCACTGCAAATCAGTTGGTACCTGTTAGAAAAATATGTGCTGATTGAGTTTTGGTTTGTGTGACAATTAAAATAGCAGCAGGAAACCTTTTAAAGCTGGTCTTTAGATAGCATTTAACTGTGTCTCAGTAACCTGGTTACTGGACTATGTGAGTCTTGAGCTTGGTTTGATCTATACTCCAACTTTTGACTGCATTGTAGTTGGATCACCTGATGATGCAGTTACAGCTGCCTTGTAACTAGGGCCTTTGTTTAGAAAGCTGTTGGTTATCTAGATGCGCAGCAAGTGCGCAGTCTCCTCTCACTCCACAGTTCGAGTTGGCTGAGTTGTGTAAACTCGTGGTCCTTGGGTTCAAAGTCTTTGGCTACAGAATGCTCTTAGAGGTGTTCATGCTGGATGCTGTTTTGGAACAAGGGCACGTTATTTAGTTCTCTTGAGCCAGGTTAACCATTTTCTTACTCTTTGTGGCAGTCAGGAATCATTTCCTTTTTATATTAGGAGTGGTTTGCAGTACAGCAAACCCCAAGCATTCATAAGTTGTGTGGACTGCCAAATCATGAAATTGGCTTAAAATTATGGAGTTCCACACAAGTACGTTGGGAATTCTTCCAATTTGTCTTCTGTCTTTTGAATCTTTAGGGGCCATATTTCCAAACTTTGCTTTGCCACCATGAGGGCTAGACACTATTATTTTTTTAATTATAGCTGAGATTATAATCATGTGGTTCCAGAAGCTGGGACTTTAAGGCAAAGCCAGATATTGCGAGGCTTGTGATAACATTGCAAGAATTGGCAGTGTTGGTTGCCTTTGTGTTCATCCTTGTGTTCTTGTAGTTGATCCATTTGGGCTAGCTAAATCATATTTGTGATTGTATTTTTTCATTTATTTTATTCACGCAGTGCCAACCAGTTGGGGTGTTCAAAATGTGCTAAGTAGATCTCTAACTGGTTAGTTTACAGTACAAACTAGGATCAAGAATTGGTACTTTTGTCAGTCGCATTATCATGCAGAATATCCAGCACTGGTGATTTATGCCCAGCATGCTGTAACTTAGAATAAATTTAAGACTTTTATTTTGAACTGTACATCCCATATATTAAAATGATTATAGGGTGCTGACTAAGCAGCACAATTTAATAAAATGAATGAGTGAATATTAGTTGGGCCTTTTGTTCAGGATGAAGCTATGTTGTTTAAAAAAAACTGCATAAGAAGATGAGGTGCTGTCAAGTGATGGATCACAACAGAGGATTTGGGAGCAGTTGTCAGTAGTGCTCTCAGCAGTTTCTCCTTCTTTTAATAATGTGATGAAATAACCAAAAGGAAAATTGAGATTGGCTAAAATTTCTGTTGCTGCTGCCTTTTTGTACTTTCCGATCTGAAACATTGAACTATTATACAGCCTGAAATGACAAACACAATCGACTATTGTTTTTTATACCTGGTGTTAATTAATATTATTATATTTTTTGGTAATAATACATTTTCTATAACATAGCAGCACCTAATGGCATCAATAGAGATAGTGGCCACCTGTGCTAGGCCTTTTACATACACATAGTAAGGGCATGTCTTCATTGTAGAGTTAACTGGGGAGATCAACATTTGGTTCTGAATGGCTACGTTGCAGAGCCAGACTCTAGTGTGTCCACTCAGTTGTGTCCAGTCTGGTGTGCTACTCACCTGAATTTGTTGCTAGGACATTTGGGGCACTTCCCAGAGCTCTTTGTGGGGCAGTGAGCTGAGCTGCTCTGATTCTTTCACAATGAATTGTGAGAGAGCTTGTTTGTCCTGCTGGACACATGGGGGAATTATGGGAAGGAACTGGATGATTATTGGCACTCGAGTGGTTTGGCCTGAGTTCTTCATTGTAAAATGGGAAGTTACCAGCCTGTGTGTTTGCAGCAATCGGACTTTAGTTTACAGCCTCAGGATGGGCCACCTAGCCTGTATGTAAAGCACCATCGAACTTGGGTGAGAGGCTTTTCTGTGTGCATAGGAACCACATGCAGGGCACTACAGCCAAGAAAGAGTCTGACTTAACTCTGCAGTGAAGACAAACCATAAGACAAAGTCCTTGCCACAGTGAGCTTACAGCCTAAAAGGACAAGGCAGACAAAAGGTGGGGCATAGGCGGTATAATTAATTCTGTTTTACAGGTGAAGAAACAAGTCACAGAGAGATTGTGATGTGTCTCAGGTCACATTAAATTAGTGGTAGAATGAAGAGTACAAGCTGAATCTCATAAGTTCTAGTCCAGTGCTTTAGACAGAAGAACTTCATCTCAAATCAGTTTTTCAGAATCGTAGGTTTACCTAATGAAGCACAGAGGGTGCCTTAAGTCTTGCTTAGTCAGGATCCATATTGGTGATCCATCAGAAGCCTTGTGTCTGTGCATCATGCATAAGGTAGAGAGAGGTACAGCTAGGGGAGTTGCCCGGGGAGTGCCAGCAATGATCACACACTGCATTTGAGAGAACCAGTGGGTTCTCTGGGCAGCACTTTTGGGGGCCAAGAGAAAAGTATGAATACTATCAGAGGAAATGGCACCTTTCCACACTGTCCCATTCATCTACCAATGTGGGTATTGGTGTTGACTTCAATACTTTAAAAGCAAGATACAAAGATGGGAGAGGAGAAGGCTCGGAACACCATTTTTATGGCTTCCTGGTATATTCTCAGTGGGTGAAAGTGATCCTTTCCAGATTAGTATTATGTTGAGCAGAGGACTATCCACTTTCATGGAAGTTGCAGAACAGAACTCTGGCCTTTGATCAGGTGTGATAGCAAACATTCCAGTTGCAAGCCATTTGTCATAATCCCTGCCCAGTGTTCTCTTATAGTACGAATCCCCAGATTTTTTTCTTATTCACTACATTCAGTAAAGTCTAAGTTTTTGTTTTGGAAAAAAAAAATGTTTATCTTTTTCAGCTGTGGGATAAACAGATGTGCTGCTGGCCTGTTAACCCAACCTTGCATTCTGTTTCCAGTCAACAACAGCTACGGTGAAAGGTAGGAATCCATTCCTGCTTACCCCCATTAATTTCAGTGAGCTGTGTTAATAAGAACTGTGGTGACTTCATACAAAATGTTATCTGTTTCTTGAAGGCAGTCAAGCAATAGAATTTGCAAACTATGTCAATGTTATGTTAAAGGTGACCTGGAAAAAGGGATAAATCATGTTTGTTTGCATTTTTCCTAGATTATGATGTATTAAAAAAAAGGCTTGAAAGCCTTTAGCCTTTTTTCTTCCTGATTTTTCACATTAGACATTCACTCTTTTTCTACTGTACAAGAATCTTTTGATCACTAGAAGACTGGTAATGTTATGACATGAACAGTACCAAAGAAGTTGAAATTTGATCCAATTAGGAAGCGGGTTTTCTTTTTATTCAGACTGTTTAAAAAGCTGTGTACTCTGTTTTTAACACCAGGTAATGCCAACACTTTAAAACACTGGGAGAAAATTGTCTTTGTTAGATTAAACAGAATTATCCAAGAAAGACTGTCAGGAGAACAGGGAATACCAAAATTTTATCTTCCTGATTTTTCTAAGGTATTAAAAACAACATTTAAAAATAAAAAATCAAAAGACTGTCTTATTTACATTATAAAGAAGGAAAAACAGACACAATATACTTTTCAAAAATGTGCAGATAACCTGTAAGGTTATATACTTTAACTTAAATAATTTCTGATTAATTTTGTGTTGCTCTAGAACTTTTCTATTTTCTATCTTTAAAAAAAAAAAATCCTGTCCAATTTTATTGCTGTATTGATGAACCTTTTTTTTTTTTTTTTAGTTTGCATTTAATAGCTTAACAAGAGCCTGCTGTAGTGTCTGAAGTAGCAAAAAGATTTAATTTTGGCACACCCAAATATAAAGTTGCTAAAATACACTCCTTAGCTGTTAATTTAGACACACCTAGCTACTATTTTCCCATCAAGGGATTCAAAATAGAATGATAAGGACACATGTGGCAGCAGCCTCCGCATTCTTGTGTTCCAACAGACTCCCATAAAGTGAGGTATCCATCTGTAATCCAAAACGGTTAAAAGGGATCCAGCTGAAGCAGTTGAAGGTCCCCCTTCTGGCATTTGTGTAGCAGCTGCCTGGGCATTGTGCCATACATCAGAGACATTTTACAATCCTTCTCCATCCCTTGATCCCCTCCCCATGTGCTATTTCAAATACTTCGACAGAATGACCATGCTAATTGTGTGAACCTTCCAGAGTGGAGATAGTGGTGTTGTTCACTTTGGAAATATCCTAGCTTTATTTTTCTCAGTATAGGGGCCCTGAAATACAAGTGACCCTCTTTTTCTCTCTGTCAGTCCAAAACATTTGGCCACTGACTAGATATTATGCTTAAATATTGATTTCAGAAGTCTTCTCTAGCTTAGGTTACTCAACCTCCTTATAGTCTGAACTATATTATCACAAATCAGGTTTTATTCAGTCCCCTTCCAAATGAAGACCATAAAAAGATCCCATGTTACCAATCTCTCCTCCAAGAGGGAATAAGTGCCTGCTTCTCAGTGTATTTTTTTGAATAACTGATATCTTCTCTGAGCTTGGACTTAATTTAAATTAACTTTTCACTTTACGATGTTTTAAAAGTGGTCAGGAAGGTTTTATTAGCTGCTTCCTTCATTTTCTGAGAAATTATAACCGGAAGCTTATATGCCATCTGTCTGTCTCTTAGAAAAACTTAAATAAAAATAAAATCTGGTTAGAACTTCTGTGTCAGAACAGATGTTAGCGAGCATACCTGATTTGGGGGGGGGGGGGGGCGGTCTTGCCATCAGAGAAAGATTGTTAAAAAATAAGAGACAAAATCCTCGTATTTCCTTGAGTGGAAGAACACTGTATGGAAGACAAAGTCTGTTTAGAATACAATGTATAGCACTATTTTTGTATTAATGCACATTGAATGAGGCCACTACTGAGATTTTGTTGTTGTTTAAAGTGTACTTCAGGTATCTCCTTGTTTTATCTGAGTGACCGTTCACTGAAGTGAGAAACTGTTGTGGTAAAATGGACATGACAGAAATGGTGCTTAAAAATACCATATCTTTAAAGAATGGAGGAAATTTTCTGGGTCATCTAGTCCAAATCCCTGCATGCAATGGGATTTCATTTACAAAAGTGTGGTGACTCTGACAGTCTCTTAAATCCTCCTAGTGATAGAGCATCTTGCATGATGCTCCTAGCTATGCTGCCTTAGATCTCTCCCCAGGTGTGTCATTTTGCTCTCTTAACCTTGAAGGAGAAAAAATCAAACAGGGCTAGATAGTTCATGTGATTGGTAATGGCAATAACAGAGTTCTTGTATCTTAGCCCTAGTCTACATTTGCTGTAGTTTTCAGTGGCAGTTGACGGGAGATATGCAAGCTACATAAAATACCTTGCATTATCTAATATTGGCTTAATAACTCCCACTTACCTCCCCCTACATACTGTGCTAAGGTGAACGGAAAAGCCGTCCCGTCGCCTTAGCACTATGGTACTTCTGGGGCTGGAGTTAATGATGCAAATTTCAGAGTGATTGAGGGCTTCTTCTTTGAGTGATTGCTCCTGGACATTCCATTGTAGGTGTATGCGTGTGTCTGCATAGATAGCCGGAGACTTTTCCTATAGAGCACCTGTAGGGTTGACTGTGGCACCCTCTGGAGTGGCGCTGTCACGGCTCTCTATATGAGTCACAGCCAACTTGCCCCCTTCTCACTTCCTTCTAACTGCTGTGATGATAGCTGGAGTGCTTCTCACTGTCTTCGCGCAGATCTTTATTGCTATTATTAGAAAGAGTACCCGTTCCAGAGTTAGTATGCCACCGACCTCCAGGTTGGGGCATGCCAGGATTTAAAACTTGTGAAGCATGTTGTAAGCTAATGCTGCTTGACAACCTGCACCACTCGTGTCTGAGGTGTAGTCTTTGAGGTGTGCCTCTTCTAAAGTGTAAGATCTGTAAGAGCTTCAAGCAGCGCACTCAGAAGGATAGGGAGCAAAGGCTGAAGCTTCTTTTGATGGAGGAAGCCCTTAGACCAGCTTCCAGAGTGAATTCCAGTACAGCATGGTCAGTTAGTAGTGCCCCGGCGGCACTGGGGTGCCGTGATACATCAAGCGGCCTGCGGCACCGGCCCTTGGCACTGGCACCGGCGGTGGGGTCTGCGGCGCCATCAACAGCCCCTTTCACCTCCAGATCCTTGGATCGTCGGCAGCACTGTTTCCTCTCTCTGGTACCACAGAAGAGGAGGCGCCATCGGGCACGAGGAGCTCCCCAGTGAGGTCAGGCACTCCTAAAGGGCCACACTCAAAAGGCACAGCAGCCATTGGCACCATCAGTACCAGCGCAGGTGGAGCGGTTGGCTCTGGCGCCCATGCCATCCCCGACGGAGGACATTCTAGGGGAGGACATGCTGCCGCCTTCTACGCCTGAAACTTCTGAGCCAGCGCGCGACCTTATTGAACAGATGGCACTGTCTGCCTTTGGGCCCGGCCCCATCTCCAGCACCCATGTCAGGGCCATTGAGAGGGAAACCTCCGCTGGTGCATCCAGCTCTCCGGCACCAAGATCCCAGTTGCCCTTGTGCTTGTAGGCAAAGGACCCTTGGGCACCATCAGCGGTGCAGTCTTGGTCTCAGTCCCTGGTACCATCCATCATTGTTGCAGTGATGGGGGCTCCTCAGTACCATTCACCTTTAAGGAGAGGCCATCACTGCTCTTGTGTGCCACCAAGAGTGCTTGAAAATCAAAGCCTGTGGTACTGCCATAAGGCAGACTCCAGTACCGCACCACCATGGTCCCAGCAAAGTGGTCCTCCATTGGACTCGTATGAGGCTTCCTCAGTGTCCAGAGTCAGTAGACGAAGGAGCAAACGGTTGGCTCTGTATCCCCCACAGTGTATCCTGAATGGCCTGTTCCATCACCGTGGCCTTTCTGGACTCCTTGGGCTTTCCCATTTGCTGGTAAGCTCTCGCCCCCAGCCCTCCTACACGGTGGGTGCTCCCGCGAAGACGGGGGACCTCTCAGAAGGGGAGTCCTCTGCAAGGTCCCAGGCTCCTACAGATCAAGATTGTTTGGACCATCGCAGTGAACTAGAGGATGCAACCGAACCCATAGACCCATCCAGGGAATCATCGTCATCTCTTGTGGATGAGTTGGTTGCAGGGGCCAAGCCTGAGCCTATTCCAGATGATAGTAAAGGACATCAAGATCTCCTTCGCAGAGTTGGCCAGGGCTTGAGTCTGCAGGTGGAGGAGATTGTAGAGGAGGCAGGTCCTGTGGTTGACATTCTTGTGCCAGAAGGCCCCTCTCGAGTAGCCCTCCCGCTTATCAAGACCATCCAGAACACCACAAGATCCGTGTGGCATACCCCAGCCTCTGTGCCCCCCATGGCCAAGAGGTAGAGTGAAAATACTTTGTGCCTTCGAAAGGTTACGAGCACTTCTACACGCATCCTTCTCCGGGGTCTCTGGTTGTAGCGGCGGCCAACGAGAGAGAGCAGCAAGGCCATCAAGGCCAATCCCCTAAATCTAAGGATGCAAAAAATTTAGACTTATTTGGTAGGAAGATCTATTCCATGGGAGGGGTGGGGGGGAATTCAACTCCACGTTGCTATCCAACAGACTATCCAGCTTTTATCTGTCCTGCTCCCGGATCACCTCCGACGCATGGGTGCTGTACGCAGTGTGTCAGGGATACTCCCTCCAGTTCTCTTCTTTTCCTCCTGGCTGCCCTCCTCATTCTCCGGTCCCCTCCAAGGACCCTTCTCACAATTACCTGTTGGAACAGGAGGTGCAGGTCTTGATGGACAAAGGAGCCACAGAGGAGGTTCCGCAGGAATTTTGGGGAAAAGGCCTTTATTCCTGCTATTTCTTGATCCCAAAGCAAAAGGAGGTCTTCATCCCGTCCTCGACCTCAGAGGCCTGAACTAGTATCTGCGCAAGATATGCTTTCGCATGGTTTCCCTTTCTGCAATAATTTCTTCCTTGGATCTGGGAGACTGGTATGCCACCCTCAATCTTCAGGATGCATATTTTTGAATTTCCATAATTCCCAGACGCAGAATGTTTCTGCAGTTTGTAGTCAGTGGCAGGCATCTCTGGTTCTCCGTCCTGCCTTTCGGGCTGGCAGCTGCCCCAAGCGTTTTCCCAAAGTGCCTAGTGGTGGTTGCAGCATTCCTCGGGCGTTCCAAGATCCAGGTGTATCCCTACCTGGACAACTGGTTTGTTTGTGGCTGCCCAAAGGATGAAATTGCCCATCACTTGGACGTGATACAGAGCACCTTCTGATGCCTTAGTCTTGTGGTCAATGTGCAAAAGTCCACCCTCATTCCAACTCAAAAGACAGAGTTCGTAAGTGCCTTGTTGGACTCAAAGCTGGCAAGAGCTTCCCTTCCACACTCTAATTTCGAGAGTGTCAGGTCCCTTGTGAAGGACTTCCAGAGGTTCCCGCTCACTTCAGTTCGCTCGTGCCTGCTGGCTGCTGGGGCTTATGGCAGCGTGCGCCCGTATGGTGAGGCACGCCCGCTTCAGGTTGCATCCGCGACGGATGTGGCTGGCATTGGTTTACAGGCCATTGAGAGATGATATTGACGGTTTGGTCACAATCCCGATGGGTGTGCTAAGCTCTCTAGACTGGTGGTGCCTCGAACAGAATGTGTGTCAAGGGCTGCCCTTTCAGCCACCTCAACCCTCGAGGTTCTTGGGCACGGATGCGTCAGACTTGGAGTGAGAGGACTCCTCTTGGTCCACTTACAACCCAAGATGTCTGGAGAGACAGCAAAATGAGCCTGCATATCGATGTGAAGGAGCTCCACACTGCCTGGCCTGTCAGGCATTTCTGCTGAGAGGCAGAGTGGTGCCAATGCTCACAGACAAAACTGCCACAATGTATTACATCAACAAACAGGGGGGACCTGCTCTGGCCCCCTTTGCCATGAAGCTCTCCGCCTATGGGACTTTTGCTTTCGCCACTCGATTCATCTGGTGGCTTTATAGCTTCCCGGCCAGCGCAATATCTGGGTGGATTCATTCAGCAGGAAATTCACAGCCACGAGTGGTCCCTCAAGTGGGAGGTGGTGAGGCCCATCTTCTGTGTGTCGGGTTATCCTCAAGTGGACCTTTTTGCATCCGATCAGAACTACAAGTGCGCAGAGTTTTGTTCGTTCAGAGGGCGGAGCTCAGGGTCAATTGCGGATGCTTTTGAGATATCTTGGATGGGGATGGCCTACTATGTGTTCTCCCAGCTGCATTGATTCCGAGAGTCCTCTTGAAAGTCAGACAGGACCGGGCCTCAATCATCTTGGTAGCCCCAGCATGGCCGAGGCAACATTGGTTTACAACTCTGCTGCGTCTCTCGGTCAGCGACCCAACAGAGTTGCCAACACCACCCGATCTGCTCTCTCAGGACCAAGGGCGTCTGCGCCACCAGGATCTGAGGTCACTACGTCTCTGTGCATGAAACCTCCATGGTTGAGGGGCAGGGAGTTGCAGTGTTCAGTGCAGGTCCAGAAGGTCTTGTTCAACATCAGGAAGCTCTCTATGATGGCGTTGTACAAAGGCAAGTGGGGCAAGTTTGTGGACTGGGTACTTAGCAGGGATCTTGTGCCTCATCGGGCTCCAGTTGAAACCATCCTAGACTTTCTCTGGGGGGAAGGCCCAAGGCCTGTTCTTGTCCTCCATCAGAGTCCACCTTGCGGCAATTTCGCCGTTCCAAGAGGAATCAAGCAAAGCTTCCCTCTTCGCCGACCTGTTGGTGAAGCATTTCCTCAAGGGTTTAGAAAGGCTCTTCCTGGTGGTGTGTTCTCTGAGCATGCAGTGGGACCTCAGTCTGGTCCTCTCAAGACTCACAGGTCCCCCGTTCAAACTGCTTGCCTCCTGCTCGCTTCTCCTTTCATGGAGGGTAGCTTTCCTAGTGGCGATAACGTCGGCAAGGAGGGTTTCAGAGATTCGGGCATTGTCGGCCTCCCTGCCCTATACAGTCTTCTTCAAAGACAAAATTCAACTGCATCCTCAGCCAGCATTCTATCCTAAGGTGGTTTTGCAGTTTTACTGTAATCAGGCAATTGTCTTGCTGGTCTTTTATCCAAAGCCACATGCCTCAGACAAAGAAAGAAGGCTCCACACTCCAGATGTTTGCCATCCCTTGGCTTTTTATATAGAGAGGACAAAACCCTTTAGAAAGGCATCCCTGCTACTGCCACAAACAGCTGTCAGAGTGAAAGGGGAGCCAGTCTCAGCTCAGTGCCTCTGCTCCTGGATAGTTTCTTGCATTCGCGAATGTTATACATTGGCTAAGATTGACCCACTGGCAATCAAGGCCCACTTTACGAGAGCTCAAGCTTCCTCTGCCGCATTCTGGAGCGGGCTATTTATAAAGTGGCAATGTGGTCGCACACGTTCACGCAGCATTATGCGATTGATTGGCAAGCTCAAGGCGACTGTGCAGTGGGTAGAGCAGTTCTGCAGTTGGTGCTCCTGTGATTCTGACCCACCACCGTAGGTAGAACTAGTGAATCACCTACAATGGAATGGCCAGGAGCAATCACTCGAAGAAGAAGGAGAAGAAGGTACCCACCTGTAACAGGTGTTCCTCAAGATGTGTTGCTCCGGGACATTCCATATCCCTCCCTCCTCCCCTCTGCGGAATAGGCGTTAAGAAGGAACTGAGGAGGGAGCGGGTCGGCTGTGACTTGTATAGAGAACCACAATGGCGTCGCTCCAGAGAGCGTCACAGCTGACCCTGCGGGTGCTCTATAGGAAAAGTCTCTGGCTATCCATGCGCGTGTGTACACCTACAGTGGAACATGCAGGAGCAACACATCTCAAAGAACACCAGTTACATGTGGGTAACCTCTTCTTCTTAACAGAGTGCTCAGTTGAATCTGGATGAGTGCACTGGTCAGTACAGACATACCCTAAATCAGTAGTCCCCAACCTTTTGAAGTATGAGGACCCCTTTTAAATGTCAAAAAATTTCATGGACCCCCAAATGATGATAGTTGTTATCAGGAACTAACCACGGGCAGCGGTGCTGCAGAAGGGCAGTGGAGGACTGGCCTCTGCCTACTCCCAAGTGGTGGGGACATACCCAGGGTGAGGCTGCTCATTGCAGGCAAATACGATTCATTTAGAATTTTAGAGCCCTCTCCAACATAAATCACTGGCTGGCAGTGGCTGGGGCCAGATTGTGCCCAGGCTGCCTACCACTGGCCAGCAGTGACTAGGGCTGGATGTATTCACAGACCCCTTGCAGTAATTCACCGGACACCCAGGGGTCCCCGGACCCCAGGTTGGGAACCACTGCTCTAAATCATGAGTTTGCATCCAGCCCAAGCAAGAGTGTCTTAAAAATAGTGGCATCTGATGGTTTTTGTTGCTCTGTGAGAAATGAGTCTTGCTCCAGACCTTAGTGGATGGAGTCTTCAGTCCAAGAAAACACCCACTTATTGCTTACACACGAGATGGCCTGAGTGGGTCTGAGTTGTCTCTGACTAATATCCCCTCTGATTTATTTCTTTAGTGCACAGCTAAAGAGTGCTCTGGCTCCATGTTAAAATCTGGGGACACGTTTGCACACAGTTTCTGTACCACTATAACTACTATAGAACCTCAGAGTTCCTAATACTTTGGGAATGGAGGTTGTTCATAGCTCTGAACAAAATGTTATGGTCATTCTTTCAGAAATTGGTAGCTGAACATTGACGTAATACAGTTTTGAAATTTTACTATGCAGAAGAAGAATATTGCTTTTAACTGTCGGCGTTGAAATGAAAGGAGCACAGGAACAGTTTCCTTACCTTAAGCCTCAACAAATGTGTCGCTCATGTTGGTGCCAGCCAAAGACTGAGATGCCTGTGTGCTGCTTTTTTGAGCATGCCCCTTCCCCCCACTTCTGAAAAGCTGCCGCCACCATTTTTGGTAGCAGTGTGGGAAGAAGCTCCCTCCCCCTAGCTGACGAAAAGCTGCTGCTGATACTGTATAAAGGCAGCTGTTTGTGGGGTAAAGGAGCTCCCAATTTTTGCAGCAATGTGGAGTGAAGAAGCTCCCTGCCACTGAAAGCTCAAGTGGCCTCCCCCCCCCCGAGGGATGTTCTTCCTTTGAAGTGCCACGGCTCAGCCAGAAGCTGTGGAACAATACCCAAGTGCCATGGTGATCTAGCACTCAGAGTTTGTCAAGCCCTGCTTTACCTTGTCCGGAAAACTTTCCATTTTTTTAGTAGCATACATTTAACACAGTGATGTGCTGTAAAGCATTTGTTTTTGTCTCTGCTGCCTGGTTGCCTATGTGCCATTCCAAATTAAATGTATTGTTGACTAGTCAGTTCATAAACATGAGGTTGTACTGTATGCTGATTTTACACTGATACAATCAGTGATACAACCCCTAGTATAGAAAGAAGCTATGTAGCTTTCTTACATCAAAAAAATAATGCAAAAATAACATAAATAAGGTTGCAAAGTGAAGCACTGAAAAGTTGGGAAATGCCATAATTAAGGGTGCCTGTGCAACCTTTATTCGCGTCCTTTTACAGAAACATTTAAGATGCATTTCTTTAATTGCATTATCACATTTTATGTTTTCCATAGGACCTCTTCATTCAGTGCACAGGATGGGTAGTGCTCACTTAATGCCAGACCTTGACAAATCTATATTTGTGGTTGCCATGGTGACTAATTTTAATAGCCTGCCACCTAGCTCCACTGTAGAAATCTAATGGAGGAGCATGCCGTGGTGGCCAAAGTAAAATTTCTGGTGCCTAGCTGTTAACCAGTTTTGTCCACCTCTGCCCAGTGCACAGCTTGCCTCTGTATCACTTTTGTCTCTTAGTTCAGTGGATGGACACATGCCTTGTATAGCTCACACTATGAAGCTCCTGATCGTAAAATAGAATTAATTTCCTTCTATGTTCTTCTGTGGTGCTCATCACTATTAGTACCTGATTGCTTGATAAGTGTTAAAGAATTTATTCTGACAACAGTCCTTGAAGATGAGTGTTTATTCTCCCAATTTTAGAGATAGGGGACCTAAGGCACAGGAAAATTTAAGGTCAAAAGTATCAAATAATATAGCATGCCCAATCTGGGATGCTTGGGTCTTGATTTTTTCAGAGTACCAAGCATTACGGAACACTTTATGTATTCAAAGCACAGCTCCTACTGACTGTAGTTGCTGTGAGTGCTCGGCATGTCTGCAAGTCAGACCTCAGTGTCTCAAGTCCGGCTAACAGAAAATGAGAAAAAATACACAGTCACCAGATGTGAAAGAAGTCTGGTTGAAGTGACCTGCAGAGCATCACAGAGGAACTTTGCAATGCAGAACTGGGGTAGAATCTGGTTCTTCTGGGGGTCATTCACTGCTTTTACTGTGAGATCATCCTTTCTGTTTCTGCAATCTGCTGCCTCGTTCTCTGAACGCCTTCCAGCTTCTGCAACAGATGAGGCAGGTGTCCTCCAGACAACAACTTCCTTCAGTACACAAACCTTTTTCATCCCCAGAGCATATTCAGCCTGCGTACAGTGCGAAGAAGGGGTCCTGTGGAAAAAATAGTATGCGATCGTGTAATAAGGAGCACCAATTAAGGTTTCACAGGCCAGCTTTAATCTGGCATTTTAGGAATTTTGGATGTTTGATTTTGGAACCTTTATGTCCTTTTAGTGTAGGATTGAGATTTTGGGGGGGAGGAGGTGTCTTTTTTTTTTTTTTTTTTTTTTTAAGAACAAACGGGAAAAAACCCTCCCTCCTTGGGGCATCATACTGGTGTCCATGTGGTTCATCTGTAGTGTTGGAACACTGAGATTCAACACTCAGACCTCTGCCTCTTGAATGTAACCGACAGCAGCTGTGAGCTGTTACCTTCTGTGAGAGGCTGTGCAGCTCAACACTAGAAGGGGATGAGAGACACACTTTGGTAGTAGTTTCCACAGATATTGCGAACAGCAGAGGGAAGGTGAGACTTGAGTATCTGTGGGTCCATTCCAGGTTCTATAGAGGTTTGAGCTAGTGGTTGCACTGTTCTGTCTGTTCCTCCTAAGCTTGCCCCCTTCTGCCCCATCTGCTCTGACCTGTCTCTGGTTCTCTCCCACTCCTCATTCCAGTCCTATGTGCCTTACCTAGCCAGTTCCAGTCTCCACTCTTTAGATTTCTCATCATGTAGCAAGTCCTAGGCCTGATCTTCACTTCCGGAGAAATTCGGTGGTAGTTGATGGGAGATACACAAGATACGGAGAATAGCTTGCATATCTACCATCGACTTCCTAACGTCTTATCATGGCATCCTTACTATGCTGCACCAATGGGAAATGCCCTCCCTTTGAGTAGTGTCACTCTTTTGGTGGGGGTGTATTAATGGTGTCGACTTCCCAATTGAATGGGTCTCTCCTACAACAGAATGGATTTGGCAGCGCCAACAGTGCTGCTGTCGATATAGACGTGCTCCTAAAGTCAGCTTCCGACTATCCATCCTAGCCCCTTTCCCTTTCTCTTCCGCTTTCTGCCAAGCCCCCACTCCCACTGTGATTGTCACAAACCATCTGTGTGATAGGTGAGAACTGTAAATCTCCATTTTTTTCAATGGAGATATTGATACATAGCAAGCAAGGTCAACATTTTCAAATTTGACTGTACTCCACGAACATAAAGATTATTAAAAAGAAGGTAGAGTGTACTTCAAGAGAACACAATGAAGGGATTCCCATAACCACCTGCGTGTTACATTAGTGACTGAATGATTCCATGCCACTGGAAATGAGTCTTACGTACCTCTACACAGTTTTAAAAAAATGTTAAACACACTCCATTTATAACACAGAACAGCACTTGGCCTCCATTCCTGTTATAGCAAATGTCTGTGGTTCCACCCAAAGATTCTCTTTCATATGTTCCTCTGTCCGTCTTAAATATAAAATGAATCACAAGGCTTACGATTTCACAAAGAATTACCTGTAAATTTTTCAGCTTAAAGCATCTGATGAAGTGGTATTTTTCTTCCCACAAACACTGATGTAGTAAATAAATTTGTTAGTCTTTAAAAGTGCCACAGAACTCTTTGTTTGTTTTTCTAAATTAGACTGACATGACTACCCCTTTGTAAGTTGTCTTCAGGGTAATTCAAAATACTAGGTATGTCTACACTTAGAAGTTATTTTGAAATAATGAGGCTTATTTCAAAACAACTTTTTTCATGTCCATGCATGCATTTTGTTATTTTGAATTAAGCTTTTCTTTATTTAGAAATAATGAAGTGCTATTTTGAAATCATAAAACCTATTTTTATTTTAAAATAGTGCTAAATAAAAATTATTATTTCCAAAAAAAACTATTCTAAGCCGCAGAATAGACTTATTTTGAACTAATGGCCCTACTCTTTTGCCTGCCTTCCCCTATTTTGTATTAGAGACACTAGTGAAGAATCTCTGTTTTGAAATAACAACTCCTACCTTATTTTGAATCAGTCTTCTGGGCTCCTAATTTGAAATAATATATTTGAAGTAGTGCTAATTCAAAATAATTACTTCAAATTAAAATTGAAGTAATTATTTTGAAATAACTATTTTGAATTAATTTTCTAAGTGTAGACGTAGCCATTGTTTCATCAACCTGCTTGGCACAGAGCTCCAGTGACCCAAAAATACTATTAAAAGTACAGATGCAGAAATCTGCAGCCCTGAAATGCAGCTGCCTGTGGGATGGCATTTATTTTAGAAAGACATGCTGTTGTTTTAATTAATATTGATGTTGCACTAACCAACTGGCAGTTTCGTGGGATTCCCTTACTAAGAGTGATAGTGTTGTTGCTCTTTTAGAGCAAACACTACTCCAGTTTCCTCTGCTGGCTTCTTGTGAACATTTGGCTGAATGTCATCTATGTCTCCTCACTAAAAAGCAAGGTTTTTTTTTTTTGTTTTAATTTTTAAAATTTAGGGCTTTTTTCACCATCCCTTTAATCATACTGAGGTGGTTCACCCAAATCAACACTAATGTTCTGTGCTTAGAATTACAGAAGATTGTTTCCATGGGACCTCAGGAGGCCATCTAGTCCAGCCTCTTGCTCAAAGCAGGAACCATCCCAAGTAAATCATCCCAGCCAGGGTTTTGTCCAACTGGGCCTTAAAACCTCTAAGGCTGGAGATTTCGTGACCTACCTAGGGAACCCATTTCAGTGTTTCACTGCCCTGTTTGTGAAAAAGCTTTTTCTAATACCCAACCTAGACCTCCCTCACTGCAACTTGAGACCACTGATCCTAGTTCTGTCATCTGCTACCAGTGAGAAGAGCCTCACTCCATCCTCCCTGGGACCCCCTTTCAGGCAGTTGAAGGCTGCTGTCAAAAATCCCCCCTGACTCTTTTCTTTTTCCTCATCCTTTTCTCATAAATCTTGTGCTCCAGACACCTAATCATTTTCATTGCCCTCTACTGAACTCAGAATCTGTCTATATCCTGTCTGTAGTGGTGGGCACAAAACTGGACACAGTATTCCAAATGTAGCTTCACAAGTGCCAAATAGAGGGGAATAATCACTTCCCTTGATCTACTGGCAATGGTCCTACTAATGCAGCCCAATGTGCCATTAGCATTTTTGGCAATAAGGCACACTCTTGGCTCATATCCATCTTGTCCACTATAATTTCTAGGTCATTTTCTGCCCTACTGCTGCCTAGCCAGGTTTCTCTCTATCTTGTGGTCCCTTCATCAAACCCATACTCCTTTAACTTGCTGTTAAGAAAATTTCTCTTTAGCTTCCTCCCAGTACCTGCGATATAGCTTCTGAGGCCCTCTTCTTACTCAACAGTAACCTTGCTTGCTCCACTAATTTTCTTTCTAAATGCATTGAATAAATCTATAATTGTGATGTATCTGCTTAATTCTATGTTCCTTTGCCCGATGTTGTTCACCCAGATCTGTTTACCACTGCCTAGGCTGTAAAGAAGCCATGTCTGCAGAGACATAAAAATCACAATATAAATCTCACACTGTGGGAGCTGAGATTAAAATGCCACAGGCCTCTTAACTCTTGAACTATAGAGGAACACGCTCGGTCAGCAACAATGATGGATCTCTTCTCCTCTCTGTGTATCCAGGCAGATGCAGAGCAGTGTCATTCACTCATATAAGTATCAACGCACAGCCCCAACGTTACAGGGTGTAATCGTAGAGAATTTAGAATTTAGGTTACAATTTAACATGTGTTTTCCTGACTCATCAGTTATTTGACTCTCAAACTTAATAGTGCATTAATTTAGTATTTCATTTTTTGTAGTAAAATTTTGAAGCCGGTTTCCCAAAGGACCCATCTTTTATTTAGCCTTTGAAATTAAATGGCCAGCTGTATCAACACCGAGGAGCAACTTTTGAGAACATGGAGTCATTTGGGCACCATGGAGCTGATATGGCATTTAGATGCTCAATGGGAGCATGCGGGTAGTGAGCTGTTTTGAAAATTAGACCTTTTAAGGCATTTTTCTCTCTGAAGACCTCTCTCAAGTGCTCATTGGGTGTCTCTGCCATGGCTTTTTCTGCTTCTCCATAATGTGAATGGTTCTCTGACTATTTATATATGCTGAGCCTTTCTGTCTAAGGCTATGAACCACTTTCAAGCCTCCCTTATAAAACTGTAGTGTGTGTCTGACAGTTTCCATTCTTCTTTTAGACGTAAAAGCTCTTGTGTTTCCACTCTAGTTTTCCATTGGTATCAGTATGGAGTGCTCTGTGCTTTCTAATATCCTTAGCCTTATGCTTTCTATTTGAGCCAAACTCCCTGTCATGTGATAGTTGCATTCTGCATTCTTACATTGGTAACAGATGCTTTCTGCATACCCTGCATCCCTCCACTCTTCAGAGTGTAAGGCCTCTAGTAAAACAGTCTCAGTTGACATAGATGGAGTAATAGAAGGATCATCAAGGGTTGGAAGCTCTGAAGAATGACAGGGAAGACGGTAAGCATTTCCTAGACTCTTGGGAGATAGAGTTGTGAAATGTAACTACAAGAAGTTCTCAGTTTTTAGTTAAGTTAAATGCAACACAAAAATTGGAATTGATACATGCATGTCTATCTCTCCTCAGTTCTCCTTTATTTCCTTACTTGGAAATAATTTAGTATGTTCTTCTTTTGCCATTGCCAGAATTTCAGGTATTCACTTAGACTTATGAGAGTGCAGGATTCCCATAGCTCTTCTTTCTCTCTCTCATATCTGCCTTGCAGGAATACAAAACTGAAAAGAAGAACAGAGTTTTGCTCAAAACTTATCTTGTGTTAAGGGTGTGTGTGTCTGTCTTCAGTTAATCATTGAAAGGGGGGGGGGATTTTTACACAATAATTTGAAATTATTTAGAATCTCAGAAGACCTGGACCGATGAGGAAAGATGGTCTTGTGCTAAGACACTGGGCTGGGATGTGAGAGATCTTGACTCATTTCTTGTCTCTGCCACAGGCAGGTCACTTCATCTCTTTGGGCACCAGTTTCTCATCTCTAAAATGGAAATAGCACTTTTGTTTTTCTGGTCTTTCTCCACCTTAGTTTGTGAACTCAACACAGGGAAACATCTCTGCCTGTGAATATGTAGGGAGAAAGCATGGTTTGGTGGTACAGCTTGGCTGCTAGCCTGGGGTTCAGAGGATGTGGGTTCAGCTCCCTGCTCCACCACAGAGTTCCTTGTGACCTGGGATAAGTCTCTGGCGGTTTATCTGTGCCTTAAATGTGTAGTGGGTTATCTTGAGTTAATTTACATTAAAGAGCCTTGTGTTCATTAACACATATTTTGATGTGATTCTTTTGGCATTTGAATGTATTTTATTAAACCCACTTTGGAGTTTACCTGCAACACCTCAAGAGGTGTGGACACGTCCCCATCTTGACACAACTGTTGCACATCTGCCAAGCACTTGCACTGGTATCCCACATTGCTTTAGTTGGGTACTTGGGTCGTCCTGGGTTCTCTATAATGCCCTGGGGGTCATCCTGACTGCACATCACCTTCATGTTTAAATGCTGGCATGCAGCTAGGTGCTGTCCTTTGTAAATTTGGCTTGTGGGGAGCTCATAAACCTGTGTGATACTACTAATTATTGGTTAGCCATGATGCCTTGTACTTCCACGTGGTCTCATGCCTTAGGCTCCTGACTTCATTGCCCTGTGGAGAGAGGTGTGTAGAGGCCTCTCTGGCTTCTAATCATTGCAGTGCACCAAAATCCAAGCAGCTGTCTGAACAAATGAATGAGAGGGAGTACAACAGTGACCCAAACTAGTACCACACCAAGGAAAAGGAGCTCTGGCTGCTCTCTGAGTGTCAAGGGCAATAACAGGACTTCTTGGAAAGCTCACAGAGTTTGCAACTGTATAAGGTTCTGGACTGTCTGTTTAGCCCCTGTGTTTTGTGGACTCCATCAGCTAAACCCCCAAAGATGCTGACCAGGATGCAAACCAGGAGCCGATTGATGCCAAAATCCATGTTCTTGTTGACCTAGTGATCCAAAAGGCAGACAGAGTTCTTGGTCCCTCTGAATCACAGCTGGAAGAGCCATATGGGTCACAGTTGGAGACCCAAACTGTGGAGGTGACCACTTTTGTTAAGCATTATGTAATACAATGGCTTTCAAACTTTCTTTCCCAGGACCCAGTTGGGGAAGAAGAAATGATTCATGCCCCTGACCCAACAATTACATGTTTGAGCAATGAATTCCAGGCTTTCACCAATAGCAGCAGGGGGTGGTGTGACCCAGTACCTGAGCATCTGTAGCCCAATACTGGGTCCAGTGTTCCCTCTAAGCTGCGCAGCCACGTGGCCGCGCAGCCCGCCACAGCCCCCCTGTGCAGGGAAGGCTGCCGGCTGCGCATGGCCGGCAGCTAGTGTCCCTGCATAGAGCTCCTCTGCGGCTGGGAGTTTTCAAAACTCCCGCCCAGAGAAGCTCTAACGGAGCATGCCCAGAATATCTGAGCATGCTATGTTAGTGCTTCTCTGGCCCAGGAGCTGTGAGGGCCATGCAGGGTAAGCAGGGGAGCGGGGAGGGGACTCCAGAATCAGGCCTGCGGGGGGGGGGGGGCGCTGTGCAGCGAGCAACAGGAGTTGCTCAGCTGCTGGTTTGAAAACCACTGGTATAATAAATAAAGGTGCATGGATGGGTTAAAAGAACTTTATCTTGGGTAGTGTCAGGATGCTGCTGTGTTAGACTGTCTTCGCTCCACCACTTGGGTTTTAGTCTTCCCCCCACCTGTTGCTCAAAAGGTGGCCACACCAGTGAGCGTACAAACTCTCTATTCCTTTCCGGCCACCCTCTAAATAGGCAAACACAAAACCCCTGCTTAAGCCTGCTGTGTTGTAGCTCGATCTCCCTACTGGGATGTTTATTATCCTCTCTCCTGCTTGGTTACCTCCTTTGTTGACCCTAACCCCAGCCAAAATGGTTGCACCAAGTGGGTTAACAAAGTCACAGTTTAAAGGGAAGGCTCTGTTATTTTAGTGGGAGCTACAGAAAAGAAAAGGCACTGGAAGTCATGCTGTCCAAACATCTAAAAATATATTGTAAGGGACTTTAAGAAATTCAGCCCCCTTTGGGTTTACTGCAGAACTCTATTTTCCAGTGTGTTCAATCTGTGGGTATTTGTGGGGGCGGGGAGAACTCATGGCAAAGATGCAAGTCTCTCACCAGTACCCATAGAGCTTGTGGTTCCCCTCTAGTTCTCAGTTAGTTCAGGGGCACCATCATCATGCCAGATATCAGCATCACATACTTCTGTGGTTTGCCCATTGACTTTTTGAACAGAGTCCTTTTGCGCCTTTTGGGGAGGGGACACAGGATTATGGCCTCCACGGTAAGGACACACTGTAGAAGTGCACATATTATTCCTAGGCTCAATCTGCTGGCCACCTCTCCTGCCTACTTCCATCCCAAAGTCAATTTGCAGAGGTACATTCTGTCATTAGCCTGTTGCTGCTGAACCCTGTATATAGTCCCTGCTCTTCCAACACCCAGAACCCACCTGGCATTTATTACTCCTTTCCCAGGTTGTCACAACCACCACCAGAGGCCACCCTCCCCTCACTCTGGGCCCAGAGATCCAAGAGAAGTGGGAAGAACATGGAAATGTTTTACCATCTCTAGGCTTACCCAAGACAGAGAAGAGCCTATGGGAATGGAGTTCCAAAAGTGTGGAAAACATCATTTTCTCACTGTTGGCATGGACACTACAATTTGAACAATAGTTGGTTGTCCTTTTTTTGTCTTTCTTCATAGCAGCTAACACCTTAATCATGATGTACACGTGTTGCTAATATTGAGGAAATGCCTGTCCAGTCAGCGTAGGAGAGAGAGGATCTCAAACAATGAGAAGTTCAGAGAACTTTTGTTTTATTCCGAGAGAGAGAAAAATGTAGATGAATGGGAGAAAATGGTTACTGAAGCTTGGAAAAGAGAGAGAACAGGACAGGAAAAGGTATAGGTCTTCACAGGTACAGCTGCTGGAGACGTAAACAACCTGTCTAGAGAACACAGCAGCTTTGGGGTCAAAGACTGTGCCAGGCCTGTGAATCCATAGCAGATACTTCCTTGCACTGGGTCACACTGCGACAAAATCTAAAAACAGGTCCTTTTCTAAGCATCCTATGCAACAAGATGAATAATATGGACAACAGGCAACCCCCTTAGCTCCTTCAGCCACAAGGTAGAATGCCGTTCTATCAGCACCTATGCCCCAAGATGCAGAAAACATTTCTGAGTTCCCTAAGTACACTAATTTGTGACTTTGAAAGCACAACCATGTCTGCATGGTTCACTTTGTTTGTTTTTATGTTTTTAATGGGCTTTCTCTTTGCACATTATGTATATTCAATAAGTGTTTTTATTGTTCACCATGTTTAAATTGGTGTATTCACTCTTCTTTATTAAAAATTAATTGAAAATATGTTTTCATTCATGGGTTTGCATCTCACACAGTTCATTAAAATACCCTTACTGCCATAAAATCCACTAAATATAAACCCCACATATACTGTACTAAATGTTCCATGTAACACATGATGATAAAAAAGCTTTGCAGCATTGTGCACACACATTAATACATGTGCTATAATCCTGGATAAAACCTTATACAAAAGTTTGTCTATCATTCAGCAGTGTCCCCTTCCTTCAGGGAAGGAATACAATACATCCCTTACTGTGTACCTGTGAATAATGGGAGCATTTCAGAGAGCTCTTCTCTCTAGCTCAGGGGTCGGCAACCCGGAAGATAAGAAGAGCAATTTGAAAAAAATTCCTTGAATAACCAAGTGTTTTGAGAGCTGCAGTAGGCATAACCTCCTAGGGTGTGGTTGGGGGAGCTGGGAGACGGGCCAGGGTGCCTGTTGCAGGGTTCCCTGGCAGAGAGAGGGGAACCTGGAACTGGGAGCAGGCCCCCTACAGGGTCCCCTGGTGACCAGACAGAGTTTGGAGCCTGGCATAGGCTGCCTGCATTGTCCCCCAGTGGCAGGGGAGGCCTAGAGCCCGGAGCTGCAAGGCGGCAGCCAAAGAACTGCATATGGCTCTGAAGCTGCAGGTCGCAGACCCTTGCTCTAGCTGTTCAGAGTGGTCAGCAAGTCTTCTGTTGTCAGTTGTTGGCTGCGTGTGTGTTCTCCAAACACAGTGCAGGTAACTGAGACTCTGCCCCATGATCAAATTATTCAATAAGACCACAGAACCTTTTCATCAGTGAAGGAACCGGGTCAGATTTATTGGCAGATGAGCACATTAGAAAATGCCCTATGCATGCTACAAGTACACATGTCATTGTGTTCCTATGACAGTGGACCAGCTCAACAAACAGCATGACTTTATGTTCTTCGTTCAGCCAGACAAAGATGCTTCCTCTGAGACTCTCTTTTATGAATCAGTACAAAGAAGTTGTGTATTGCCCCTCTAATGTGACATGGTATGATGCCACCTGTTACCTTGTACCAGACTGTTGGATCAAAATATCTCTCTTCTTCATATTATCAAGACATTTTTGTCCATTATGGTGCCATTGGAGTGGTCAGTGAGCCCTCATTATTGTTGGAGTATTGGGATGTCCTGGTTCCTTTCTGGAATGTGCTTGTGTCTGGCACTTTTTTTGGAATGTGTGTTTGTTGCACCAGAACTTTTCTTGCCAGTCCCTGGGAGTCTGCCAGAATTCACAGTATGGGTTCTGCTTACTTTGTTTTATAACAGACTTGGCCATTACTTTAGCTCAGGCCTCATATTTGGCCTGTTACACTAGGCTTCATTTCTCAGGCTCTTGCTTTCTACTCCATCTGCCAGCCACCTCTTCTGATCCATCCACAGTAGTCTTCCCCTTCTTGTCACATAGGCTTTGCAAAACACAGTAAGCAGCTATTGTAAGAGTCTGTTTTTTCTCATCATCTTTCAGTTTCAGTATCAAGCTCCTCCATCCTCCCTTCATTCTTTCAAATGTGCATTCTTGCAGTATATTCATTCAGGGCATAACTTGACCAGAGGTTCCCAACCAGTGGCCCAGGGCCCAAAAGTGGCCTGTGGGGATTTTCCAAGTGGCCCACTGCTCCCTTACTGCTGGCCACAGAAGAGAGCCACTTCCTAAGGATCCAAGTGGTACAGACTCCTTACTGCAGCTAAGGGGATGGGAGATTAGTGCTTCCCCCCTCAGCTGTAACAGGCAGTACAGCAAAGCACTCTGCCTAGATCCATAGGTGCTGGAGTCCCTGGAGTGTCTGCTGGAGGTAGAGGGTGAGGAGCACTGATCTTCTGTCCTCCTGGCTGCAGAAGGGAGCCACTGCGTAGGGACCAAGGTGGAGCACACAGAGCTATAGGATGTGTGCGGTTTTCCAGCACCAGCCAGGGTGATGGTAGATGGGAGATCAACAAGGAGGCAGACTGCTTTTCAGGGGGGCCTGCTGGTTGCCCTTCAGACTGGTGACCTTTCAGGAATGTACAGACTATATCTCTGGCCCTCGAGCCAAAAAGATTGGGAGCCACTGAACTAAACCAGTGTTTAATTAGTGCCAGGGCTGAGCTCTGCCGCCTCCAGACTTGGCAGTTCATAGCTGTGAAACATTTGCTTCCATATTCTTGATGGATGTTCAGGGGTGTTGCTGGCGCTGGGCACGCCAGGGCATGTGCCCTGAACTGCAGCACCAGTGCCCCGGATCTCCGGCCCAATTGGGCTGGAGATCTGGGGCCCGGCTGCCCGCACCCGCAGTGGCCCCGTGCCTGGCTGGGGATCTGGGACCCGGCTGCTGGCAGCTGCGGCGGCCTGGTCCCCTGCTGGGGATGCGGGGCCTGGCTGCCGGTAGTTGCTGGCGGCTGCGGCAGCCCCATCGCCCACCAGGGATGCAGGGCCCAGCCACCTGCGGCGGTGTGGTGGCGCCTGTCCCTGTCCCTGTCCCTGTCCCTGGCCAGGGGGTCGGGCCTGCAGGCTGAGAGGCGGGGTCTGGGCCCATGCCCCAGGTTCCTCCCCCAGCCAGTGACGCCCCTGCGGATGTTGATGGAGTTGCCACTCTTCCAGTCACACGGAAACCACCTTGTTTCTTGCTATTGAGCTTACTTTCTCCCTATGAGTTTCCTCCAATTTCTTAGCTGTTGGCTCTAGGGATTTATACTATGCTCATCACTATGGTTTCTAGACATCTGCAACCACCCAGTACAGTTCTTTCGCATCTGTGTTTATCTTCTTGATGCAAACCCCGCCCGCCAATCTTAACCGTATAAGTGTTCTTACTTTGCAGGAATCTATCACCCTTTTTCTTCCATCTTTTAAAATACTGAAACTCAAACCAGCATTTCTGAAGGCTCTAAATCAGGGGTTTCAAACATGTGGCCTTTGGGCCAAATGCGGCCCCAAAAGCTATTTCCTGTGGCCCGCAACAACACTTTCATTACCAATATTTGCAATATTGTTGTATGACAAGGTTTCAGGGGTGCAGCCCTTCGGTTAACATGCTAGTCCTCATATGGCCCTCGCAGTGATTTGTGTTTAAGACCCCTGCTTTAAATGGTGTATTTAGTTTGATTTGGTTTTCAAGACAGGAGGCAAGTTTCAGTTTGTTTTGATTATGAAACTCCACCTTTCTGTAACTCTGAATAGGATGGGTAATAAACAAATATGGGGCTTAACTGAAGAATAAATATTGTTGCAGGACATCACATGAAAAACAAATCACTGGGAAAAATATCTCTGTGGCTTTTAATTTCTTTATGCTTAGTGTTCCTGCTGACTAAAGGCAGTAAAATACTGTAAATCCATCAATGCATATATACTTACACTATAATCTGAATGTGGTGAGAATGTGTAAGTGTGTCAGGCCACGTTCTAAATTTTAAAATAATATACAGCAAATAGTACTGGCTCTGAATTATTTTCTTTAATTTCTGAAATGTTCGTGGTAGACTTTGCTGACTTATGGGTTAAGTCGTCCCTGTCCCACCTCACAGATTACATTATGTAGGGAGAGTTTCTGCTTATCTTTTCATGGCTGCAGGTTTGGCTTCCTGTTTAAGTGGAAAAATACTGGGGTTTGAAGGAGGCACTTAAGGTCAAATCATTTTAAAAAGAAATTGGTATCTTTGTCTAAATGAGTTGTGTCCCCACCCAGGTCCTTAAGCAAAACACGCAGAGGATATTGTACAAAGTCTTTTCTTGAGTTTTCCCTTATTATATGTTAAATAACAAAATCATGATGCAGAACTTTCATTGTAAATCTGAGCCTTAGTTTCTAAACCTTTTCCTGAACAGGCTGATTAGGGCTTTCCCAGCAGAATTTCCTATCCCTCCCTCCATTTCCTTTTTGCTTCAGAAGCCTTGCTGTTAATAGCATTGATTATCCTCATTTTTATTAGCAATGGGGCAGAGGGGAGGAAAGGAGGACTGTTTTGGATGGACCTGCTCTAAATATGGTTAGGTGCTGGTAGCAGTTGAAGTATTTGGGACACCAGGCAGCCAGAAAAGCTCCCGATGTAGTCATGGTTATCAGCAAGGGGACTGTTTTGCAAACCTTCTCTAGCCTTGGGTATTTTCCCTGTGTGGATTTAATGAGACTCCCCTCATCAGGCTGCCGCAGTGAGGAGACAGAATGCTCTGCTTCTCTGTAAAGGGTTGTGTAGCCTGACATCCACAGTTACTAACACTTACAATCATTAAAATGCATTTTTAAAAATCAAAGTCCCTGTTTACCAATTTTGTGCTGTCCTAAATGGACACTTTGCACCCCACAGATGTGAATTGCTTGGACAATGGAACAAATTAGCAGTTTAATTTTTTTGGTTTTAGTACATTAAAAGTGCTGCTTTTGTGTCTGGGTTTCCAAGGGGGAGGAATATAAACAAGGGGCTTCCTTCCAGTCACCTCTTGGCGACCCTGGGGGAGTCCTGCAGGTGGCCCTTTGCCTTAGTCTCTTTCTTTGGTCCTCAGCCACTCCCTATGAATTTATCTCACCAGTTCCCATCCTTCTGAGTGAGTGCCTATCTAGTTAATACTAGACAAAATATGTGCTCTCCCACCACCCACCCTGCACCACTCCACTCCCCACGTGGCCCCACATTTTCCCATCCATCATGACTGAGGGTAATGGAGACACGCCCTGGAGGGTTCACTGGGGCTGCTCCAAGCCCCCACCAGTGTGGCACTGCAGCTCCCCAGCTGAGCACCTGGCCAGTGTGGAACTGGCCAGGGTGGGAGGCTGCTCCTCTGTTCAGTCAGAGTTAAGAGTTACCAGATGTCAGGCAAAAGGAGGACATGTCCTCCTTATTACCTTCATGTCCTTCATTCGGCAAGTGTTTTAAAAATACGTGGTTTTGTCTGGCTGTTTACTTTCAGGGGTTAAAGGATGCTGTCACGCCTTGGAACATCTTATTTTTAGGGGGAAGCGTTATAGGGAATACTACATTACATTAATATTAGAATATTGCATTAATACTACCTTTTCTCCATATGTTCTCCAGTGTCCTCCTTTTCCTACTTTCCTGTCCTCCTTTGCATGCTTTGGTATCTGGTAACCCTAACTGCAGTAAGCCAAGGACTGTTGCTCCCTTGAGGGGCCTGCTCCTCTTCTCTGGCTGGTGTGGAGATTGAGGTGGCAGCACCCAGCACAGAGCTTGTGGGCTAAATGACCTCATTCACTCTTCCGCCCACTGGGGTCTTACCAGTCAGCTGGGGAGCCACTGCTCTGGTCCATCAATGTAGATTATCAAAACAGTGTGAATAGTTCATAGCCAAAAGTCCTCAAATATAGAGACTAGGTCACCTCCAATGCATGTGGGCTTTAAAACCCAGTTTTATTCTCACCGTAATCCCATGTCTTCTGCCATACCTTCATCCTTCGGCCAGGACAGTCGCACTAGCCTTTCCTCTGGGCTTAAACAGGCTTTTACCCCAGCAGAAACTTGCACAGGCTTTCTGCTGGGAGCTTGCTTGCTAGTGGAGCCTCCCTCTCTCCCTCAGGTGCTCTTACTCGTTCTTGGGATGCAAATATCTTGAAAGGGGATATCGTAAGCCCCATAGCAGGTAAACCCCCTCCTTCAGCCCCTCTGGCACTTGTTCCAGCTGTCAGGTGCAGAGTCAGCAAGCCCTTCCCTCTGCTGCCCCTTCTGCCTTCTTTCCTGTTCAGCCCTTCCTTCTGCTTCTCTGACTCAGAGATGCAACCCTGCAAACTACTCGCTGCTTTCCTGCCATAATATCACCCCCAGGGTCCACATTCTGTGTCTGGTAACTCTCCTCTCCTTCCCAGCTCTTGACTGATCTTTTAAAGTTCCCATGAGCTTCTCTGGCCTCTTAAATGGCCCAACTGGGAGCCCATGGACAGGAACAGGAGCCGTGAGCTAAGATTCATTTAATGGCCCAGCTACTTGGTTACACGGCATCTGTGTTAATGTAACTGATTGCATGAAAACAAAATAAAAACAATTATATTTATTGTGGGCTTTCTTGCCTCTGCTCTGTTTCAAATAAAGCCAAAGCACTGGGCCTTGGCCCGTTTCAGAAATACAAAACACGGACAGCAGCAGAAACCTGTGAAGTCAGGTGAAGAAATGTGTGCAGCTCTTCTATGCATTAAAGCTGTAAATTGCATATACCAGTGGTTCCCAACCTGAGGGGTCCAGGGACTTCTTCCAGGGGGTCGGTGGTACTGCTTCCTCTGGGGCTGAAACCCAGCTGTGGCCCTGATCCTCCTGGCGGGGTTGGGGGCCGCAGAGGGCTGGCTGCTGCCTCTGTTCACTGGCTGCTGATGCTGACGGCGGTGCAGCTTCCCCCCCTGCAGGGGCTTCCTGCCCCTGCTTCCCCTGCAGAGACTGGCTTGGGGGCCAGAGGCCGCAGCAGCCTCCGCTCCCGACAGGGGAAGGGGCTACACGCAGCTCTTGGGCAGGGACAGCGAGCTGGGGCAGCGTGCTGCCACCACCGCTGCCCCATTCTCTTTCCAGGAGTAGGGGCTCCTGTGGCTATGGCCTTCTGCCTGGGAGCTGCGTGAGGCCCCATTCCCCTACTGGAGAGAAGAGTTCCCCTGGGCAGGGGTCCATAGCTGCAGCAGCCCCTACTCCCAGTAGGAAAATGTGGCTGCGATGGCTGCAGCGCATGGCTATGGCTCGCTGCCCCTGCCCATTCCCCTGCTGGAGAGCAGGGGCTGCCGTGGCTATGGCCCTCTGCCTGGAGGGGACCCTGCTCCCCCGCAGGAGAGTAGTGCGGGCCAGATTCTGAGTGCAGAGGGTCTCCCAAAATTTGTTAACTTAAAAAGGGATCTCCAACCTTACAGAGGTTGGGAACCACTGGTGTATATACCAATGAGCATAGGCCCATTTCCAGTATTTTGAATGCTTACTAGGGAAGAGTTATGTAGCATTTGCTATTAGCTACTGTAATGAGTCCTTTAGCCTTTTTCATCTTCAAAGCATGTGAGAAATATTTAAAACCAACATGCCACTTGTCATGGGATGCACATCTGTGCACCCTGGGTTATGATCTGTATGATTTTTCTGTTCACTTGTACACTACAATTGTATGATATTTTGCCAGTTATATCATGCAATATTTCTTTATGGATGTTCATAACCTATTCTGCATGATTAGTATAATATCTTGTTTTGTGCATTCTCATGCATGTGTACAGATGTGTAGCATGGCTGGGGGGGCGGGGGAGAGACAAACAGAACTCTTATCCAGCAACATTTAAACAAACAAAGCTGAGAGCAAGCAAGGAAATAACTGGAGAAGGCAACAAAGGTACGCTAATTGAGGTGGGTCAGACTGGACAAAGGGATCACCTGTGCCCAGAAGGGGAGGGGTCGGGGGAGTCAAAACAAAAAGAGACACTTGGAGGGAGTTGGGGCTTTTTACCAAGGAATCTCAGTCTTGAAACAACTCCAAGCAAGATCTGGACCCTTCCTGGCCTCAGGCAGAGACTGGCTGTGCAAACATATGATAGCCAAACACCTTGAGCATAAACTCAGTTTAGGTAGAGCTATTAGGTCAGGATGCATGTTTTAGCTTTTATTTCCTTGTGGTCACTCTTGACTCATTTATATTGTGATTTTGTCATGATTGGCCATATTCTCATTTAGAATTATAATCTGATCAATCAGCTAGTAGTTGGTTTATCTAAAGCTGTGCAATCTTTAGAGGGTGTGAGTGAAGAAGGCCAGGTACGGTCTGTTTCCTTGTTAAATGGACGGACACAACTGCCCCTTTGGAACTTCGAAATTCACAGTTACCCTTCTCTTGGACCAGGACTTCTGCTGCAGCACTCATTACCCAGCCGGTTGGCACCTCTGGTTCTTGCCTGTGGTGGGCTGTGTCCAATGGCCATTAATGATAAGAGTGACCAGACAGGCTTCTTAAACCAGCTACATAGCCACATGTGGTTTATTTAATACAGTAGGAACCAAAGCATAAGGGAAGAAGAATCTTAAAAGAATGTGTTTCACTTAAGTCTATCTTACCGGGAAGCTTGTCATACCCCGCTGGTAACGTGTCCTAGACAGTCTTCACTTTTTCAGACATCCCTGCAGGGTGCTGTGTTTCAGTGCGAACAAATGCCCACTCTCAAGAGAGTCCTTTTAAAACTACAATAGTCTGTTTGATCTCTGGTGTGTGCAGGCCTTTCCAGGTCCTAGCATTGCTTTTTAACAGCACTTGTGTTCAGGGAGAAGTGGCTTGCCTTGTTCTATTTTATTTCCTTCCTGCTTGCTTTTTCTTAAAGCTCCCTATTAAACTAAACAAATGCATTCTTCCAGCAAACCTCCTAATAATCAGGTCAACATACAGTAGTCATAAATTATTACAGAGCTGCTCCAGTTCCGTCATCACATTCTGTTAGATTGCTACTAATGGAGGATTTAGGCTGAGGTCTAAAGAATATGTAGGAAAATTCTTCATATGCATTCCCTATTTTCCTTGGAGTCCCTGCCCAACTTATGTTCTCTGTCACCCCTGCCAGCCACTCCCCTCTGCTGAACACTGGCTGTGCATAGCACTACTGGAGCTTCCTCAGAGCTTTGGTTTGCATTCTCCACGCAGCCCGCTCTTTGTCTTTCATTTTATTAACTCCTGCCAACTTTAATCCTTGGCTTTCAACTTACTCTGCCTGTGGTTCTACTGCCTTATTCATTGCAGCTAGTTTAACTATTAATTGCCACATTGATTACTTGGCATCATCGTGTATTGCTACTTACCATTAACTGCCTTATTGATTCCTCACCTCACCGTGCTTCTTGTTCTCCACCTTTGCCATGTCTCCCTCTCTACGCCAAATGTCAGGCTTCCTATTTTCCCTTCTCTGCTCCCCCCACATCTGCAGTTCTCTGTCTCCTACAAAAATCCTCATGACACCTTAGTCTCTTCCCCCCTGCCCCCGCTACTGGTGACATGTGCCCCAGACCTGACTACATCATCTTTCCCCCTCAGCCTGGATTCTGAGCTGTCTCTTTCCCACTGCTGTAGTAATACACAAATCAGTGGTTCCCAACCTGTGGCCCAGGGCTCAAAAGTGACCTGTGGGGGCTTTCAGAGTGGCCCATGGCTCCCATCTGGCTGGCTACAGAAGGGAACTGTTGCTTAAGGACCCAGGCAAAGCCAGCTGCAGCAGAGAGCAAAGCACTCTGTCTGGATCCCTACCAGAAAGAAGCCACTGTCTAGGGATCCAGGTGGAGCGCACAGGGTGTGTGGTTTCCCTGCTGCAGCCACGGGGCCAGGAGATCAGTGAGGAGGCAGCCTCCTCACCAAACTACGTGTATCTGGCTGAGGGGTAGCAGCCTGCTGGCAGAGACAGGTGGCCCTTCAGGATTGTAACAATGATATCTGTGGTCCATGAGCTAAAAATGTTGGAAATCACTGACCCAAACAGTAATGTGTAGTGGCCTCAGCCAGACCGGGGCCTCACTGTGCTTGGTACTGTACAAACATGTAGGAAATGTCTTCCCTTCTCCTGCTCTTCTGCTTTCTTCCCCCCTTTCCTAGCTTAGTGAATCCTAGGTCTTCCCCAGTGTTTAGCCTCTGTTACTATCCTTTCCTATCATGGCCTTTCCTTCCCTCTTCCTGTGATGTGGCAGCAATGTTTGCTTCCCTTTCCCTTGATCTTATCACTTCAGCCTTTGTCTCCCGGTCATATTTTTTTCCCCTAGGAATGTATGCTATCTGTTTCTTCCATCACCTGTCCTGTGTTATCTTCCCTTTACTTCCTTCCCTCCATTTCCAGGTTCACTTTTGAGAGTTGGTTGCATGCTTTTCTTGCTGTTTGGAAACCCTCTGTGTCTCTTGTCTTCTCTAACATCCTGATTAACGCTGCAGGCCTTGATTCACTTGCCTTCTGAACCACTTTCTTCCCTTGATCTTCACTAGGCTTCGCTGTTCCTTGCTTATAGAGGGGAACTGACTGAAAATTTGCAAGTGATAAGAAAGTTTGGAAACACTGATAACAAGCTCCTTGAATTTAGCTGTGTGAGGTAAGATATACAGAGCATACCAGCACAAAGGTGCTAGGTTTCAGGGACATTAGAAATCTAGTACATAGTAGGCAGTAGGTATGAGTATTAAAATCCAGTAGCATGGAGAAAGCTGAAAATTCTAAAATACACTGATTTAAGAGGTTATATAGACAACGATTACTTTGGAAAAGAAAAATGTAAAAAATAGGAAGCAATCATTCTGGTTACCTGAAGGGTTGCTTGAATATCTGAGATTATTCAACCAAAAAGCCCCCAATCAAAAATTGCATGAGGGAGAAAGAAAGTGTATTAATACATAAGGAGGTTAAACTGAGTGAGACTCCGTGGAGTTACTAAACTCTTTCTTGTTGCAGTTTTAAAAAATGAAGTGTAAATGATTAGTTAGGTGGGCAGGCTGTTAACATTGCTATTCATAACAGCCAGGTAAGGGAGTACACGAAAAAAGTAAACAAAACAGCTAAGCTTTCAGAGATACCACATATCCCAAATGTTAGTCTAGAATTTAGCAACATTTTTACTGTACCACAGTTGCTGAAAAAAACCTGGACAATGGGGGGAGGTATTTGAAGGGCTGTATGGTAGGACTACTGACCTTTAAAGGAGAGCTGCATAAGTATAGCGATTACTGTCATGAAAGTGTAAATGCTAGTGAAATAATGGAACAAATAATAAAAGCGGAGGGGAGGAAGAGGGATGTGTAAGAAGCAACAGAACCATGAGCAATAACTACATGAGTTCATAAAGAATAAATCTCACTAGACAAACATTGTTGTTCTTTTGATAGAATTACAAAATTAATGGCTGTAGGGAATGGAGGGGAAAGTAGATACATATTTGGATTCCAACCTGAAAATTAATTGAAATTGGCTTGAGCTGGAACTGTATTAAGTGGATTGAAAACTGGATAAAAGATAGTAAATAAAAGTTAATGATTAGTAGGAATGTAGCAGTGCCGGATGAGACAAGGGGCTTGAGGGTTGGACTGGTCTTATTTAACATTTTCATTAATGATATGAAAGGGAGTAAACAACACGCTAATGACATTTGAAGATAAATTGGGAATTGTGGCTCTCGCGGAGGGAACAGTAATAATAGAAAGAGACCTAGAGGGATTGCAAAGGGGTAGAAAATAAAATTAGATTCAATATGGAAACAATCACAACTAGGATGAAATGATCCAAACTGCATTTACTAAATGAGATGGAGAAACGTGGGATTCTGCTGAAAGGGACCTATTAAGTGCTGTGGTGCTAAAAATGACACTAGGTTCTGTAATACTGTCTCTGTATGACTGCTCCCAACCTTCCTAACACCACTGGAATTTGAACCAATGTTATCAACAGTGGAAATTGTTTACAGAAATTATCTAGTACAGACAATGTTTTATCACGGTCTCTAGAAGATTAGTCTTACCTACATTAACAGCTAAACCCTTTAACAGCATTTCAGAACCCTGCTATTAAACTCAGCCCCATTAGATCCTTAGTTGGTGTGATCTAGCCATCCTGAGATAGCCACCTGAAAATGCCAAGAACAGGGCAGGCTGCAAAATGAGAGCAAATTTCTCTCAGTATTGCTGGAGGACATTGAAGTCAGGCTTCCTGATAAGCCACAAACAAAGCTTCTGTTACCCCACACTGGATTATTGAGAAGCCCCAGGAAAGTATTCTCGGCACCTTTTACTGAATTTCAGCAGCTGGTTCCCAACCAGTCACTGGGTCAAGTAAAGAGGTAAGTTACTTAAAACTCTATGCTCCTTAACCAAAGACAGTTCTTCTGACCCCAAGGGTCAGCTGCAGTACCAGCTAACTATACATTTGAATCTAACCAAAAATAGCATGCTGCCAGCCAATCCTTTGGTAACTAAACCAAAGGTTTATCATACAAAGAAAGGAAAAAAAAAACCTATGAGTATTGTTAAAGGATTAAAGCAAATCACATACATACAATTATGTCAAAGTCTATGTAAATCAAGTCCTTGATAGAATTCGGAGTCTGGAAGCTTGTGTAGCACCTCTGGTGTACATCCAATACCTGGATGGTTCTCAGTCCTTTGTTCACAGATTCAGTTGTAGCTGAATAGATCCAGAGATATGTGTTGGCTTAGAAGCTGCATAGACTGAAAGGTAAAGATGTGGGTGTTTCAGCTGCCTTTTTAAGTCCTCTGCCCTCTTCCTTTCTGTTTGTGGAATTTTTCAGGAAACAAAAAGGAGTCTACAGTCGCATGGGCAAGTTCTGGTGACTCATCAGGTCTCTCCCTGGGCCCCATTGTACCTGTGAGTTTCCTTAGTGGGCCGTTAAGGAGACAATAACTGCAGACATCCTGTTTGGGGTGTCTTCCAGAAACATATCACAGGTTGAAATATAGATCTATCAAAGGTATTCATAACTTTTAATACTGGTATGACACATACACATAAAAGCAAATTTATAACCTTTCTATTGGTACCTGAATGGATTATTGTGATTTTGAAATATTAATATTAAGTATTACCATAAATGGTCCACTAAATCTAGACAGCATCAGAGTACAGAACCCTATTCTTTGCACCACAGTGGTTCACTGAACCAGAAACCTGAGCAACAGTCTTAGCGCTAAAGGCCTACAGCAGCCATGCTTCAGACTCCTGATTCATGGGACAGGCAGCATTCTCACTGGATACCGGGACAGTATAAAGACCACAATAGGAAGAAGTTGTCTGAGCACTAGGCCATGACTACTGGTTGCTACCTTATCTGACCTTGCCTTATCGTCTTGTCCTACCTTGCCTACCTATGCCACCAACCCAAACCCTTGGATTGGATCTTCTCAGGCACTGACAACCTATAAGAACTCCAACCATTGCCCTGAAGTGACTCTAATACCGATTGGTCGATTGGCTATGAGACCACCCACGTGCCATTTGACTGCAGCACTGGACTGACCTTAGCCCACTTCAGTCATTGGGCATTAGAGGCAGCTGGCAGGATCTCTTGATGATCACTGTCAGCAAAGGTCCGTCCTGAAATACATCTGTAAAGCTTGGTCTATAGGTGGGGTTCTCAACTTTGGAATCATTAAGAGATGCTTGGGGTTGTGAGCACTCTGCCTTTCCCAGATTGATAAATAGGAGGAGAAATCTCAACATGGTCCTGGTGCAGAAGGCTGAGGCCTGGATTCCTCTAGGAAACTTGAACCATTGCTGAAAATGGGTTTCAGTAATGGGATGCTTGCCCTCACCACTAAAAAAAAAAAGCATAGTAGACAAAGTTGTTGTACTCTAGATTGGAAAACATATTCTTACTACCATTTCAAAAAGCGCAACTGACAGAAACCATGGTAACACTTGATTCTACTCTGGGAAATATCTAAAATTTTCTTCTGTTACTGGCTTAGCCCAACAGGTAAGAATAGTGGTGGGGTGAGCTAGTGGAGATAAGCAGAGTCCTGCACAGCTACAGATGTGTCTATTCTGACCTGCATCTGCAGGAATAAACATTTTACTGCAATTTGCCCTCCCTCTTTTAGTCTTACCCACATCAGCTGAGCCCATGCCACTCCAAACAGCTGATGTGCCCTGCCCCAATAGGATCAGCTATTGAATCCTACAGCCCCACCCTCTGCCTAACAGCTGATGAACCATTGAGTCCTACCAGAAGCCTGATGGCTGATCAGCATGTTGCTGCATCGGCAGCTGGCAGCTTCTAGCCCTGCCCCAGAAATCAGAGGTCCTGACCATCCTACTGTGATCTGCAAGAAATGGCCTGCAGATAAAAAGCAGTTATCTGGATTTGCAGAGCTCTAACAATAAGACACCAGCATGCTAAATACCATAAGTAAAATTTGGTCCCATTGAAATCAATGAGAGTTGTGTAGATCTGTTCTGGGTGGGATTTGACATCATGGAATATAAATGATATTATTTGTACTGTGGCATGACATAAGCTCCCCATTTAAAGTCAAGGATCCCATTGTGCTAGGTGCTGTACGAACACAAAACAAAAGACAGGTGACTTTCTGGAGTTGTGTCTACATTTGGACTCCCAGAGTTTGTCCATTTTGTATATGTGCAATGGATTATTCTTTCCTAAGGGGAGTACTTTACACTTGTCTTCATTGAATTTCATTCTGTTTACATCAGATCATTTCACCAGTTTGTGCAAATAATTTTGAAATGTAATCCTGTCCTCCAAAACACTTGCAACCCCACCCAACTTGGTATCATCAGCAAACTTTTAAAGTGTACTCTCTATGTCATCTAAATCGTTGATGAAAATATTGAACAGAACTGGACCAAGAACCAATCCCTGTGGTATCCCACTTGTTATGCCCTTTGAGGATGTCTGTGAGCCGTTGATAACTACTCTCTCAGACTGGTGAGCCAACAAGTTTTTCACCCATCTTATAGTAGCTCCATCCAGGCTGTACTTCCGAAGTTTGTTATTGAAAAGGTGATGCAGGGCCGTATCAAAAGCCTTGCTAAAGTCTAGATACACCACATCTACCGCTTTCCCTTTACCCACAAGGCTTGTAAATAAGATTGATGCTGTTTCAGCTAGTTCATTTTATTTTTCAGTTTGGTGCTTTTTTACATACTGTTTAAAATAACACACTTGGATGAGGAAGGAGCCCACTCCATGTGTTACTTGAAGTAGCAATATCAGAGGAAGTGCAGGCCATACCAGAAATGTATCATATAGCAGAATTTTAAAATTTGAACTCTTAAAATGATTTGGTCAGGACCTCTATGGAGCTCTCCAAAACTGTGTCTGTCCCCATCTTCTCCTGCCCACGCCTCCCTTACTGCCCTGTTCACACCGAGGCTGACTGCACTAGGGAGCTGATGCGGCCCGGCTGCATTTGGTCTTGCTGTGGTGGGAGAAACTCTTCTGCTGACGTAGCTCTGTCCACACCAGTGCTTAAATTGGCATAAATTATGTTGCTCAGGCTGGTGGCTAATTTAAGCCCCTGAGCAACATAAGTTATGTCGATTTAAGATGTACTCTATCCATCACTTGACCCTGGCTACCACCTTAGTGCAGCTCTCTCAAAAGCCATTGAAAGCACTCGCTCTGAATTCTGTTCCTGCTCCACCTACCAATTCCCAAAGTGCTCCTAGCTGGGGATCCAGATCGGGGTGCCGCACATGGAAGACCATATCAATCATAAGAATAAATTTCAGCCATTCCAGAAAAGCAACTGACAATATTTATTACTGTTGGGTATGGCAACAACAACAACAAAAATTCAGTCTGACAAACTGGGTTCTGTTCCCACAGCTCCTCAGAAGATCCTTTTTAAAAATCCTGTCTTCTTTATATCAGAACCTGCAGATTTCCCTCCAGATTGGCATAGATGGTTTCTTCTGGACTTCTTCAACTGTGGTAGCCTGAGGCATTCTTTTGTTTGTACAAGCTGTCATAACCTCACTTTTTATTAGGGCTATATGCTGTTTGCTCCAGGAATTGCACATGTAGGCTGCCCTGCATAGCACTTTTAAAACAGGATGCACCTATGCACGAGTATAAGTGCAGTGTTGTATTCTGTATCACTCAAAAATAAGGAGCAGGACTTGAAGAGGTGGAATTGATGGAGGGAAGTGCAAATGTCACTGCACAGGTATAACTTTGTTGCAGGAACTTGCAAAGGCAGCTTGTATTCCATCTTGGCAACTTCAGAGGAATGGAAATCTGAATGTAGAACTAACTTTCGAGAAAGCAGATAAATGATAGCAGCGTATCCTCTAATCACTCATACAGGTTGCTGAAGTATCTCTATATAGCTCGATTAAGAGGGAGGACCCTTATGAGTAAGGATCATGGAACAGATGAACATGCAGAAAGATAGAAGCTATTTCTCTTTAAGCTCTAAAAAGGAATTTTAAAAGGGATAGCCATGTTAGTCTAGTTTAGTGAAAAAACAACAAGGAGTTGTGTGGCACTTTAAGACTAACAGATTTATTTTTTGCATGAGCTTTCGTGGGAGAAGATCCCACTTCCTCAGATGCTTCGAAGATGGGTAAACTTACAGAAAGGTATGAAACTAAATGCAAGGGGGTGTAAAACATAGGTTCAGGTTGCTGTTACTTTATGACCTGATCCTATGTTTTACACCCCCTTGCATTTAGTTTCATTCCTTTCTGTAAGTTCACCCATCTTCGAAGCATCTGAGGAAGTGAGATCTTCTCCCACAAAAGCTCATGCAAAAAATAAATCTGTTAGTCTTAAAGTGCCACACAACTCCTTGTTGTTTTTTCACTAAAAAGGAATAACAATCTAGAGCAGCGGTTCTCAACTACTGTGTCGGGACACATTAGTGTGT
>ML682088.1:348787-644495 GCA_007922195.1 Podocnemis expansa
GGTTGAGGACCACTGCTCTAGACACACATGTAACTGCTTGTGTGTCTCAGGTTAAAAATACTGAAAAACAACCCTCCCCCCCCCACAGGCATATATGTCTCTCTCTGTCTTTTTAGCTCTTAAAGAGGAATCATGGTCATTTATTCCTTCATCCTGGTACCTTTTTTTCGCAACAGATTTAGCAACATATAGATGCTGTATCGTAGAGATGTAAAAATCCCGATTCCATTTGAAATAAAAGAGCTGCTTTTTATTATTTGTTATTGGAAATTTATGGGAATTTTGCCATGGATTTCATTGGGACCAGACTTAGTCCCATATGTTGTTTTCTTTGTGGGCAATAGCAAGCAATGGACGATTTTAATAAAATATGTTGCCTTGCTATTGGAAGAAGCTCCAGAATAAACTTGCATGGCTCTCCGTCTTAGCCATTAAATGATAGATCATGTCAAGCCATGAAAATACATTTAATTCCTTAAGAATGAAAGCAACATGCAGAGCTTTGAATATATGAGCAAGATTCTTATATGTGGACATTAAAGTAAACTGTAGTTACATGAGAGCTAATGAATGTAGAAAAGTTGAAAAGATTTTAATTAATGTAACAATCTCAGGAAGTGTTTCTAGCATTTCAGACATATAGGGGACAAGTTTTTCATGAGCATGACTATTTCATATAATGTTCATTGCAAAGTAACTAAGTGCAGTAAAAACAGACAGCAAAGAACTGCAGAAAAGGTGTTTCCAAATGTTAACTTCTCTTAAAGGAGCACATAACAAAAAAGTTAGAGACAGTGTGACAAATAATCTTTTAAAAACCCAAGGAAAATAATGAACAATGTATGGCTGTAACAGTTAAACATGTGGACGAGCTCATGCAACTGACAGGCCATTCACAATGGTTACAGTCTTTAACAATAAGGCAATTATTTGGGGGATGTGCACAGCTTGGATGAAGTGAATTGCCATGGTTTTTCCTTTGAAAAGTCTAGCCCTATGAGTACTCTTTTTATGAAAGGGTTTACTAATCAGACCACTATACATTATTCATATTTTTAAACTAAGATTCTTTTTAAGGGACTCTGCCTACTTACTTCACATGTCCGTCCAAAAGGGTTTTACCTTCTCAGGCTGCACTGCCCCCAGAGATAACTGGAACTGGTAGAAGAGAGAGAAAATAAGGATTTTTTTCTTTTTTCAGTTTACTTTGTGCGTTTGGCAGCACACTAAATAATCAGTTTCAGCAATTTCCTGTTGTTTGTGTGCATCTTTCACAGGGCAGAGGGGAAGAGAAAAAATCTTTTGAAGAACAGGATAAGGTGATTCTAAAACCACAAAAAATGATGCTATTTTGTGGTGATGGTGTCCTTTGGAGAATAGAGGGGCCTGAGTTTGATTCTGCTTCACAAACTTCAGTTCCACAGCAGTTTCCCCAAACCACCTCCTTATCTGCAACACAAAAGAGGGATGCCAGTATCTCTTTATTTAAGGATCAAGATTTCCTCTCCCATATAAATAACTTTAATTTGGGGTTTGAAGGAAATTTACTATCGAGGAGCTTAATCCAGCCCTTCGTCTGTGAAGCTGGTAAATCTCCAGGGCCAGATGGATTTCTTGCAGAAGTTAATAAAGCCTTTAAATAATTACTAATCCCTGTTTTTGCAAATATGTTAGATTTCTCTTTCTGGGATGTGATCCTATGTTCTGCCTAATTCACTCCTCCACTTACGCCATCTTGGAGTAGAGGAGGAAAGATCTATGAGATAGAGGCATGTTTGTTTGTTTGTTTTTGCATTTGTTGTGCCTGTTCTTTTAGTTAAATGTGGATTTAAAAACCCTGGCCAAGACATTAGTTAACAGATTAGAAAGGATAATTACCAAATTAATTCACACAGATCAGACAGGCTTTATGCTCTGTAGATACTCAGTTGATAGGATGAAGAATTTACTCATTTGCCAATTCTAGCTATTAATAAGAAATGCATCTTATTTTCTTTCTGTTCTGAAAATGCTCTTGCTTTGATTGATTGCATGCCACTGTGTTGTACATCTTAAGTTTGACAGTGTTTCAGTTTCTAAACGGGTAGCCGTGTTAGTCTAGTCCAGCAAAACAAACAAGGAGTCCTGTGGCACTTTTAAAGACTAACAATTTGACAGACAAAATCCCATTTTGTCTTTTCTCCCAAGAAAGCTGATGCGGAAAATAAATTTTGTTAGTCTTTAAAAACACCACAGGACTCAATGTTTCAGTTGTCAATTGTACTGCAGTGATGTTAGCCATCTCCATCATCCATCTAAAACCCTGTTATCAATAGAACCTGATGTCTGCCTTTTAAGTTTTAAGTTGTGGGTGAGTTGTGGAGGCTTATCAGAAATTCCCTCCTATCCCCAGTTTTAGGAACTGTCAATTTTTGATTGATGTTGCAAGATGGTCTGAAAATACAATGAACATTTCAGATGTTGGGCAGAACACGTGGTTCCAGTCCTCATCTCACTCTACTTAAATAAAACATAAGGTTTTTCTGAACTTTTATTACAAAATTAAAAGGACAGTCAACCTGTTGAGGCTCCTGGAATTTATCTTCAGCGTACCGTGCAGAATCCATGAAAAGTATTTTTGCTTGGTTTTCCCCTCAAAAAACCTGCTTTTCCAGAATATTATTGACTTTAATAGGAGCCATAATATTGTAGTCATTACTGTAATAAGAAATGTGCATAAATGATGTTTACCTAGCCTTTCATCCAGACAGGTCGCAAAATGCTTTACAGATTTAATAAGTTGATTTACAACTCAGTGTGCAGTGATCACATCTCCTGCTCCTAAATCAGTGGAAACACATGCTAGCTCTTTACCAGTGCCTCACAGTGCTGACCAGTAGCTTAGGGCAAGACACATACAATTATTAGGTTTTTCCTCTGTGTTGTGAGAACATGGGATACAGCATGAAAACCTTTTTGTGATCCTTAGATTTCTTTTTATCTGAATGATTTTGAAAATCTAATTAAATTTTAAGTACAAAAAGCAGTAAACTGGGATAATCTTGACAGACATTTGAAAGCTAGAATGCACATGAATAACTCATTAATGAGCATCCTGTTTTTCCCCTATAGCTAAGGTATTGATGTAGTCTAAAAGACCCAATTAGAGCCCATTGATGTTTGAGAGAGCCTATATAAACACAGCAGATTCATTTGCTGGGGGCAAAAATTAGGCATGTGTACAGTAAGAGCTGAAAGTTCTGATAAAGAGCAGTACTAGATGCTGTCTCAGAGAGGCACTGACCTGGAATAACTGGCAGAGTATTCTGAAAAGATAAAGAAATTTTCTCAGCCTTATTTGTAAACAAATAAGTTTACAGTCAAATTACAGAGCAAGTATAAAATGCTACTCACTTCTGAAAAGTGGTTATGTAAAAAGGGAAAATAGAACCTTCTTACTCAACTGATTTATTCCCGTTCAGTATTCAGAGAGCCATAGCTGCTGACTTTACTGGTTTAAAGTAAGCTTTTATCACTGTGTATTCCTGTTAACCTTATAGGGCCCCAGCCGTACTGCTCTGGCAGAGAGCTGGATTCTGTTCTGGCTTATCAAAATCAACTGAATTATTAAATGTCAATTGAAGAATCTTTACTTAATGCATGGGGCAGAAAAAATTCAGGTTGGTCTGGAAAAAGCACCTGGTAAACTGCGCTGATTCAATCAGGAAATGATTGACACACAGAAAACATGGGATGCCAAAATGTGATATTTACAGTCACTCCTCAGATTGGAATTACCTTTTAATGTTGCATAATATATTTTAAAGGAAAAATGACTAGAAGACACATTCTTTTCCTGACTTCACAGGGTATGAGTGGGCTAAGTTTTCTCTTTCAGTTTGCAGTGGAAGGGAATGGCCACATTAGAAAGCTTTTGTCTATTATCTTCCATACCAGTATTACAGAAATAATAAATAATATACTTAGAGAATTCTGTAATAAAGTCAGAGACATAGAAGGAGAAAGAAACTGAGATGTGGACAATGGGGAGGGGGAAATGTTGGGTTCGAGTAGGATTGTAAAGAGAGAGGAAGAGTTCCTAGTGCTGAGTGATACAGAACGGCTGGTCCGGATGGCATGAGAATGTTCTTGTTCCACTCTTGGCTGGATTATTTGACAGGAGAGAAAGGAGGCCACTAGCAGCTGTGGGGCAGGACATGAAAGTGAGAATAGAGGCAGAAAGACACAAGAGGTAGGTTGAATAAAATCCATGGTGCAATTTTGATCAAAGGAAAGCTCTTTTAGGCAGTGATGCCCATTCCTCTCAGTGGCTGTGTTAGTCATAGTAACAGTCGTGAGTAAAAAACACACTTGGCAGTGCATGTACCCTTTGTGATAAGCTACTGATCATCTGTCTGATTTATAAGATTCTGAAAAGCCTTTTCAGTGAAGGTAAACAGGGGGCATAGATGTCAGGGGCAGCACTGGAGATAAAGGCTATGCACAATTGTTTTGGGGTGCAACATAATTTAGCTTTTTTAGGACATTACTTTACCAAATCCCCTGTATTTTTGTTTCAAGGGATTGTAGCTTTTTACATTTTGCTTCCAAAGCCTTTAATTTAGTTTGCCTTTTAAAAATCCATCCTGACAAAGGCATGTATCTTTCTAAGCATTTATGAACACACATTTGATAGATGTGTCTCTATCTAAGATGAATGTGTAGTATATAGGATGAAGAAACATCTCAGTTGCTTCTGAAACAAAATGCCAGCATCTCAATTAATTTGCCAATGGAAAATATCTTCCTTTGATGAATGTACAAAGTGCTGCTGTTAAAGGCCAGTCGATATTTTATACCGTAACTGCAGCATACTTGTTACATGCCTAAATAGATCAGAGAAGATTGAATGACACAGCTTATTTCCAAATTGTCTTTTTATTTCCCCTAAGCACTGCTATGAAAAATTTTAGTGAGGTGGTTCTTAACCACTGGGTACTGACCAATTATAATTTGGTCCTCATGCTCCTAGACACTCTGATGGTGTGACTGGCTTTTTTAAAATTGAAGTGAATGTGGGCTTGGCTTTTGGAAGGCAGTCAAATGCCTGCTTCCATTCTTTACTTGCCATGTTAGGCTCTGAATGCCTGGTATGGCAGCTAGCGCCTGGCATTCTTGCCAAGTGTAAATGAGTCCTCAATACAGATAAGGTCATAAAACTGTAGATAAGATATTGAAGTAATACTTCTGCATTTAAAATGGCTCATTCATTAATGCACAGTAAAACTTAGATGGCTTATACCGTAGACCAGGCAATTCAACTGCCACGTAATTTCTATAGATTGCACCCTATAGAATTGTGACCTGAATTGTTTTCTTCCCTTTCCTCTGTCGTTTTTAAACTCTCAGACCCCAGTAATAAGAGCTGACACTATGATCATGAAGCTCCTGGATAAGCAGCACGCTTATATAAACCATCTGGATTACACTAAGAGGTTTACCTTGGTTTCATTTTTACACCATTCCTTGTACCTAATAAAGAATAGAGGAGACCCATTTAGCCCACATTCTTATGGGATGAGTAAAATGGATACAGTATCTGCTTTCTCTGAGATTGAAATCTGACTCATTTGACCAAAAATAATAAAATTAAATTAAATTAAAATAAAAATGCTTTAATTGTAAGGCTGTTGCTTTACTGAAGCACCCTCTGTTTAATTCAGGTGTCTCAAACTCAGATCCTCACAAGTGCCGCATGAGGACTAGTATGGTAGCCCAAGGCTGCACCACTGAAACCTTTTCATACAAAGGTGTTACAAATATTGATACTGATAATGTCATTGCGGACTGCAAGAAACAACTTTAGGGGCCACATGCAGCTCTCGGGTCATGAGTTTAAGACCCCTGGTTTAATGTATAAGCTGACATCTCATGGTATTGCCACAGAACAAACAGGAAGATGCAAATGGCCAAATGAGATGAATAAGTCTAAATAAATAAATAAAATTAAAATAAAGACCACTGAACTAGAGACAGGAAGGAAGTCCTCAGAGAAATGTTGCAATATTTGGCTAAAGCTGTGGAATAGGATTCAGCCAATCTGGCAGAATGAATGTTGGTTCTGGTACAATGGCTTGTTTGAAGTCACTCTACACAGCAGTGCTTAAGACATGCTTTATGGTTCTCATTTTTTGTCCCCAGGCTTTACCGTATACTTAATTTGAATTATTCCAGAATGTTTCCTGTGGCTGCAGGAACTTCTTTCTTGAAAGAAAAAAAGGAAAAAATAGTTTAGCAACATTACCCATTATCACAATTAGTCTCAGGAGAAAGGCCAAGGATTAGCTGGGCCAAGGAAACTGAATACCCTCATGTCTCTCAAGCAGTGGTTCTCAAACTTTCATTGGTCACAACACATTTTGCGGTATGTCACAACCCCATCAGACACACCAGCCCACCCTCTCTAGGCCAAATCCAGCCATTTCCCTCGCTCTTTATGACACACTTACCATAGTGTGGTGACAAAGTAATGTGTCCCAACACAGTGGTTGAGAACCACTGCTCTAAACCACAACCATGCACTGTTGCTTCGTCGACTGAGTCTATTTTGCTGAGGGCTTCTGTGTTCCTGATTGTGGTCCGGTGTCTTTTACAAGCATGAAGTTTGCTGGTTATGTTTGGAATCTGCTGTTTACTTTGAACCACAGTGGCATGTGCCTTAAACTGGGCATCTAAACTGGGGTGAACACTGGCTCAAAATCATGTTCTCTAGAACCACATTTTATTAAGAGCCTCCTGATTTCTGTTAGTTATGCCCATCTGTCACCACTCAAACACCAGTCTCACCCTCGTCTCAAGTTGGAGGTTCTAGGCAGTGATGGGTTAATGAGAAAGGGAGCCTCTGCTAATGCTGAAAGTGTGCTGTCCACTGCCGGCATCTCCGCTGTCCCTGTGCCAGCCCTGACGTACTGGTATTAAATGCCTCCGTTCATGGGATCACACCTGCTTTCGCTTAAGTGCCAAAAAATGAATATTTGAGCAGTGAAGGAATGATGGTTATGAAATGAATGTGCCTGGAATTGTCTCTCTCACAGTGCTGTTGAGCAGCCTCTAGAGAGGTGTGTTGCCTTGTGAAATTGGTTACTGTCTTGTGATATTATTTGCCATCTTCTTGGATCTTTCCTTGTGTGGTGTCCTGTCTGATGGATTTTAAAAAAATAAAAAGATAATTTAGATTGTGACAGCACATAGAGGCGAACCAGGTTGAAACTGATTGTGCTAGGAGCTGTACATACCTATAGGAAATGACAGTTCCTGCCCCAAAGAACTTACACTCATTTTTCCCCCCAAAGAACTTGTAATAACTTGTGGTATGTAAGTAGTGGAGTTCCCTTGTGAACAAAACTCATATTGTGCAGGTTAGGAAGAAAAATAAGTCTTGCCACTCTTGCCAACTTCCTCAGTTGTAGCCTCGGTCTTGAGATATATGATGTTTTTCTTAAAGCCTGAACTCCTGGTGTCACAGAGCTACATGAGAATCTCAGTTTACATTGAAGAAAAGAAATAAAAAGTAATCCCTTATGGTGGTGGAGAAAAGTTTGAAAACATGATGCCTAAAGGCTCAAAAAGCAGAAGGGGAATAAAAAGAAGCCCAAATGTATTATTTTTAAAAATCTCAAAATCTTTAGGCCATTCTCCTGATTTTTGGGGGTCTGACTTAGAACATTTACGCTGGCGATCTCGTGTTGTACCCTCCATTATCTGTTTATTCCATCTTCTGCACTATGCACAGCTTCCATTCCTCTAATCTCTGCTTCTGTAGAGTGTTATAAATCATTTCTCTGCATGTAGCTGTTGGTGTTGTGGAAATGAGACAATAACGGGTATTACATATGTATGTGCATGACTCTGCTGGCCAAGGTTTGGTTTAGCTGATGTCAGCTAGTTTACAGTGAGGTCCTGTCTTGAAAATAGGGCTCTTTGCCATTTTTCAATAAACACGCATACAGTTTCACAATTAAAGGTATGGTAGCAAGTGAAAAATACTACAAGTAAGTTATATAACTGAAACTATGAGGGTAATCTTTTGTAGGTTTCAAATTTAAGTACACTGTGTTTTTTATAAAAGACAATTTAGAACCTGATATTGATAGGACAACACAGTATGATCTGTGAATATGCATTTATCTGATTAATTTCACATTTAATAATTGAAGCTGTAGTTAGAAACATAGCTGATTAAATCTATTAAAGTATGATTTTTAACCTGTCCTTTTAAAAATGGTCTAATCTTTAGTTTATCAGAAGAGATTACATTTTTAATCTCAGAAAAACATACAGCAGAGCTAGAAGGGGGCCTAAAATGGGTGACTGAAATGATTAGAGGTGTGAAGAGATTTCCGTATTTGGAAGCACTGAAATGGTTAGAACTATTTAGATTAATGGATAGATTAATAAAAGGGGATTTAATAGAGGCTTACAAAATAATAAAGAATACACGCTGAAATCACATAAAAGGACGCACTCTTTTATGTAATACATCCTAAATCTATGGAACTCGTTGCCAGAAGATAGGGAGGCCAAGTCCTTGATAGAATTAAAAAAGAATGAGATATTTGTGTGGGTATGAGAGCATACTCCTATGCAAGATGGGATAAAAACAATCAGAAGGGGTACAATTCTCTTCTTTCAGGGCATAAATTAAATATTCTTCTGACACATCTGGTACTTTCCACTCTCAGACAGGGTACCAGATAAGATGGACTAATGGCCTGATCTGTTATGGGAGTTCCTATCTTTTAGGAGATATGACTTGCTTAAAAGCTGCTGGTGAGGTAGTGATTTGGTTGCTTTAGGAGTGCAATTCTAAACTTTCAATGCAATTATTTTCTCATGCTCCCACATCTGAATGTATCCACCTGTTATCTCTTGTTGACTGTAAACCTTTCTGGGTAGGACCATCTTTTTGTTCTGTGTTTGTACATTGCCTGGTGCAATGTCATCACTCCATGCTGCACAAAACAAACAATAATAAATAAGAAGAATAAACTTTCCAGATTATAGTTCCTGGGGGAAAAATGTGCTGGTGAATAACATCTAAAATCTCTCTCTGAAGGTTCATGTTTGGGTCTAAATTTGGTTCAAAATGAAATTTTGTTTAATTTCTTAAAAACAAACATATCAAAGAAACTGAAATCTGTCCATGATTGAAAATACATGTTTTTTTAATAAAAATTTGCAACCCAAACATTATAGCTTTCTGCTACCCTGTGTGAGTTTATATGTTTAATTGACTAGACAAGACTATAATCAAAACTGCAGCTGAGTAGTAGTCTATTTTCATCCTCCCAGCTGAGAGAACTGCAAAATATAAACAAATAGCAAACTAATGTAAAACTAAATTGAATTTTTAAAATATACAATGTATTTATAATCAGGATATTATCTATTATTAAGAAAGTATTATCTATGATTAAGAAAATATTTTTTGCCCAGAGTAATGTGCCGTTTAAGCCTATAAAGGTGAGCTGAAAATATAATATGTTGACTTAACATGAAGCACAGAGTGGTTAGTGGAAGTTTTCTCTCCCACCCAAAAGTCCTGACTGGACAAGCATAAAGTACTGGCCAGATTAGTTCAAAATAGTGTTTGATGTTTTGCCAGAAAGAGCAAGAGATTTTCAAGCGTGTGTATCTATGTCTACTGTGGAACATTTAGAAATATTGGATTTGCTTGGTCAGTAAATTTCCACTGATGCATAGTAATCAACTGTACTATTTATCACATTTCTCTTGATTTGTGCTTCCTGGAGTTATCTTTCACTAGCTGCAGCAGCCTGAACACACTGATAAGTATTTATTTGCTAATATTTCATCTGAGTATCATGGAGTGCAGCTGTGGCCTTGTTAGAATATATTGAGCCATAGATTAGGTGATAGGCTATTACAACTGATTCTGAATTAAGGAAACTGGCATGCAGCTCTGACGTATCATCTATTTTTAGGTTCAGACCCTTCTTCTGATCTTTGACATTCATACCCCAATCTCTGCTTTGCATTAGCATGTCATTTCATCACCAGCATCTGATCACAGCAGAATAGCATCTCATGACAGTGACTGCGGATATTTCATTGTGTGACTTTGAGACATGGCGACACCTTGTCTCTTTCGCTGTGTATGGAGTCTGGAGGGTAAAGACTGAAATCCGCAACCCTAGTGTGTACTGTTGGCAGCCAGTCTTCTGGATGAAAAGACTGTGACCAAATGCCTTTTAATGTTTGGCACAGTGGCCTGTTTTGATACTCCCCCCCTCCCCCCTGTAATGCGACTTGTGTATCTTTCCCGTTCACTCTTAGAGTATAATTGTGTGGATTAATGCAAAGTTTGTCATGTGATGTGGCTTTTTGCATGCTCTGCATTGTTGTTATGGTAGCATGTTTCCTGCAACATCATATCAGATATCAAACAGGTCCCCAAATGTATTACACGTGGCTCAGGTGGGGGCAGACAGGCAGAGCTGCATCTGACACACATCTGGTGAAGGTATACATACAAAACAATGAACCAGTTAAGCATCTGTAGCACCCTGGCTCAAGAGGGGCAGATCAACTGCCCCTCCCCATTTCTAGCCAGGGTTGATCACATGACCCCAGGATTCAGGGGTGGGGGGGCAGAATTGGGGAAGATTAGATAAAAAGAAAGTGAGTCTTTTGTGCTATGGTCTCAATATTGCAAACAACCTGAAGACTGATACCTATCCACGTGATGAGAAGGGCCTGGCTACAAAACCATCAGTAGCCAAAGCACGTGGATAAGCTAGTAATGGTCTGTAACAGTGATCTTTAGTTTAGAATGTGAGTCATCTTTTATTTGATTTTGATAAACTCCTTGACTGATCAGTTAGCTGATTTTGCATTGATGTGATATATACTCACTTAAAATTGCATTTTAATCAATAAACTAATGTTGTTTTAGTTAAAGCATTGTGGATTTTGGGAAGGGACTGTAGGTATGAATACCTGACTTGGAGCAGTTTCTTTGTTAAGCTGATGGGCTGGAGTAGTTTGCAGTGAACAGGAAGGGTCCTGATCCCTGCAAGATGGAAATTCTTGGAATCGCATCTGGGGCTTGGGAGCTTCTGTATGAGGGACCATTTACACACTGGAGGCTGGGAGAGAGCTGACCCAGGAGTGATGGTTTGCTCAGCAAGGTGGGGTAAGTTGAATGGAGGACTGGGGAGTACAACAGCACACCAGTCCAGATCACAGGAAGGGAACCAAAACTGTCCCACAATGGATTTTTTTCTTGTTCATGTGTGGATATTAATAGTTAAAATGCTAAATTTGTATCCATTAGGTACAAATTTTAATAGGCAAAATTCTGTGTTTTCTCACTGTGAATCATATAAATATAGTTTGTTATACAGACAAATTAGGCTTTTGCACTGGAGTGGGAGAGGTGGATTATGTCTTTAAGTCTAAAATGCTTCAAGTGTTTATTTCTGGGTCTTTGTGTTATGGAAAGAAATCAGTTAATTCCCTCTCTAATAACAACAACAATTATCATTTCTGAAAATGTGATTTTCAAGAGAAGTCAGCACTGACTGAATGGAGGTGGATTGAAAGCACTGAAGGCTGATAGGCATGCCACATATCCTGGCACTGGCATCTTCAGACTTGGAAGAACCACCTCTAGAGTGAGACAGGAGTTCCATCTCCATGTCTCACCGAAAACATAGAGTGTTTATTGAACCTGGCAATAAGAGGGTCAGTTGTAATGGTAGCTTTTGGTATATGAACACTTAACCATTGGGAACTGGCTTGAAACCCATCAGCTGTGACCCACAGACCCCTAGTTGTCAGATGGTGGTGACCTGAACCAGATAATATACAGTAGACTAAAGATGAAGTTTCTGTTGTACTAGATCATGTGGTCCCCATGTTGAGAATTTTTTTGTGGAAAATTCCAAAAGGAATTCTCTTATTCAGTAGTGGGGAAAATGTTCTAGCATTGGTTTTATTGTGCCATGTATGTTTCTTTAAACCAGTTTTATTGTTTACCTTGATAAATCTTTAGTTATGTTTAGCATATAGTTAGCAGTGTAAATTAATCTAGATGGGCTCTTGGGAGCAGGGACCTTTGTTTGCAAAGTGCCCTGCCCCGAGACTGTAGCTCTTGGTGAGTTCCCAGGAAACACACAGCTCTGGTGAGTAAGAGGACTCTTTACCAAGGGCATGTCTACATTGCCAGGGCTGCACAGATTGATGAAGGCAGATTGATTGAGCAGGCATTGGAGATCTGCTCAGTAGTTCTTGGAAGTGTTCTCTGGTTGATGGAACAAATCATCCCTCTGCTCCCCAAAAGAGTAAGGCTTCATCACCTGGATGATGTCTTCTGTTGACACCATGCTGGGGAGCGATGCTATGATACAGGAAGGTACATCAGAAGGAGATATGCAAGCTCATATGCTAGGTACAATTGCTTCAAGGTTAGGTACGAAAAGAAAGTAAAGAATTCCAAATTTTGCCTCAAAGGGTCACTCCAAAAGAAAGAGCAAAGCCGTTCCCTCAGGGTTGCATTTCTTTAGTACCCAAATTATTTGTAAACTTGCTGTTGTCTGGGTGGGACTTAAACTCATAGTTCTCACAGGTCTGTTCTTGTTCTGCCTGTATTCTGGGCACCTCCCACCGATCATCTTGGGGCCTTCTTTACGTTGTTATCCTACTGCACTGCTGGTCCACCTCCCCTGCTGGGCTTCTGCTTCAGTGAGTGACAACCTTGTGGTCCTCAGAGTAGCCTTCTCCCACACTTATTCCTTGCCTGCCCTCAGTTCCTCCTGTTCCAGATTCTTGGACTACTGCTCATTCCCCCAGCTTTTGCTAGGCTGGTTACACAACCTGTTCCTCAGTGGCTCTCCTAGGATTTTACTTTTGTGAGTTGCAGTCCCATTCTCATCCCCTCTTCCCTCTTAGCCTTGGAGAAGCTGCTTCTCTTGGGCTCTATTTATGGCAGCCCTTCAGACCCTGTTCAATTGGCCTTTTTTTCTCTTGTAGCTTCTGTTTCCTGACTATCTTGTTCACTAGCACATAAACACAGCTCTTTTCTCTGTCCAGTTCCTGACTGTTTCTGCTTCATGGAAATCACTCCTTTTCTTTGGTATCCATGGATTGGATGGTTCTGTCTAGTGGCTTGGTGGTGATCTAGGTCCCTGATCATCATACAGTAATTCTGGGCTCAGTTTCTTCTCTCCTGCTCCTACAATAGTGGGAGGGGAGCTTACCTTGTAATGAGCGAGTAGGGCAATTACAGACTGGTGTTATCTGGATGTAGTACAGTGGCTGTCACTCAGGCTATTTGGGAAGTTAATTTTCATTGCACCCTTGTTTGCTAGATACTATGGAGTGGATATAATGAGTTTGTATTTGATCTAATTGTTATATGTGTTTTACACTTCAAATTACCTGGGAAGATGAGATTGGAAAAGAATATGGAAAAGCCCGGAATGTAAATGAACAGGAAAGGGGGCTCTATGCATTGAGAGAAGTCACTTGCCTGGACTGGATTAGAATAGATGTAATTGTGCTGAAGGAGCTGTGAAAGTGTCTTCACTTAAATTAGTGCCTCTGTACACCGATTTAGTTATTGTACCTCCACAAGAGGTTTAGAATCATGGGTTTAGTCTACAATGACAGTGGCAATTTTGCTGCCATCAGTTCGCCTTTCTGGGAGCGGATTGCTGTGAGTATGCACTAGCTGTGCTGTTCCTGGAAGTTGGCCCTGGAAGTCCTGGGGGCCAGGGGCGTAGGGAAAGGCTGACTGCAAGGTACTCACAATTGGCTTTTCCCTAATGTGTAATGATGGCGGCTTACAAGGCCACCACCAGTTACACGAGAAATTTTATGTTCCCTGTGTAACTGGCAGGCAGCTGCTGCCAAAAAAGCCCCAGATATAGACTAGGGTATGGTCGATGTAATTAGGTTGATGCAATGTCAGTGTAGATATTCTGCTGCTTACATTGACCATCGCTGGCTTTCACGGGCCAATCCATAATGCCCCATACCGACACTGGCTCATACTGGCATATTGACAAGGAGCCACACATACACATAAACGCAAGCAATATAATAATAATTGTGGTAGTTGTATTCCAAAGTAAGTCAGATTGACAGTTTTGTAGAGTGTGTACAGCCACAATCTGGTCTTTCCAGTTCTTGTCATGGATACATATCTCCATTGAATATCATTCATGGTTCTTGAATTGTTGTTAAGGTGGGCTGATTCATATCAATGATTTAAATAATCAGTTTCAGCCATGACTTAAATCAGGAAACAGAAAACTTTGGTTTTTATAATCAATTATGATCATGCTTTGCTTTTATACTGTAGTTATTTTCCTAAAGAAATGTTGATTTCCATTGCTTGGTTTTGATGAAAGCATGTTGGTTTGCAACTCCGTGTAACTTTTACATTCTGGTGCTTCTTTTAGCTAAACAGGAGAATACAGTGTATCTACATGTATTTATTTACACAGTTAAATAGCTTAACCTTTTTTAGTGGATAATTAATTTTTACTTGCAGTTTATGCCAAGCTCTACTTGGATGGAAATTCAAATTCAATTAATTCACTACAACAGCATTTTATTATCGCTATTTTTCAGTAAAATAGAACTTCTTTTAAATGTACTGGACACATAAAGAAAAAGGTTTATCAAAATGTATTTAAAACTGATTTATTAAATAAAAGAGGTTTTATTTGTAGTTACTGAATTGAACTGAGTATTTTTTGATCACTAAGTCCTTCAGGATTTTAGAACTAGTAGATTTCATCTTCTCTCACTTAGATTTTATCCATGTATTGGAAGAGGGAAGGAAATTATCCTAATTTTCAGCTCCACTTGTTTTTTAAACTTTGAATGAACTATTTATTGAATTGAACTAGCTGAATAAACTGAAGTGGAAAAAAGATTCTCTCTATACCTGCATAAGAAGCGACTGCTGCCAAAAGCTGGTTTAGCTCTTCAACAAACTCATGTTTCTTTACTTAGCCTGTGACTTCCACCAGTTCAGTGGTTTGTCTTTCTTTAAAACTTGGCAGCAAATGTCTACTGCTTAATATAATTTGTTATATTTACTTTAGATTGTCTTAATAGATTATATATTAAGTCCTTCACACAGGTTGTCAATTTTAAATATTAGTTATAAATAAGTTTATTTTTTAAAAAAGAGACCTACATTCAGTTTAAATAAAAAGTCTGATTTAAATAAAATATTCCAATTTATAGAAGTATAAGCGTTAAGTTTTATGCACCCTGATTGTGGCTTAAGCTGCTGACCGGAAGAGCACAATCATCAAGTTTACTGGCAAGAGTGTAGCTCAATGGTTCCCAACCTGTGGCCTGCAGGAGTTTCAAAGTGGCCCATGTTTCCCATCCTGCTGGCTGCAGAAGACAGCCATCGCCTAAACACCTGGGCAGAGCCGGTTTGTGCAGGGCTAAAATATCGATGCAGGCTTCTTCCTGCAGCCAAGAGCATGGGAGACCAGTCTTCCTGTTCTCTTGTCTGTAGCAGGGTGCAGAGCAAAGGTCCATAGTCATTGGGGTCCCTGCTGGAGCCAGAGGGAGGGAGTCACTGCCTAGGGACACAGTTGGAGCGCATAGATCTACACATGAGAGACATGGAGTTTCCCTGCTGCAGCCAGCGAGACTGAAGATCAGTGAGGAGGCAGCCTCTTTGCTGAACTCTTTCTGTCTGGCTGCAAGGGTCAAGGGCTGACTAGTGGCCCTTCAGGATTGTAAAAATGGTATCTGTGGTCCTTGAGCCAAAAAGGTTGGGAACCACTGGAATTTTTTTTAATGTCTGTTGTACTTTGGGTAAGTCCTGTCTAGTTGAATTTTTGATCTAAAGGTTGTAGGGAAAAAGAATGTATATAAAAAGTGTGTCCTTGGGATGTTTGGCAGTGTATAACTGTCACCCTCTTAGTAGTTGCAGTGTTGCCACCTTTAGCTTTCCAAAATCCTGATACAAGCCACCAAAATTCACAAGGTACTTTGAAAATGTTGTGTAGAGTGGAAGGATGGCCCAGTGGCTAGGGTGCTAGCCTGGGTCAATGGAGACCTGGATCCAGTTCCCTTTTTTGCCACAGACCTCCTTCATGACCCTGGACAAGTTGCTTGGTCTCCTTATGTCTCAGTTCCCCATTTGTATAATAGAGATAATAGCTCTACCCTTCCTCACTGGGGTGTTACAAAATGAATCCATTGGAGATTGTAAGATGCTTAGATACTACCATGACTGGGTTCTTATAGTTTTAGAACTTTTACAAGTCATGTTTTCAAGCCTTTCTCTGCAATTATTAGAGCTGGAAACTTGCTTCCTTTAGTTCTGAGTCTCATGTAATCACATGACTCCAGGAACTGGGGCTTTGAGAAGTTATTTGAGCCAAATACCTTAAGGTTCAAAATAAAATCTCAGGAGATGGCAATTACAGGGTGTGCATCAGCCTGGAATTTTGGATCACTGCACTGGAAGAAGCTATGTCGGAGCAATCTAAGAGACAGAACAAATTTCAGTTGTTCTTTAACTTAACAATATCGTACCCCTGCTCCACGCCTCCTCCGGCCCCCGACCCACAGGATTTCTTTCAGCTGTGCAGAACTCTGTGCCATGTATCTAAAAACAAGTCAGTGTCTTAAATGCTCATGTTTGTAACGTTCTGTGCTTTTGTTTTGAGAGCTGTGGACTGGAGTCTTAAATCTGTTTGCTCCTTTACTGTCTTTTCACCAAATATTTGAATGTGAGACTGACGTTGATGTTTTGTTAGAAATGTCATGATTCAGTAATGTTTATCAGATTTCTGAAACACATAAGAGGATTCTGAATGTTTTCTGTGCCATAATTATTCAAAAGAAGGGCATGTGAGACTGTGTGGGAGACGAGAATGCATTTTGCTGTAAGGTTATGCTGACCTGCAGAGGCAGTGCTAGGTGCTGCTAAATGATCTTACTGCAGTATTTACTTATCAAATCTCATTCTGATATTGAACGAAGGGGACCAGGCCAGTGAATATGTAGTGTGTTTTTTAAAAAGCCACCTGGTGTAACAGGAATGATTTTGTTAGGATAAGCAAACAGGTATAATTTATTAATCAAACCTTACAAATACCAAGTTGGTGTTCCAGGGGGAATATGCAATCTCCAGTGCTCCTGCAAAGCCTGTGAGAGGTATCCAATTCAAGTGGCAAAAGGACTCAAATGAACTGGAACTTGTGAAATAATTGAGTGTTGTTGGGGCCTTGATTCTGTGAGTACGTTAGTCTTCCTTTGTGTCCGTAGGTAGGTGAGGCCATTCAAAAGCTCAAAGTTTTGGGGCTTTGGGCCACATTTATTTTAACTTGAGTGCTTAAAGATGGGCATTTCCATCAGCGGCCCAGTTTTCAGTGGTGCTAAGGTCTAGCCACTCTCATTGGCTTCATCGGAAATTTCTGGGTGCTTAGTTCCTCTGAGAACTAGGTCAGTTATTTCGGTGTCTAAGTATAGAATCGGATGGGTAAGGTTCAGGCCGGAATGATAGCTTTAGTAATCAACAAAAGAATCAAATGCTTCTGGGTTTGCTAATCACAAACATGTACAGATCTAACCATGATTGATGCTTTTTTATACCTGCCACAAATTTTTCCTGATGAATTTTCAAAGGAGTTCTGCAGGGAGTTCAATAAAAACAAACTAAAATATAAACAAGGAGTTCAGTGGCACTTTTAAAGACTAAGAAATTTATTTATCACATAAACTTTCATGGGAGAAAATCCCACTTTGTCAGATGCTTGAAGATGAGGAGTTTGTTTATAGCTGTACATTCCCCATTTCTCTTTATGGGGAATTAATTTATAGCTGTAAATTACCCATCTTTAAGCATTTGATGAAGTGGGATTTTCTCCCATAAAAGCTCATGCAATAAATAAATTTCTTAGTCTTTAAAAGTGCAACAGGACTCCTTGTTTGTTTTACTGAACTAACATGGCTACCCCTTTGAAACTAAAATATGTTTCTCTGTGTTGATTGCCTTAAATAACAAGAGGTATGGAGTAAACAATCAGCTTAATATTAACTTAAACCTAGTTTCCTTTCATTTGTTTCCATGTTGTATTGATCAGTTTCATTCTACCTGACTATCCATCCTGTGTCCTTGTGGTGTCAACAAAGCTCATTAGCCCTGGGGATGATGGGAGTTATCAGTGCCAGATTTAGGCAGAAGCCAACTAAGCCATGGCATAAGGCTTAGGGCCTCACATTATGAGGAGCCTCTAAATATGTCGGAGATAACTAAGAAGATTTATCATAATTGAAATTGATCATGCAAATAAGGTTTTTTGCAAGATGTATGTTTTATTTAGTTGTTTTTCATTACATCTTTGCCTGTTTACCTAGGCAGAAAAAACAGTTTATCATTTATTGTTTCATTATATTTTCTGTTATAATGTAGTACACTTTTTTCTCTTTATTTTTTACGCTTTGGGCCTCTGAATCTTGACTTAGCTTAGGGACTCATCAAGTCTTAATCCGACCTTGGGAGTTAGCCTAATATATAAGGTGGCTTATAAACTACTTTTTAAAAATATTTTCAAAACCTTCACTTACCTGATGCTCTGTCTAGGCCAGCTTCACAGTCCAGCAAGTGTGATTGCTACCAGGTTAGCTATGACAGCACAGAACTGTGTGCTGTGGTACACGCAGCAAAGCAAAGCTGAGCAGTTCGCATTTCAAGGGGGTACACTCCATATTTTATATTTATCAAACAAACACCTCACATGTTGTTTATAATGGTTCTGGTACTGAATATCTCATCCACCTCTTGGCTTCTAAAGTAACACCTGGTGCTCATGTAGGACTTCCTGTGAATTGATCTCAAAGTTTTACCAACGAGGTCAATATCGTTACTGTTGTGGGAGATGGGAGAGATTTTGGAGGATTGTAAAGTGGTACAGTATTTGCAGTTCTATAAAAAGGGGAATAAGGACGACCCAGGAACTTACACACCAGTCAGTTTAACTTCAGTACCCAGAAAGATAATGGAGCAGACAATTAAACAGTTAGTTTGCAAACACCTCGGAAGTAAGATGATATGTAACAGGCAGCATGGATTTCTTAAGAACAAATTGTGTCAAACCAACTTAATCACTTTCTTTGACAGGGCGACAAGCCTTAGAAGCAGTAGATGTGGTATATTGTGACTTTAGCAAAGCTTTTGATACTGTCTTGGAGACCATTTGGACTATGGCTGGGGCACTGGGTGAATCCCCAAGCGGTGGGTTGGTGAATGGGACTCTCCACCCTTTGACAACCCCCCAACCCCTGGTGAGTGCCTCAGGAGGTGAAAGCAGCCTTACTGCCTGCTGTTTGGGCCCATAGGTGATCTTAGCTATGGGGCATAGTGGACAGGTGCCCCAGGCCCCATGCTGTGGGATGGGAAAGGGGTCCCAGGGCAGGGTAGCTTCCAGCAGCTGACTGGCTACAGTGCTCTGGACAGCCAGGAAAGGTGGGGGGGCTGAGTCTGGAGGGAGGGGATTGGGGAAAAGCATGAGGTGGGGGCCCCCCCAGCAAAGATAGAGGTGCGGGAGGCCAGGGGGCAGTGAGGTGGCAACCAGTTGGGGGGGGAGTGCAGGAAGGTCATGTGGGGAGGTGGCAGTGGTAGGGGCTGGCAGTGAGGGAGCTCAGGGGGATGTGATGAGGCCTGAGGGAGGTGGCAGGAGCCAGTGAAATGGCCACACTGCTGCTGAATGGGAGTGGGGGGGGCAAGGTGATGGGGGATTGGTGGTGAAGTCCAGGGAGAGGTGATGGGATGGCTGGCAGTGAGGGGGATGTGAGTGAGCTAGGAGCCCCAGGAGAGCAGCGGGGGGCAGTAGTGGGAGGGGGTGGCAAGGCCAGGGATAAAAGTGATGGATGGTGGAGGGCCCTCAAAACACTTAAGACCGCCCCTGCTTGGGTCTGTTGCAAGCAGTTTCCCCTGCCCCTCATTTGGGGCCCTCTGTACCTTCTCAGCAGACCTCTGCAATGCAAGCCTCCCTGGCCACCCCCTCTGCACCCACTGTTCTTCCAAACCATGCCCAGGACCCATCTGTACTCACTCGTGCCTTACACCATCCACTTCCTCAGCCCTGTGGCTTGTCCAGACAACAAATGGTGGGACCTTCTACCACCTGTGGAGGGTGAAGATCCCTTGTGGACCAGCATCTGTTGCACACTGATCCCACAGCTCTATGGGGGTATGAGCTGGTGACTCCTCCATGGAGCCATTAGCACAGGTGTGTACTTGGAGCATTTTATCCCTCAACCTGACACCTGCCCCTTCTGCAGTATGAGGGAGACCTTTGTGCACATTTACCTTGAGTGTACTAGGTTGCAGCCCCTGTTCCAGCTCCTGCAGAACCTTTTCCAGAGCTTCTGGCTGGACTTTTCCTTGCACCTGTTTTTATATGCACACCCCATCTGTGGCTCCACCAAGTCGCAGGACCTCCTTGTTTACCTCTTCTTAGCCCCAGCCAAAGTAGCCATCTGTAAGACCAAGGAAATGAGATTGGCTGAGAGGGTACTCTGTGACTGTGAGGCCTATTTCTTTTCCTCCTCCTCCTCATGCATCCGTGCAAAGTTCCGCTGGGCAATGTCTGCTGGTTCCCTGGACACCTTCCGAGAGCCTCGGGTGCTGTCCAGGGTTCTCAGCTTGATGTGACCCCTCCCTGTAGGCTGAAGAAGGGGCCTTTAGCAGTGGACTTATACCTGTCTACTTCCCAGAAATCATAGTATGACCATCTCATAAACAAAGGAGACGCAATCTAGATGGAGCTACTGTTAGATAGGTGTGTAGCTGGTTAGAAGACTGGTCCCACAGAGTAGTTATCAGTGGTTCACAGTTAAGTCCGAAGGGCATGTGGAGTGGGGTCTTGCGGGTTTCAGTTCTGGGACTGGTTCTGTTCTATACCTTCATCATTGATGTGGATAATGATATAGAGCTTTATAAAGTTTGCAGATTATCTAAGTTGATAGGAGTTGCAAATACTTTGAAAGATAGGATGAAAATTCAAAATGATCTGGACAAACAGGAGAAATGGCCTGAAGTAAATAGGATGAAATTTAGTAAAGGCAAATGGAAGGGACTCCACATGGGAACGAACAATCATTTGTGTACATAGAAAATAGGAAATGACTGCCTTGGAATGAGTATTGCAGAAAGGATTCTAGAGATTATAGTGAATCACAAGCTAAATATGAGTCAATAGTATCATACTTTTGCCAAAACAAACAAACAAACAAAAAAAAAACAAACAAAAAACCATCATTCTGGGATGTATTAGGAGGACTCAAGATGTTTTTCATGAAACCTCAGTTCCTGGAGTCATGCGATCATGGAAGAATCTGAGCCTTTTTTTAATGAAGTAAAGTACATTTCTAGCCATTGTTAAGAAAATGTGAACTATAAAAGTTTAAAAATTAGAACTGTGAACTATAAAATATGAACTATAAAAGTTTAAAAATCAGAAGGCAAGTGGGGAAAAAAACCTTCCAAATTTAGTATTTTTAAAAATCTTAAGATTTTTTTAAACCAATATGATATTTGTATGCTTGGAACTGGTAGTAAACAACTACATGAATGTATGACATTTAAAGGTAGGCTAAATGATACAAGGATGGAAACAATTTCACATATGTACTTAAAGTAACAAGGGGAAAGCCTTGTAAAAATATGTATTGATTTATTTTTTTTTTGTTTTCTGTAGTGTAGGAATAAGGCACAAGGCCACTCAGAGTATGCAGCAGGGAATAGGTATGCATAAGGTTATTACTTAACTGAGACATTAATACAAGTACATTGCAACATTTCAAAGACAGTCAGGCAAGCCATAATTGTTCATTCTGTTGTCAGTTCAGTGGAACAGAACGTTTAAGCAGAACCTGAAATGCAAATCAGTCATGGCCATCTTCTAACAAATGTTGAGTTTCAGTGAATTGCAATGGAAAAGGTTAATGCAAATCTCTTTTAGTAAGAAAACATGTCTTTTGTAACATTTTATGTCAACTTAGCTATGGCCCAATATTGAAAAGTTGTAAAAACAATCTTTTTAAAAATTTAAGCTCAATAGAAATGCTTCCATACTTAAAATTAAAAAATCCAAGAGTCATTTAAAAACAAACAAACAGCCTTTTCAGTATTTGAATCTCAGGGAGGGTAAATAAATAATTATCACCATATACAGATGGTGACATTGAGGCAGAAATTTTAAGGTTACCAAGGGTGTGAGTTTTCACATATACAAATAATATGTAAATGCACAATGTAAAGTTTGGTGCTAAAGATGTTAGTTGTGCTTCCTTACTGAACCTCCATATTACCGTTTAATACCATTGAGGGTGTGTCTGTACTTTGGTGGCAAAATCGCTGCTGTAAGCATGATCTTCTGGGTGCGATTCATTAGCGAGTATGAACCCACTGAATCACTCTGGAAATCGCTTCAGCGACTCCAGCCTCAGAACTGGAGTTGCTGAAAGCCGACCACAAGTCATTTGCGGTTGGCTTCCCCTAGTATGTCTCATCAGCTTAAAAAGTCATCAGCAGATATGCAAAGTATTTTACGTTCGTTGTGTATCTGCTGTTAACTTCTGCCGAAAAGCCCTGTAAGTATAGACTAGGACTAAGTATTTGTCAGCTAAGGGGACACCTGCATTGGTGAGTATATGGTGGGGGGAGAGTTCAGTTTAACATGGGAGTTTAGAAATATATTGTCTTTCATGGACATAGGGGCAAATTTTGTATAATAAACCTTTGCCAAAGTGGGAGAAAAACTGGTTTTAAAAGACTTAAAACAGCAGTCTGCAATTCAGTGTGACAGTGTTACAACTTTCTGAAGACAGCTATGCGAAAATGTTCAAAAATACTATATATAGTTGTGTATAAGCCAATCTGTGCACAGGCTGACTCCTGGTTGTGAAGTCCCAAAATAAACAAAAAGAGGTGACCCACATAACCCAAGGTGCACCCATGCCCTTGGGCTTTTAGCTCCCCCACCCTGTGCTGGCTTCCCCCAGAGTCCCCAACACCTGCCCTAACCCCTGGGAACTGCTACCACTTCCCCTGCCATCCCCAACATCCTCCCTAACCCCCAGTCCCTGCCGCCGCTTTTCTTAGCCTCCCTGACACTCTCCCCCCCGGGCCATGCTGCCACTTTCACTGCCGTCCTCAACCCCCTCCCAAAGCCCTGGGCCATGCCACCACTTCCCCCTGGGCCCCCTTATATGGTTGCTTCAGACACGGAGTCCAGCTCCTTACTCTAACCCCAGCCGGGGCTGACTCCCCAGCATGGCAGCTCTGGCCACATGCTAGGACTCCGACCTGGAGCATGCTCAGTGCATGTATGCTTAGTATTGTATCACCTGTGTATAAGCCGAGTGCCTGTTTTAAAGGCAATTTTCAAGCATAAAAATCTTGGCTTATGCACGAGTATATACGCTAGTTCAACTTCTAAATTCTTATTTAGGTACCTGACTGGTTTTTGAAAGTGTTAATTCTTCAGCAGCTCCCACATCTCTCAGGTAGATATGTACATTTACATTTAGGTTTGAAAACCTTGGCCCCCTCGGGATAGTTCACTAGAAAGGCAAATACCATTCCCATAATTACGACAAAAAATAAAATGAGTATTAGGATATCCATTCTTTAATGCAGTTTTGTTAGGGTACAGTCCTTCCTCGATTTGCCGGACCCCGTTTTCCTAGACTTCAGAAGATTCGGATGAATCTTCCGAAGTCTGGGACCCTGGCTGCGCTGCTCTGGCGGCCAGGGAAGGGAGCCCTAACCGCCCCCCCTTCCAGCTCCTGGGGTGGGGGGAAGAGCGGGCTGGTGGCTATAGGCTGCTCTGCCTGCCTGCCCACCCAGCCTCGCCGCAGCGGGCAGAGCAGCCAAACAGCAGACCTCCCGCCAGCCGCGCCTCCCCGGGGGAGGAGGGGGCCGGCTCTGAGCTGTGGCACACAGTGTCCGGCGCTGCAGCGGTGCCCCCCCCCCATGCCCAAACAGTTCAGCCTGCTTCACCCCTGGCCCTGCCCCTGGCCCTGCTTCACCCCTGGCCCTGCTTCACCCCTGGCCATGAGCAGGCTTTTTGGAGGGGGGGTGGGGCAAAGCGGTGCAAACTGTTTGGGTGCAGGGCTGGCCTCTGCGGCGCCGGACGCTGCGCACCTCAGCTCGGCGCCGGCCCCCTCCTTCCCTGGGGAGGCACGGCTGGCGGGGGGGGGGTCGGCTGTTTGGCTGCTCTGCCCGCTGCGGTGAGGCCGGGTGGGCAGGCGGGCAGAACAGCCTGCAGCCCCCGTGGGGCCCTAACCACCCCCCCTTCCGGCTCCTGGGAAGGGTGGGGGGACCGGGGGCCAGAGACTGCTCTCCCGCCTGCCCGCTTGGCCTCACTGCAGCAGGCAGAGCAGCCAAACAGCCGACCCCCTGCCAGCCGCACCTCCCCGGGGGAGGAGGGGGCCAGCGCTGAGCTGGGGGGGGGGGAGGCTTTCAATTTCCCGGACATTCAGGAAATCCGGATGCCTCCTCCCCCCATTGGTCCGAAAAATCGAGGAAGGACTGTATTTGTATTTGAAACCATTTCTGACCTAGCGCTTGAATACACTGGGATTTATTTTGCAAACACCTACAGTTTTGGGTAACTTTACTCCCATGAGTAGTCATGGTATTATTTGTGGAAGTAAGGTTATTCATGTGCTTGATTATTGGATTGGAACCTGTCAGTGTTAAAAGTATTCTCAAGGAAGAGAAATCAATGTTGTGTATAGTGCATATTTCATGGGAAGGTAATTAAAATACTTTACAGAAAGCAGATTTGTAGCACAGATCTGTCATTGCAGATACATCATATCTTTATAACCTCACAGAAATGTAGGGCTGGAAGGGACCTTGAGAGGTCATCTAGTTAGGACCAAATAAATGTAGACCATCCTTGACAGGAATCTGAGAACCTCCAAGGATGGGGATTCCACAGCTTTTCTTGGAAGCCTGTTCCAGTGCTTAATTATCCTTTTGTTTAGAAAGTTTTTCCTGCTCTGTAGACTAAATCTCCCTTGCTGCAGATTAAGCCAATTACTTCTTGTCCTACATTCAGTGGACACAGAGAACAATTGATTACTGTCCTCTTTATAAGAGCCATTAATATTTGAAAATGGTTATCAGGTCCCACATTCAGTCTTCTTTTAACAAGATCCGCCATACCCAGTTTCTTTCAGTCTGTCTTTATAGGTCATATTTGCTAAACTTTTAATCGTTTTTCGCGGGGGTGGGGGGGAGCTGTGTTAGTCTCTAAAACAATGAGAGTCCTGTGGCACCTTAAAGACTAACAAACTTCTTGGGCGTAAGCTTTTGTGGGCTGCAACCCACTTGGTCAGTCACTTTTGTGGCCTTCTGCAATTTGTCTGCACATTCCCTAAAGTGTGGCACCCAGAAAGGAGCACAGTAGTCTAGCTAAGGCCTCACGAATGCCAAGCAGACTGTTACAGTTACATACTAAGTCTTACACATGGCAGTTCTGCTACCAGGTCCCAGACGATATTAACCTTTTGTAAATATCTCAAGTTGCTGTCTTATATTCAGTTTGTGATCCATTAAAACCCCCAGATCCTTTTCAGCAGCACTACTGCCTAGTCTCATTCTGCATTTTGTAGTTGAAGATTTAATGATGATGATCTTCATATCAATATACAAGGATGGCAAAATATGACAAGAAACTGCTAAGCATATAGGTCTAAGCTTGGAAAAAAATGGACTATTACACTGTCATAATTAAAGACTGTTGTATGTATACATAAGAGGTCAGAGCTAAAGTTGTGCGCAATTTTTGCATTTCCTGACTTGGGAGCTTCACTATGCAAACTTAATGGTGTTTTAATGTTGGATTTTTTTGTGTGGATTTTATATCTTTTGTGTGGGCAGTTCCTGTACTTAATTCTTTGTGCTCTTATTTTGCCCATTTATAAACATGTATAGCTAATGTGAAACCAGTTTTATAGCATGAAGTAAATCCAGCAGATGTTCCAGGGGAGTCTGCTTCATGTAGTTTTTCCAGATAATGTGGGAAAACTAGCACTGTATCTATATTATAGGACGTCTTGATATCAGTTTCCACTAGTGAGGCATGAGAGTTGTGGCTAGGTAGAAAGGAATAGAGCATTCAGAGCAGATGTCTGGTAGTTCACAGATATTATCTATAATGAAAGAAGTCTGAGAGAATACTGTATGCTCGAGTAATCTCTAACATACCAGTCAACTAGTGGGTAAATAGCTGCAGGCCCAGATACTATAACATTCTGGAGATTTAGGATTGATTGATTACCCTGTAAAAAGACAGCAGTTCTGTGTTCCATGTTATGGTTAATTATATCACGGTGATGGCGTCATACTATGTGCATACATAACTGAGAAATGTGCCTGTTGGATGAACGCTAGGCGCTAGCCGGTTCCAGTTGCTTGTCCCATGCCATTCAATTAAGCTGCAAAAAATGTAAAAGTATATAGTTACTGTTAATGTCACTGGGGTTTTTTCCCTTCTGTATCTCTAATCCTTAACTTTTACAGCCTTTTATTACATTAAAGGAGTATCATTGCCTCATGATTCTTGCCCATAAACAGTACTTGACATTTGAAGAGATTTTCTGTTGTGCACTTGTATAGTCAAAGAGTAATACTAATCCTATTAAAGATATTATGTCATGGAGGCATGCCTTGAGGAAAGACTTGTTCTAATTGGCTAGATGTAAAGCAGAGGGGAGGGGCTATTGAGAGGGTGGATTTATTACTTGATAGTTAAGTCAGGGATTTCTGTGGGAAATGCCCAGTGGTTGCAGTTGCTGATGATTTCACATCAACAGCAGTGCAACGCTGAGAATGAGCTCCAATAGCTGATTACTGAATGAGATACTGCAAACGGGTAAAAAAAAAGAGGAAAAAAAAAAGAGCAGCACATGCGAGCAGTCAGAGTGAAGCAGAGGAGAGAGCTGAGAGAGCAAGAAAAGTGCTCAGACTGGAGAAAGTCTTCCAGGTGTGCTGGACAAGCCTTTTGGAAATGGATATGAGGACCATCTGCTGTCTATAGATCAGAGGACTGTGACTAAGAGTGAGGAGAAAGTGTTTATGGTTGTTTTAAATAAAAAGCTAAGTTATGCATAAAAGATTCATCAAGACATCGTGAGAATGTTCCTGCCTGGGATGCTTGTGTATAAATCAAAGCTACAGATACCTATAATACAGCCAACTTTGCTATAAAAAAGAAAAAGAAAAAAACAGCAATGCAGGGAATATTGCAATAAATTCTACAGCGGTTATGTGATTTGTTGGCTAAGATAAGAAAAGCCAGCTTTGTACGACTGTGGAGTTCTCAAGACATTACATTGAATGCTGAGAGATGCTAGACATTAAATCTGACAACTGTGAAAAGAAAGATCATGGAGAAGTCAAGTAGCGAGGATTCTTCAATTCACCGTAGTCCATCTTTGGATAGCAGGGACTCAGACTTTGCTAAACCTTCTACCTCAGGCAGGCAGTTTGGTCGAGGTTTTACTGCTGGAGCTTTTTATGGTACTGCTGGATCACGCACACAGAGCCACACCAGGGCTGGAACAGGCACCGGCATTGGAACCGGGACTGGCATAAAAAGTGACAAATACAATGCACCCAAAGGCAACAAATATGTGGTATTTTACCTGGATCTATCCTTTGTTTTCCTTTTAGAATTTAAGAAGTGCAACATGGCCAGAGGCTGCCTGTGTTGTTTGAAATACATGATGTTCCTATTCAATTTAATGTTTTGGGTGAGTACTGCCTTTTATTTTTCAATTGCCTTCATTTGTTAGAGTTTTCTGTACTACTTCAATATTGTGCATAGTGCCTCTTTGAAGCACCACTGTGAGCTTTATTTTCCCTCCCCCCTCCTCTCTCCTACCTGCATGGAATATTTACAGTGCCGTATGGGGAAACGTACATGTTTCCTACAGATTTTACCTTCTATTACAATACTTTGATTGCAGATTTTAAGTCTTCTAATTCGTGTTTTGACCATGATAAAATAAAGGAGGGTAGGATTTTTTTGCCGTTTAAAATGATGCAAATCAGTTCAATAAGATTTTTTTACATTCTGTTACAATGCCTTGTGCTGCATTAAGTTGCAGGTTAATTTAAATCTGAATTATGTTTTAGTTGTTCCCATCAATCTTACCTACTTTTCTAAAGTGATTGACAAACTGCTTTTCAGGCTGAATGAAGTTTAGTCTCTTTTCTCCACCTTTAAAATATGCATACATATATTCTAATCCTTGAGCTGTCAGCATAGATGTAAAATGACTGGAATGACAAATGCCTCCTGATTCAGTTTCAGTCGTGGTTGTCCTAATTGGTGTGTTAAGTTGGAGGCTAGCTTTTGCTTTTGAGGGATCAAAATTGATTTTCCTCTATAAGCCAGGAAGCATGAGGAGTTGTAACACTGCTTCAGCAAGCAGATTCAAAGTATAATGACTTCTTTGAGTAAACTGATGTCGCATACAGTTGGAAAATGATGGTATGAAGTCAGCCAGCTATGGGCATCCCTGTTTGACAATATCAGAAGGAAAAAATGCAAGCAAACTGAAATGCTGAAAAATTTGAATACAGCAAACTACAAAATTGTTTTACCTGAATTAAAGGCAGCAGTTTTCTGCTGATTAGGAAAAGCAATTATAATATCAATGTCTGTGAACTTAAAAAAAAATCAAGGTTATAATTCAGAAATAAAAAGAAAAGTATCAGAGAAGTAAATTAAAATGCAGTGGGGTTTTTGTTTTATTTTTTTTAGCTAAAAAGGCATTAAACATCTAATTTGGGTGGGTAATTCCGTTGTGGATAAGTCAACGTTGAAGTTAGGAACCATGTTTCTGCCTCAGTCACCGGCTTCTCTGTTTAGCTGACCCACTTACTGAAATAACTTTTGAGAGCCAGAGGGAATGGGAGACCTGGTAGGCATTGGATGATCATGCACCAGTGAGCTTCGGTAGTAAATGAACTGAACCATTTCCATCATGGAAGGTGTAGAAATGTGACTTAGGCAATCTTCTGAGTCAGGCTTCACAGAAGATTGGGGCAGCAAAGAGCCACTCAGGAACATCTAATTCAAACCACTATATCACTCATGATTTTTCACTTCATGAGTCCAACCCGAAATTTGCCTCAGTTCTTTCTGGCAACCCATTAGGATATAAACTTGTTACCAGGGTGAGTGATTGATGCAAATGCTGCATTACTCTTACTCCTTAGAACTATCTTCCTGTGCTAAATACTGTGGTAAGTTTTAGTAAATTGGACATTAGATGAGGAGATCTCTGAATTACTGCAGACAATTCTTTCCCAGGTGTCTGACTGGTGGATCTTGGCCACATGATCAGGGTCTAAGTGATCATTTATACCTGGAGTTGGGAACAGAGATATTTTCAGAGTTCAGATGAGTGGGAGAGCTGATGAGGTGCAGAGGTGCATGTGTCTTTTCTAGGTAGTAGGAGCTGTAGAGCAAGGCCTGGCTCCAGCAGTAATGAGACTGCATGTGGAGACAGAGGAGAATCCGATGGTGTATAAGCAGAGGAACCAGAAAGTTCAGTAGAAAGAGAAGGTCTAAAATAGAGTGAAGTGAGTTTATGAAGGATTCATACAAAAAGGGTCACTGTAAAGTTTGGAAAAAATAGCAAGGAGCGCAACTAAAAAGATACATCAGCAGAGATTTAACACCTAATTATGGAGAATCTAGAAAATCTTACATGGGAAGGAGAGGAGAGATCTAATACTGTTGTATAGCATGAAGTTTGGAGAAATACCTAAGGACTGGCTACACAGAATGAGAGTAATAAGATCAGGAATAAAGTACTTACAGACAAATAAGTCAGAGGAGACTGACTGATGATCTAGTCTAACCTCCTCAACTTTGTAGGCCACAGAACCTCTCGCACCCACTCTAGTAAAAGCCCTCTGACCTTTTGGTGAGTTACTGAAGTTCTCAAATCAATGCTTTAAAGACTTCAAGTTACAGAGAATCCACCATTTATACTAATTTAAACCTGCAAGTGACCCATGCCACATAGGAAGGTAAAAATACTGTAGGGTCTTGTATCTGAGGGAAAATTCCTTCTTTCTTTGTTTATACCATATTTTCCTCTTTTTCTTTTCTGTGTCATCTTTGTCTTTGTATTCATCATGATGACTCTGTCACTTTTTCTGAGATGCTTTTTCTAGGAGCCTGACTGAATGGAATGTAAAGGTTGATGTAGAATGATGACTCTGGGATTTTAGAGATGTGCTGAATACAAAGTAGCCTGTTTTCAAAAAGTAGCTCACTACAGGATTTGGATCCATTTGCCTTGTTGAAACTGTTCAAAACTGCCCGTGTCAACTGTGTTAAACTGAGGCTCTGAGACTCCTGTGCCCATTATTTTCAGAGAGCTACAGTAACCCTAAATTATTATTATATGCCCATTATTCCTGCGACCATTATTTTCAGAGGGCTACAGTACCCCTAAAAGCTACTAGTGAGTGTTGAAAATTTTTAACTGAAATATTTTATCCATCTGTATATTGCTTCGCTCAGCTGAAAGCTATGTATGTTTTGTAAAACTCCTGGTCACTTCTATTGTTCATGAAAGTCTAGTGCAAAGAATACTGTGGACAGGCACTCTGTAATTTATCTGATTTCAGCTTGGTACCTGTGTAATTTTCCTTGAGTGCCATCCTAGCTTTCCCAGTGTTTCTCAACACTGGTTTCAGTACCACAGCTGTTCCAGTCCTGAGCTTCCCATACAGTTCTGCCAGTGCTCCTCAGTCCTGCCCTACAGGCCTCTGGCTATTTCGGTCCTCTCCTTCCAGATAGTCCATGCACCTCTGTCCTGCCCTACAACACAATGTTATGTTTCAAAACTCTTGGCCCCGCATCTGAGCCAGAATGTCTGATTTGAGAATTATATTATTCCCTCCTACTGCAGTTAGATGTGCCTACACAACTCTGCCAGTACGTCTCAGTCCAAACCTATGAAGTTCTGGGCTTCTGATGAGCAGTGACTGCAACTTGTTCAAGACTGTGTGGTAGCTTTGTGAGGGAGAGTGTGTTCCTCAAAAGGCTTGCTTTAGAGCACCAAACCAGTCTGAACCTATGACAACCTAGAATGTGAATGCAAGTCTCCAGAGAGAGAAGGTGAATGCCTTAAATCAACATCCTCTCACTTGGCAAATGGAAAAGACAACATTTCATAAGTTTATTTGTATAACCATAAATTGAAGCTAACAAATCATTTTTCAGAGATCCTGCAATCAGGTGCCTGTCTACGTGCTGTGTGCTGAATTATCCCATTAATGAGTACTACAAAATATGAATTTGCATGGCATACTGTTGGGGTTCTACAGTGCAGAAAACCTGTCTGATTTTACTATGTCCTAAGCAGTGTCCACAAAATGCAGTAGATAACGGTTGCTTAGAAGTTAGTTCTTATTTCATCACTGCATGTTTTGCAAGTGGTGTATTTTGTCTTCAAATACTGTCTTCTTCTAGCTAAAAAGCACTGGGCATTATTCTCTTCTAAGTCCCATCAGTACAGCTCTTGAGCAATCACCTAGAAAATAAGACCAGTGATTCTTTGTTCATCATTTACAGCCTGGCAATGAGAAGCCAAAAACTGAGACCTGTCTACTCTCAGATGCCCCATATGGCAGCCAGTTGTGCTGTCCAAAACCACTGGTTTGGCTCAAGGGATATCCACTTAAAAATGCTATGAATGCCGTGGCTAGAGTACAGTTTGCACTGTTGCATACCAAAATGTGCTATCTCTGCATTGGCCTCTGTGAACAGGTGCATTGTTTCTCCCAGTGACCATTTCAATCAATACATCAAAAGTTATGTTAATTGTATAGCATCTTAGTCGCCTGTACCCTTGCTAAGAAAATGCCCTTCTTTTTTTAGCACCAGGTGGACTAACTAATGCATAGTGTTGGATGCATCGTTTGCTTTGCAAAAGACATATCTTGCTCTAGATGGGCAACATCAGTAACTTGAAACAGCAGGTCTTTTTCACCATACGGCTAAGACTTCAGGTATTTTTCCGTGGCCCTATGTGGTTCTTAGCAGTTGTTCTTGACCATCTGGCTTTGCTTTCTTTTAGAGATTAGAAAAGTCTGAGCTGAGGGTTAAGGAAGCTTATAGTATTTAATTGTGTGGCTAGGATGGTGATTTATACTGAACTCATCTTAAGTGTATAATATGTTTGACAAAAGGTTTGTGCACGTACATGTAGTAGTTGATTCAATTTGCCTTCCAGAGCATTTATGTGCAAACAAATCACGTTTGCAAAGTGACCAATTCTGCCTCACGGAAGAAATTAAATATTGATGTTTGTTTATACAGTTTAACTGTTGATTGTTAAGAAAGATCATAGGTAAATATATAGATTGGGATATGGGTTAATACAGAATATTTCACGTTAGTCCATTATCCAGAAAGAGAGCGTTTTACAGCTGTTTATAGAGTTGTGTTACAAAATCTTTAAGTAACAACATTTTATGAATAGAATAGTAAGCTTTCAAAGATAAATGAAAGGTCACTCTTTCAGTTCAAGCAAGGGAAATTTTGAAGTGGTAAGAATATTTGATCAAACTTACAGCAGACAACTTTGCATATAGAGTTTAGTGTATGGATAGGTATTAGGTTGCCCTCTTAAGTAAGAGCAAATGATCCATTTATTTAGGAATGTCCAGAGTATACATTTTGATTGATTCTACATTAACATACTTGTTTAAATTTGCTAATAGGATGCATTTGTACTCTAAAAACTTGATGAGATATAAAATCATACTGAGTTTTAATAATATAATTAGAAAAGTATAGGGTGTAAATTACTTTATATGATTCTTTTGTTAAATGAAGTCTGCTTGTATATCTCTTTGACCAAAAATACGAAGTCCTCTGTTAGGAACTTAAATAATAGTATTTTTGTCACTTAAAGCTATTATTAATTTCATTAATTGTGCTTAAAAGTAAATTAAATTAGCCAAGGTCAAAGTACAATTAAGTTATGTAAACAATTTTGCAAAATCAAATATTGGATATTCAGTTTCCAAGCAGACTTTTCTAGGAATGGATTTTGGGCATTTTGTTAAAATGTAAGATTGCAACAAAACATAGGCTGAAAAATTAATTTGTTTGTGGCAGTGCAGATAACTTTAAATCTAACAAGGAAAAATCACTATTTGCTTGTGTTTATAAATATGTTTTAATAAAATAAGGGAGAAAGGCTGTTCTCAAAAACATTTTCTATTTCCAATTTTTGTCCAGTAGGAAAGCAAGTGATTCAGATTTCTCATATTGACCAAAAATAACCCTGGTTACTTAGTGATAGAGCAAATTTAACAGACTCTCTAAAGCCAGTACAGTATACACTGAAGTACATCTACTACAGTCTGGGTTCTGGGATCAGATGCAGAGAGAGAGAAACGTGGCCAGTCTCTTTGTGAGTAAGACTGCTGTCACAGGTATTGGTACTGTAATACAGCTAAGACTCCTAGAGCTGTTTATATAGGGTAATCCATACTTAGAGGCATTTTTTCCAACTGGAGTATATACTATAACACCACACTGTTTAGTTTGAGTTACAGAGCTTTAATGCTTATCTGAACCTGTTGGGCAAATGTATAAATCTTGTGAGCAGGCTTTGTCCCTCTGCATATCTGTAAATTAATCTTCTGGGTTTAATGACACGTGGAGTCTCTGAAATAAGAACAGAGTCGCAAACTATAGGCAATGAATGACAGGGGACACATTTGGATTCACCTTATTTTTTTTATTTCCTTGGTCCTGACTGCATGATCTTGTAACCACATTCCCCTGTGTAGCATATTACCCTTTTATGACACAGGGAATAAAGATGAGGAGACATGTTAAAGGATATAGGAAACCTTGTCTCATGACAAGATATCAACATTTTCTTCTATAATTTTCTGGCAGGAGTGAATCCAGAGTCACTTGAGAGCATCTCAACTGACAAGTGCCAGAATGCATATACAGTACATAAAATCTGTAATGGCACATGGCACCAGTGTGGTGGCATTTAAATATTACCTGGGTAAAATGAGATGACTTAAAAGCACAGATTCATTATTTGTTTTTAAAGTGCTACATATATGAACTCGGGGGAAAAAGAGATTAATTTTGCTAAAATACTGTTTCTGTTTTCATTTTTGTCACATGAAAAAAGTCCATTTAAAAAGATTTCAAAGAGTAAATAATTTCCCAACATGCTAATTTAGACTCGCTTCTAAAGGGTGCTTGGGTATACAAGCCCCAGTTTGGGCTTGTGATCATAACTATGCATACATATGGGTGAGTGGAATTATGTGCACGTGGACCTCTTAGCCTCTGGTTTTAAAATTTGGTGCAAAAATGTCTGCTTTCCCTATGAGTTTCATTGATTGAATATTCCATGAATTAAAGCCCTATTCTCTTTACAGCTTCTGAATTATGCGAAAGATGGTGACATCACTTAAAAGTGTTTAACATCATTCGCATCCATCCAGCATTTTACAATCTTTTAACAATAGGGTCAAAGAAAAAACAGGTATCTTAGAGTGCCTGCTTTCATATGTAATTCTGTTGAACATGGTTTAGCTTAGGTTGGTCTAGTTAAAGAGCAGCTGGGGCTTGCTCCAGATCTGTTAGGTTGGTTCATCTAGGTGGCAAGGATTCAGGAATATTTTAAAGACATGTTTAAGTTTGATACAGAAAATGTTATATTGTGGATTCTTTACAGTATTCCTTTCACATACTGCTATTCACTAACATCATGCTCAAAACTTCAATCTCTGGTGGGAGGGTGTGGGAAATAATCTGAAATTTGTCTTTGGAAATATTTTTGCTGTAGCTGTCCAGACTCTCAGGAGCCATTTATTGTTTGTTACATTGGATAAATGGTGTATTGATTAATGATTCAGAAGTAGATTTGACTGATAAATTTGTTACAGCATGGCTGACTGGGCACAATTGTTTGGTTGTCGCTGTAGATGAGGCTGTCTCACTGCTATGAATGTGAGAAGCATGGTAACAATTTAGTAATTAAAAAAGCAAATGGTAGTTAAGTTTCTTATTATAAATGTGTAACATGCTGTAATGGCTCAGGTCATATGGTATCAAGTGGGCTAATAATTTGTAAATGAGCTTGCCAAATCCATTTTCAAGTGGACCCTTCCATAAACTATCCTTGTCACTTTCTGCCCTCACTCACACCAGCACAGTCATCTCTTTTTCCTCCTGCACAGTCGCCCACTCTGCTTCCCTCTTATGAAGCCCCAACTTCTTGCGGTGAGTCTTGTTCTCACTGTGGTTAAAAGCTTTGATTGACATACTGCTACACCCCTGAAACTCTTCTTTGTCAGTGGTTCTCTGGTCCTTTTTTTACTTTGGTGCATACTTCAGAGTCCTCTGCATCCCCTAGACAGAAGTGTGGGAGGGACTAGCAGCTCTTCATTACTCTGAGAAAGTGGCAGCAGCAGTGATCCACAGATGAGCCTCCTCTGTTCCCACCATCCACCATAAAGCACTAGATATTTAAGGGACGTGTTTGTTCTGGTGTGGCTGGGGCAACTGGTTGGCTGATAGACTTCTCATGTGAGTTTATGCTGCCTCTCGCCTCTTGGTCTAAGGGTCATGTCAGGAAAGACTGGAGTTGGCAACACAACTCACCAGGAGCAGTGAGAGAGAAGAACAGAGAGTCCACTAGAGTGCTGATGGACAAATGGTTTCTATAGATGAAAAGAGAGAACCACAGCTTCTTTCTTCATGATCACTGGCTAGATGAGTGGTTGGGAAGATGAAACTATACTGACTTATGTTGTAGAAAATACTTGTTTGACTTGGGTTGTTTTTTTAATTTTGATGCCTAGAGTTGAGACTTTCTGCTCATGTTGTATGAGGGCAGTATGGTCCACTAGCTGGGTTAATGGACAGGGAGTCAGGAAACTTTGCCTGTATTCCTGGTTCTGCCTCTGACTGCTAAGTGACTTTGGGCAAATCTCTACACTCCTGAGACTCAGTTTTCCCATTTGTAGGATGAAGATCATGCAGGTTATCTGCCTTGGTAAAATAAATCCCTAGTCAGGGGCATTCCTGGTGCCAGGCTTAAGGGGTTCGAGCCCTGAGTCCCAGTGCCTGAGCTCTGGGTCTGTTGCTGGGCTGCCCACTGCAGCGGCTGCAGTGGGGGCGCGTGAGCCCTGAGTCTCAGCACCTGAGCCCTGGGTCTTTTGCTTGGCCAACGGTACTCCTGTCCCTGGCTGCCAGTGCTTAGCACTATTATAACTTTTAAGAAGTTCAATATTTTCACCTCTGCTTAACATGCAGAAGGTCCTGGGTTCAATTCCCAGGGGGTTGGACTCGATGATCTCACGAGGTCCCTTCCAGCCCTATGATTTGATTTGATTTGATTTGATTTGATTTGATTTGATTTTCAGATTTTGTACACCTCTGGATTCATAGACCAAACATGAAACTAGGATAAGTTGTTTGGTGTGGGTTTTGTTAGGGCTCACTCTCTCCGCACATGCCTGCCATCATCTGGATGGGGTTTCAATAGACGTGGCTCCAGAAGTGCAGTTCAGCTCTTGCAAATCTAGTTGGACAGCTGTGTAACTGCAAATGAGACCCTGACTTTCTCAGGACGAGAGAGAAGTCAACTTTGCTTGCATGAAAAGGAGGAAGCCGTTGCTTGTGGACATAGCCTGAGAAGACTTCTGTACGTAAAGACCAAGGGACATAGCCCAACCTGTGGTAAGTGCAGTTCAGTTAATCAAAGCATCTGATGAAGTGGGATTTTCTTCCATGAAAGCTCATGTGATAAATAAATTTGTTAGTCTTTAAAAGTGTTACGGGACTCCTGGCTTTTTTTTTTTTTTTTTTTTTTTCCCTTCAGTGAATCACGGTTCTGGTGTATGCACAAATTAAAACATGCCTTTTGCAAGGTTGAGTTACCAGTGAATGATACAGATAATATTTTGTAAATGTACCTGGCAGTTTATTTCCACCCATCCTGTGCCATTGTTTAAGTAACTTAATCTTTCAGCATCTCAACCACTTTACATTTAATAGTGAATTAAAGGAGGAATCCTGTTAGGAATTAGATGCTGGGCCTGGACTTCCCTGAAGATCTAGATTACCTTACTGTCACCACCACTACCTCTACCTTGTCAGAAAACAAAGAATCCTGACATGGCAGGGGGTGTGATATTAAATGGCAAACATACATTGATTCTACTGGGAAGTTCATGTAAGACTTAATCATTTTAATGTCACCTTACAGAAATGGGTGCAGGCATGGAACTCAAAGCAGTTTCAAAGCCTTCTGAAACAAATTAGCTTCAAATCAATTCAGATGGACCATCTCTATTCAGCACAGTCCCTTGCTGCTTAAGAGTGAATTAAATTTCTGCATTGGATAGAGATAATTGAACCTCCAAATGTTTGGAGGCTTGACTTGGATAATTCCTCTACCTTTCTCCCTCTTCCACTGCCCTGGGTCATAGTATGAGCTGCCATCCCAACCTCTTTGGTCTAATTAGTCTGAGCAAAGTTGGTTTTCCATAAGGGATCTGTGTGACTGATAACAGGTAAATCAACCCAAGTCCTCAGGTACTTTAGCATACTGGTCCTGTCATTCGGTTTTATATCTGCCCGTGTAACCAGGGGTGTTTTGTAAGTGTTCTGAGCTAAAAGTATCATGTTGCGGTTCACTTGACTCATTTTATCACCCCTGAGAATAAACTGCTGCTCCTAGACTCTCACAAAGAACCTATGCAAGTTTGTAGGTCCTTAACCCCTTCCAGCCCAGAATTTTTCATTCTCAGTTCCCTCTTCTAAATTTGGCTTGGCTTATTGTGGAGGAAAGAGAGCCTATGGACCGAGCTGCATAACTTGCTTTGTCATCCCTATAGATTGAGTTTGATGTCCTTGCCCTGTAGTGCACCACAAAGTATAAATGTGCCTGTCTCTCTCTCCCATAAAACTTGAATGGACAGCAACACAGAGCTAATCACTGCTCTAGGATTCTTTAAAAACATATCAGTCCTGTTAAGTATTCATACCTGTCCGCTACAGTGATTCTAGCCCTGGCAAGTCACAGGATACCAGACTTCAAAGTCAACTCTTCCTAACTGCCATATTAGTTTAATTCCCCCTCCTCACCCTGTTGCATTCAGATGTGATTTGTTGGTGTGTCACAAATTGCTGCAGTTAGAGATCAGTGCTTTTTTCATACCATTGTGGATTATGAACTGCTCAGAGCAGGGACCATCATTCTTAAGTGTTGGGTGCTACTGTAAATAACTAATAAATATGATCATTTGGAAACTGGCCTTTCTGCTCTGCTGCCATTTATGAATGTATCAATTTCTTAGCTCTGATGAGTTTTGAGATATTTGATTGCAAAAACTGTGATTGTTCCCTGGGTCCAGTAGTGCATTTTGGAACTTTTTTGATCCAGGACTGAAGTTAGCAACTGTAGACCTTAGTCCAGTGTAATTCCTTGGCCCTGGATTTGAATCAGTATAAAAATTAAACAAACAAACAAAAAGGGTCAAGACAAGTCTTTCTCTGTTTCAGGCAGGTGTTTGAATATATTTCTTTTAGCTGGGGCATAAAATGTGTCTATGTATATATGCATTCGTGTGTGTGCAAGTACACTGGTACGTAATATGGTTACTTCTGTCCTATCCTCTACTTCAGCTTTTCTGAAGTGTGGTCTTTTATTGCTGGTCTAAAACCCACATGCTCCAGAGTTCCAGAAAACTGTTACAGGGGAGCATCATGGGCCTGATCCAAAGCCCATTGAAGCCAATGGCGAGTCTCACTTCAGCAACGTATATGCATATGCATGCGTGTGTCTATTTACTTGCATGGTATGTAAATATATAGCTATATTCATGTATGTACATGTTAATATGTATGTGTACGTGTTAGTGAGCATTATGTAAAACTTGATCTGCAAGCTTAGAAAGCTGAAATTTGCACATTAATATTTATAACAACATAGACAGTATTTTGCTGTGAACTTCTCATATGAATACTTGTGGATCAGATTTATTTACTGTGATTTGTATGTATCTCATGTGCCCTTAGCACACATTTTGATTTTCCCATTAGATGAATTGGCTTGGACTTGGATCTTTTATTCTTCCTAATTTAATTCTTCTGGCATTATAAACCTTATCACATTGTTGGAGGATTTTTTAATCTCGGTGTTTTCCCATGCTTGGTAATGTTTGTGGAAGCATACTCCTTAATCAGGTGTCCTTTTTATTTTTATTTTTTTTAGTGCTTGGTCTGGTTATTAAACACTCTTGACTTTCAATATTGATGCTGTGCAGGTGATACTTTATTTTGTTAACAGCTGTGTTACTGCTGACTAGATTGACTTCTTGACAAGACTGATTTCTTCTTCAGTGTAGCCTTGGATAGCTTCCAACCAATTATGGTCTTGAGCCAGGTAAGAGAACTGCTTGTCATTGGATTGTCATTCAGAAATGTGAACATTTAATTTCATGACGAACAGCTGTTTCAAATTAAATCACTGGATGGAAGTCTTAGTGTCTCAGAGTACTTCTACATTGCACAGTAAGCCCAGGGGAGGAGCTCAGGCTGAAGCCTAACTCCCCTTCAATCTATACCCAATTGTGCTAACGTAGAGCTCAGACCTACAGTCGCAGAACCCCTTGGGATGAAGGCTTGGATCCTCCTTCCTCTACAGCAGTGGTTCCCAACGTATGGTCTGCAGACCCCTGAAGGGCTGTAAAGTTATTGCAAGGGGGCTGCAGACCAGTGTTCCCTCTAATTACTTGTATCCTGTGTGCACAAACAATTTCTTTGTGTGTGCAAAAACATTTCTTTGTGAGCACCGGTATTAGCACTGTTGAATTTTTTTGTGCGCACTTTATTTTTTTGTGTGCACAGGTTTCATGACCTGTGTGTGCGCGCACACACGCACAGCTTAGAGGGAACAGTGCTGCAGACACTGCTGGGAGCTGGGCTGATTAAGATCTCCCACCCTGTGCAGCGCAGGCACGTGGACTGTGTATGGCGGGAACAGTGTACTGTAGAAGCAGGTAAGTGTGGGCCAAGGGAAGGCGGGGTGAATAGGGTTTGGGGGGAGGGACATTGGTTTGCCAGGCTGGTGGGGTCTTCAGTGGGGGGGATAGAGGACTTGTGGAAACCCCATGAGATGCCTGGGGGGTGGGTAGGGCTGACGGTGGCAGCAGCAGTAGCTCAACTCACCAGCTGGAGCTGGGGTCCCAGCAGCAGCTCTGTTCCCTGCCTGGGCTGGACCCCAGTGGTAGCACTGCTCCCCTGGCCAGAGTGGGACCCCAGCGGCAGCACTGCCCTTTGCCCACGGCTGGATTCTGTCGGCAGCAGTGCCGCTCTGCAGCTGGGGCCAGATTCTGCTGATGGTGCTGCTCCCTGCCTGCGGCCAGACCCTAGCAGTGGCGCCACTCCCTTCCCGCGGCTGGACCCCAGTGGTGGCACTGCCCTGTGGCTGGGGCCAGATTCCTGTGGCACCGGCACCACTCCATGGTGGAGGCCAGATTCCAGGGGCAGCAGCACCACTCTGCGGCAGGGGCTGGATCCTGGGAGCTGGATCCTGGCTGCAGCTGGGCGTCTGCAACATTTTTGTGATATTAAGACGGGGTCCCCATCCTTGAAAAGTTTGGGAACCACTGCTCTACAGTATAGAGTCAGTCTCACTATGGAAGTCTGGCAAAAACCTTCTAGAATCCCATAGGACAATTTTCTTTGGCCTCTGGACAGTCAAGTTTTCCCATGCTGCTCTATGAACAAAGGGCTAATGTAGTCACATTTTGGGAAGGTAATACGAAGTCTAGGATGGTGTGGTTGGATATGGGCTCTCATAAAGCAGTGTGGATGCTGGAGCTATTGGTTGGGAACCAGGATTCAGTAATTCCTAACCTGGAGTTACAAATGAGTGTTGATGCTGACGCTCAAGGTTATCAGAGCCAAAGTCCGCTAACTGGAGTTCCACTCACTCTGTGCTTATTTTGGAGTGTAGGCACACCCTAAGTTGAATTAGAGTTAACGGACTCTGGATTGTTAGGCACTCAAGCTGATTGTCTACATTGAGAACTGACACTAGGTTAAGAATTTTTTAACCCAGGCCTGAGCCTGGCATTCCAGCATCTGATCTGCATTATGAGGGCCCAGTTTTAATCACCCACATCTCAGACTTCCTAGTGCCTTTCAAACTGTGGCTGTTTTAGCCCTTTGTTCACGGTGCATTGTAGGAAAGCTGGATTGTCCCCCTCCATGTATCCCATTTCCCACTAACACATCCTGCTGAGCTGTCTTAGTCTGTGTGCTTCTAGCTACCAGAGCTGGGAACACTTAGGCAGCAACTTTTGAAGAGCTTCTCTTGTTTGCGCTTTTACTCCGGGCTCAGGAAAAAGACAGATCTTCTGTCAGAGAGTAGTAGACATTTTTGGCAGTGTTTACTGACCCACCAAAGGCTCCTGTTGGAATAATGATTGAAGAGGAGGAGGAAGAGGAAGACAAAGAGAACACAGACATGGAAGCTTTGCGCTGGCTGATACTGTTTGTGACCCTTGGCATAGCTATTGATGCCTCCTACATAGGCTGACACTTCTGGAGCAGGACCATAAGCATGGCCTGATGGTTTCACATTGTTGGAGAAACCTGGGGTGGCCAGCAGTGGGCCCAGAACTTTTGCATGAGGAAAGCAACATTTCTGGAGCTTTGTGAGCAGCTTGCCTTACTTGTGATGGCGGCCTTATTATCCCAGCATCAGGATTCTAGAGCCATCTGGAAGCTGGCAATTCCTGACTCTGAAAGGTCTGTTTCCAGCAGGTTTGGTGTTGGGAAGTTGATTCTGGGTAACATGGTAGCAGATGTTTCTTAGGGAATGAAGAATGTGCTTTATCCCAACCTGTTTCTGAAGTTATTGGTGGCTTTGTGAGAATAACATTTCCAAACTGTGCCTGGTCCACTGACGAGACTCATGCCCAGAGTTTGCGCTTAAGGAGCACAGAAGTACAAAAACCTCAGTGGGTGATATTCCATTGTTATTCAGGTCCTTGTGGATCAGAGATGGATATAAGAATGTCAATCTTGACTGTGCTAGAAAAGTTCCTGATACCAGACTTTTCTGCTGCCTCAGAGTCTACATTTGTGGGCAGGCTAGGACACTATTTCTATGAAATGGGACTGTTGTAAACTGAGTTAGAGTTATTCTGGGGGGATCCCATGTGTCCACTTTTGCCTTGGCTTATAAAACCAGATCTTGCCTCATGAGTCCACATAGGGGCCAGCACTTGAAAAAGAAAGGGAGATTGCTTACTGTGACTGATGATTCTTTGAGATGTGTGGTCCCTGTCTGCATTCCAGTCCTGCAACTTCTCCTTTCTGCTGTGGGCACAAGGCCTGTCCATAAGAGGAAACTGAGAGGGCATCATAAGACTTCAGACGTGGGTCTAAGTGGACTGCTCTAAATGGCTTTGGTGCATGGCATGCATGCGTGTCTACATTTAGAATACAGATTGGGATCCTGCACATCTTGAAGAACCATCAGTTAGAGTAAGTAACCTCCTTGTATGGTTCCTGTTGAATGGCAAAAATATCTTTAATCCAAGCTACTGGTGGCAAGACAGTGGTGTATAGCATCAAAGTATTCAAAAATGTGGTGATTGACCAGCACATCTGCAAGAGGAGCGGGCTAATCAGCTACTGATGTGGCCCAGAAGAATACACACTTTCCCAGAATGTATCTGGAATTCATGGTGTGGGAAGAGTTGGCAGCTATCAGCATCAGCGACTGGGTCAAAGTTCATGTTTGAATCAACAAGATGGTAACAGAACATCCACATGGGATGGTGTCTCCCCACAGCTTTTCATTCGGCATGCTGCAACTGCATTCAAATACACAGAATTCCACCAGCATTCGCCTTCCTTCTCCCTGCCTCTCCCCACAACATTTCTGTACTGCATTCAAATTTGCTACTTGTATTTGAACAAAGGTTTTATCACCCATGGACTATACATACTACATTTAACTGAAATTAACTTCGTTTATAAATTAACAGTGTTTCAATTGCCATGCTAGTTGACTGTTTTTAGAAGGCTTATTACACCATTGGGTTGGTACAGCCTGATATGTTTACAAGGAAGGTAATATAAGGTTCTTTTGTTTTAACAAAGCATGGCCCAGCGAACATTTGCACTTTTCTAGCAAAACTTCACTTTTAGATGCTTGTTTTGCTTTTTGTTCTTCCCCTGGTGGGGAGGGACCCCATGGGGCTGGTGTGCAGTCCACATTGCCATCCTAGGCCAGTAATAACTTTTGCGTTGCTTCAGAAAATGGAATTCCTTCCTGCTATTATATTCATAAATACAAAATAGAAACAGGGGCTTACCATGCTCTGAGATTACTTCTGCTTCTTCCATTTCTGCTGCCAGTTCTTTTGTGGGTTGTTCCTCTGGGGGGCGGGAGGGAGGGATCAAAAAGCTCCTCCAAATACTCTCTAAAGATTTGCTCCTCTGCTTCTATGGCAAAGTCTCTTTGGGGACCAGTTTCAGAACAAGAGTGATTTCGCTGGCCCCATCCTCTACCTGCTGCTGGTTCCCATCTGTTTCCATTCAAAATTCTGGGGTCAGCAGGTCGCCATGCTGACTGACCAGATCATTTGTGTGCTGCTGTTGGCTCTGTGCCTAGTGCAGTATTCAGCACCCCATCAAACTTCTCCTAAGATGGGCAAAATGACTGCAAGTTGTCAAAGGTGTGGTTCTAGTTTAGGGTTCCCAAAATACCACATCCAGCCTGCTGACACATTTTGATCGTCCCACTCCCCATCCTGGTCTCACCCCTTCCTCCCGCCCCTCTCCTTGTGGCGTGATATGTTGATCCTGGCCCCATGCAGCACCACACAGCATCTGCTCCTGGTCCTGCCCTCTACCATGTGACATGGACCCAACGCTCCAGCCCACAAAAAGAGCAGGATGGAGGGAGGTATCTCTGGCAACTGAAGGTTTGGAGACCTCTGTTCCCTGGCTTTTTGGTAGTCAATCCTGAGCTTTTTAATCTGCTCCCTTCACTGCTGCCTTTCCTCCTGTCAGGTTCTTTGATGTTTTTCAGCAGTTTGCTGGTGTTCCTGGCACTCATGCTAAATTCTGGTGTGTTGCTGGTCTTGCACTAGTGAACCACCAGAATATGGCTGTGGTCCTGCAACCAAGAAGCATGCTTGGCAAAGGACTTCTTTGCTTGGTGTCTGTTACTAATAAAGGAGGAGATACACTATAATTTGCAGTTCAGTGGACAGAATGAAATGCTAGAGGGTTAAACGCTGAGGAACTGTACTTGATGGTGTGGTTGCCTCCATTTCCTGGGCACCAGTTGGTGACTCCTAAGATAGAAAGAACAAAGAGCCTCTGCTGATAGGATTATAATTTATCATTGCTGGACTCTCTGAGTCCAAGTCTGAGGGGGCTGTGTCCACACTGCAAAATGATAGAGCTTAAACCCTGGGTCCCAGCAGACTTGGGTTTGAACCCATCCCCTGATGAAGTCCAGGATGCCAGGCCTGAGTCCAGCCAGTTTGTGTTTTTAGTGGAAATGAGCATTGTGCTTTAGCCTGAGTTTGGGTGTACACTGCAGTGCGGACATACCCTATTCTGGCTCTTTTCATTGCAGGCCCACTGAGTTCAGCCCTTCTGCAGTATCCACAAGCAATGAATCAAAAAGCATCTTTTAAAATGCTTTTAAAAAAATACTGACTTCAGGTTATCTCTGCCTTTGGATTTTCCTGCAAGTCCTCTCTTCTCTGTTTTTATCCATCTAATCTATTTGTATGTGACCCCCATCCCTTTAGTGTCTGAGCGCCTCACAATTTTTAATTTAATTTATTTATCCTTGCAGCAGGCCTTTGACAGATGAGGATTATTTTGCCTCTTATCACATATCTCAGTAGCTATCTCTACATCTCAGTTGCTCTCAGATCACATGGCTTTCTTATTCTCAGAACTGGTTTTGCCTTTTCAGAAGCATACAAAAGTAGATCTGCCACTGGGAGCCTGTGTTTGCTCCCTGTGTTTTTTATTGTTTGTGACTGAGTTAGCACTGTGTTACTTTTGTTAATACAGGAGCACAAACCTCAAAAAGCCTGCAGAGGTGGTTATGATGTGTGACCTTGTTGCAACTGAGCTAGCTGTTAGTTTGGCAGATTGATGGTGACTTTCTCTTTTGGATCTAACATTTTCTCTACTAGAAGTAGAATGTAACTGGCATTTTTCTCAGTGTTTCTCCTGTTGTACTTTCTTGGCTTTTTAGCCCTTTTGTAACTTCATCAGGGTTAATTGTTGGCTCAAGAAGCTTGTTAGATTTTGGCACTGAAGTTTTTGTTCTGCCTGTGAGTCTCTGGACTGGTGAGTCTCTAATAAAGCATTGTGGGGTTTGCGAACTTCATAAGCCTAGTCCTTTGGATTTCCAAAGAATCTCCCTGCACCCACCCAGGTTTTGAGGGGGAAAAATCAGAGAAATTAAAATGCAGAAAATTAGGTTACTGGACCATGCAGATTATAAATATAAATATTCAACAATAATTTAATTGTAATTATAATATTCTTACAGTAATGGTTGCTTGGCCATAATGTGTTTTCTATTTTCTGCTTCGGTGTTGCTTTTTAAGTAGCTATTAATACACATTGAGATGTACAACATACGTTGCAATGTGATCAGGCCTGCTGATAGAGGACTGCGGCAGCCCAAAGGCCCAGCAGTTTAAAGGCACCTGGACCCCTTCCTCCTGTGGCCCTGCCCACGCTCTGTCCTGGGCCATACCCCTTGCTGCTCACCACATTGTTTTCCTCCTATTTGTCCTTCTCACAACTGCTTGCTGCTTAGGACCCTCCTCTCCTGCTCCACCACTGCTTGCTGGGTCTCTCACCCCTGCTCAACTTATTCACTCACTCACAGCTATTGCTTACTGCCTGGGGGAAGAGAGAGTGTGGAGGAGAGGAGGGGAGCTAAGTGGGGAGGTGTGTGTGAACAGAGTGGGGGTAGACAGTGGTCAGAGCCATGGGTGGATGAGGTGGTACAGGACTGCTGTTCTGCCCTGGGGCCCCAAATAACTTTCAGTGAGTCTGAGTGTCATGAATACATTTTTACTGTATGAACTAGAAAGTTTTCATTCTCAGACTTTTGAGTTCTTAAATTCATAACCTTAATATTGTAGTAATATAAATTTTGTACTTTATTTTAATGTTCCTATAAATGTGTGGTTTACTCTTCCCCTTATACTTGCAAAATCTTTCCTGAAATGCACTCACTTCAGCTAAAACACTCAAGCTCCTTTGATCCATGGTGTACTTTTGGTAGCTCATCATGCAGTTGTGTTGTTACAGATCATGTTTAGATTTAAACTCCATCTAGTCTGAAAGTGCAGTGGGCTCAAGTGCTGACAAGAACAAAAACATTGATCCTATTACTTGTCTTTCCAAGTAGCTGAAGTATATAGATTGTGTTCTCTAGTACTGTATATTGATTTTGTAGATTGCTATATGTGTTATACTATTTCAGGGTATTTATCTGAATGGCTTACTGCATATTTGCATACATAGTGCATACCCTTCTGGCCTTATCGTAGGTCATACAGTCTGGGTGGTGCTTGTTTTCTATTTGATATGTAGTCCCATCACCAGGGTATAAGGCTCTTTGATTTCAGAATCTGTAATGATTTTACTGTGTTGTGTGTGTTTTTAAAACCTCATTAATTAACATGTTTTATTTTAATGTTTTTTTAACAAGTGCTCTTTAACTCAGATTTATTATGTGTAACACAATGAGGAAAAATAAACTTGTCTAGTGTAACTGTGAAAATTGGTGTGAAAATGAAATTAGGTTGAAATAAAAAAAAAATCCTTTTATTTAATTAAATAAAGGGTTGGCTCCATGGTGATTCCATGTTTCCCAATGGTGCATCTATCTTGATATGTGTCCTAGTTTCAGTCCCTTTACAGCAGTTAGCTGAATATGTTTTTCTCCAAGTGCTAAATTAAAGCCAAAGTACTGTTTCTTTCAGGAAACTTCTTCCTTTTCTCCATAAAAAGGAATGTAGAACAACCATGTTTCCAAAGCATACATGTTCTGGAAGGTCTGAAACTGCACATTTGTCACTTAGAAGCTTTCTCTGCTGCATGCGAGCCATAGTAAATGGTAGTCACAAGCCTCTGGGGACAAGTTTAAATGGGTGAACTGTTCCCTATTTCAACAGTCCTGGGGATTTTTCCTCGCCAGTCAGATGCTATATTATGAGGCTGACCCGATCCTTAGTGACAGCTTGTCGGGCTGATTAATGCAGACTCTAGAGAATAGCTCTTTGCTGTCTGATTGATTCATTTTGCCAATCTAATTCACATTCCTGTGGTGTGAATAATAAACGAGTGATTTAATGAGTTCCTCCCAATCCCATTCAAAATTGTGCATCCTGATTGGAGCAGGGCATGCTTTCAGAAAGCTTAAATATGTGGAGTGCACTGCATCCTGAAAACCCACTGAAGTATATACTTCTATCATAAATCCAACTTAGAAACTTCAGCCAGAATTTTGTTGTTTGTTCTACAAATAGACACATCCCCAGCGAACTGATCAGTTTTTTCATTATTACTTATTCCTAATCTTGCTGGTTCTGAATATTAGTATGTGTCTCTCTGCTAGGGTATTACAAGTTCCAAAGGGGTAGCCGTGTCAGTTTAGTCCAGCAAAACTAACAAGGAGTCTGGTGGCATTTTTTAAGACTAATTGAACAAATGTTCTCAAGGGTCCTGTTCTCAACTTCAAAGATGACCTGCAAAGAAGGAAACCAGGGGCTTGCTTCCATCCTTTTTTTTTTGTAGTTTAATGTAAAGAGAAGTCCTGAAAAGCTCACCTGTATCTTCCATATTCCCCTTTTTATTTATTTCTTTATATTGCTGCATGTCCTTTACATTAGAAATTAAGATACCCTTTGTCTTGTCTTTCTTGGAGAACACTCTGGGGGACTGGGGACCTGATAGTATTGCAAAGTCACAGGCGTTAAAGAATTGAAAGTGGAAAGCACTTCTGTTCCAGTTGTTGGGTTTAGTTTGTTTTTCTTAATGCCTGTTTAACTCAAATGCCTAGACAAACAGTTGGGAGGGAAGTTTTCTTTGCTGAATGTTTAAATGTTTTCACCCCTTCAGTTAAATAAGAGAACCTGGTATTTATAAAGTGAACACAAATGTAAGTAGGGAAATAACTACCATATCCATAACCCTCTACATTACCACAAACCCTGAATTTAGGCATAATTTTAAAAAGGGAGTGCAGGCAGCACAGGTCCATTTTTATCCCTTCAAGTTACTTTTAACCACGATTCTTTGTCGATGTTCACATGGATTGCTACCTCCCATGTATCTTTTGGCTGTGTACGTAATCTCCTCTTGCTGTAAACTCTGTTTCATGTGTGGCCTGTGCACAACCAAATGGGAAGGAATGGTCTGAGTCAGATCATCTGGTATCATAGACTGAGAAGAATGGCAACTGCTTGCTGATTTCCTTTCTTTTCCAGTCTCCTTTTAACAAAGCTCAGAAGTGGATTTGCACTGGTGTGAGGCATTCCTTTTGTAAATCTCTTATTACATTGCCTGAAAATACACAGCTCATCAGACTTGACTTCACATTTTTGAGTGGATAATAGGTAGGCGGCCACATTCAATAGGTTTTCTCAGTTGTTCGAAGACACTCAGCACCTTTAAAACAGTCTTCTTTGTATCTTCCATTTAAATGCCAGGTAAAGGGGTTTAGAAGCTATAATTACGATCATGTAAAAATGCCAACATTTAGAGTGCCTTTTTTTAATACCATTTTTCATCACAAGTTTATTACTTCCCTTTGGTTTTCTGCTTTATAATGTCTCCTGCGTTTTTCTGACCTTTTGAGACTGCCTCCTTGGTGTGATATTCACTTCAGCTATAGCCCTTCTTGCTGCAGTATCAGCACGGATTTACTATTGGTCACTGATGCCACATATTCATCAGCTACCATCTCAAGGTTGTTATTACTGAGTTTGCTGTAACCAGGCTCAGCAAAGAAAGTGCTTGACCTGGACAGCTTGAAGGCGTCCCAATAAACTAGTTCAGGATTGTCTAGAATTGGGGTCTGTTTTTAGTCTCAAGTGCACAATACCTACAGTATTCTGCTTGTTACTGGCTGCCAGCTAGAATTTGAGCTGTTGACTTTGAGCCTGATAATCTAGCCAGCCTTTCTATTTATCTTATAGTACATTCCAGGGGCATTGCTACCTCAGAAGAAGATGCAGGCCTGGAGCGTGGTCCGCCCCTCCTTGTCCCCCATGAGGTTGCATTGGCCTGGGCTGGCCCCTGCTGTGGCCGGCCAGCAGCAGGTGGCCCCAGGTGGCTCTGGCCCTGCTGCTGCTGGCTCAAGACAGGGCTGAAAATGGGTGGGGCTTGTGCCTCATGAACCCAGCACCCGTGATGCCTCTAGTTCATTCATTCAACCATGGGCGGATTTTGAAGTTGACCCTGGGAAGGCAAGCTCCCTATTGCCCTGTCCTCAAGGCCCAGGCTCCACTCCCAGACCTCTTCCCCTACCCCTCGCCACAGTTGCTGCATGGGGCTCTGGCTGACTTCCTCCTCTCTTCCCTCCACCACTATCTATCTTCCACACTCCCTTCCCAGCATGAGAGGTAGTTGCTTATGTACCCCTCCAAAGGCAGGAACTGGGGCAGTGTGGGATGTGGGCTGCTCACTCACTATCCTGTTCCTCCCTCCCTGGCTGACTGGGGCAGTGATAGACGCAAGTGTTGGAGGGGACCTTAAACCAACCCCCCATCAGGAAGCTTGGGAGAGACACAGGACGTTTGGGTAGGAGAAAGGAGGGGTGCAGACAGCATTGGTGTGAGGAGGAGTCCCATACAAACCTAATGTTCTATGATCCAAGAGGTGTGCATATGAGTGAAAGGTTAATTGTGGAAACACTTAGCTAGGCACCTAAGCAAAAACAGTGACGTAAGTGACAGAGTTCTCTGAAATAGACAAGTATTATCCCTGGTTTTGCATGTGTTAGTTTAGTTCAACAAAACAAAAGACATCTCTTGTGGCACTTTAAAAATGCACAAACTAACAAAAATAAATTTATTTGTTTTCAAAATGTCACAAGATTGCTCTTTTGTTTTTCAGCTAGGCAGTGAAATTGAAACTTGAGACTTGACTGGAGAAGAGACTCCTCTTTTGTTTTGCTAAAAAGGCTGATGTCAGTCTCACACTGCCTAAGGGCATGGCATGCTGAGCTTATCTGCTCCATGCAGGTAGCATTCTCCCTGGCAGCTGAGAGAACCAGGCCTCACAAAACAATAAAGGTTTTTGTCTTCCCAGCACAGAGGGCAGGCAGCAGAGAAGGGGGGTGGGGGTGGGGACCACAGCTAATCAGTGAACGCCTAGTCTCCCTGTGCCTTCAGTAAACTCCAGCCATGGTTAAGGTTACCAGATACCAAAGGCTGGAAAGGAGGACAGGGAAGTACAAAAAGGAGGACATTGGAGAACACATGGAGAAAATGTAGTATTAATATTATATTCTTCTGTTTTTAGGGGGCCCTGGAATGCTTCCCCCTGCAAATAGGATGTTCCAGGGCCTTCCAGCATACTTTAACCCCTGTAAGTAAAAAGCCAGACACAATCATGTAGTTTAAAATGCCTGCTGGACAGAGGGCATGAAGACAAAAAGGAGGACATATCCTCCTTTTGCCTGACATCTGGTAACCCTAGCCATGGTCAACATTTTCTACTTTAACTTGCTGGCAAGAATATTGTGGGAGACCATGTCAAAAGCTTTGTTAAAGTCAAGCTATATCACACCCATCACTTTCTCAACATTCATAGAGCCAGCCTTCTCAACACAGAAGACAATCAGATTGGTTAGGCATCACTTGACTTTGGTGAATACATGCTAATTGTTCCTAATCAGCTTCCTTTCCTTCAAGAGCTTCAAACTGGATTCCTTGAGGACCCTGCTCCATGATTTTGCTAGGGACTGAGTTGAGACTAACCAGTCTATAATTCTTCAGTTCCTCTTCCTTTTCTTTTGCCTTTTATGATAAGATGACGGGTTTTGTGGATGTGGGAATTGCTGTTAACATAATATGCCTTAATTTTAGCAAAGCTTTTGATATGGTTTCCAACCTCATTCTTGTCAGCAAGTTAAGGAAGTATGGGTCGGATGAATGGACTGTAAAGTGGGTAGAAAGCTGGCTAGATCATCAGGCTGATCAATGGCTCAGTGTCTAGTTGGCAGCCAGTAACAAGCGGAGTGCCCTGGGGCTTGGTCCTGGGACTGGTTTTGTTCAACGTCTTCATTAATAATCTAGATGATAGGACAGATTGCACACTCACTAAGTTTGCAGATGACGCCAAGCTGGGGGAACAGTAGATACGCTGGGGGGTAGTGGTAGGATTCAGGGAGACCTATGCAAAATAGAGCATTGGGCTAAAAGAAATCTTATGAGATTCAACAAGGACAAGTGCAAAGTCTTGCACTTAGGATGGAAAAATCCCATGTACTGCTACAGGCTGGGGAGCAATTGACTAAGTAGCAGCACTGTAGAAAAGGACCTGTGGGTTATGGTGGACAGGAGGCTGGATATGAGTCAACAGTATGTTGACAACATACTGGGCTGCATCTCCAGGAGTGTTGCCCGCAGATCAACGGATGTGATTATTCTCCTTTATCTGGCACTGGTGCATCTAGAATATTATGTCCGGTGTTGGGTTCCCCACTACAGAAAGGATGTGGACAAATTGGAAGGAGTCCAGCAGTGGGGAGCGAAAATGAATAGGGAGCTGGGGCACATGACTTACAAGGAGAGACTGAAGGAACTGGGCCTGTTGAGTCTGCAGAAGATGAGGGGGGATTTGATAGCAACATGCAACTGCTTGAAGGGGTGCTCCAAAGAGGAGGGAGTGAGGCTATTCTCAGTTGTGATGGTGGAAAGAAAAAGGAGCAATGCTTTCAAGTTGCAACTGGGACAGTTGAGGTTGGATATAAAGAAAAACTTTCTCACTAGAAGGATGGTGAAACACTGGAGTGGATTACCTAGGCTGCTGGTGGAATCCCCATTTCTGGAAAATTTTAAAGCCCGCTTAGATAAAACCCTGGCTGGGATGATTTAATGGGAGTGGTCCTGTTTTTAGCAGGAGGTTGGACTAGATGACCACATGAGGTCCCAGCCCTAATATTCTATGATTCTTTTTTGGAGATGAGCATTATATTCACCTTTTTCCAGTCTTCTGGGACATTCCACAATTGCCACGAGTTTTCAAAGATAGTGGCAAATGACAGTCAGATACAATAGTGGTTTGGCCTTATAGAAATACCTAATATAAATAGTATAGGGGGCAGGAGGATTCTGTTTTGCTCTCTTAATAATTCAGGGATGGTATTTGGTTTAGTGGATTCCTGCAGCCATGAATTTCACAGGATGTGCAAATAAGTATTTTTCTTTTTTCCTTTCATGTGTTCTGAGTAATTTATTTGCCATTTATTTCAAATGACACCTTGAGATCTTATTCTGATGAAGTCTTATAATGAGGGGGGCCCTTAAATTTTTATAATAGTGTACTGTAAGCTTGTCAGCTGTTTTTTTTATATTGTTTTTTTAAACACAGTTGTCTTCTTTGGGTTGCTACCAGTTTAAACTGATATAAGTGACTGAAGAATCAGGCCCTTGTTTCTGCATGGTCTCTTTCAGAAATCAGTAGATCAGCCACTAGCTGCAAAAGCTAGAGAAATCTGGTCAAAGTCCCAAACTCGGTAATCAAAAATGTATTGCCTTTTGTTAAAACAACTCATAGAAGTCTGAGGAAAAAATTCTGTGTGTTTGACAACCTAGTTATATTTCACACTCTAAGGGTATGTCTATGGTGACGGTGGTGAAATCGCAGCCATCAGCCTGGTGTTCTGGGAGCGGTTAGCAGTGAGTCTGAACTTGCTGTTCCGCTCCTGGAAGTTGGCCCTGGATGTCCTGGGGGCCAATGGACGTATGGGAAAGCCGACTGCAAGGGTTTTGCGGTCTGCTTTCCCGAATGTTTACTGGCAGCTAAAAAAGTTGCCAGCACTTACACAAGGAATTTTGCGTTCCTTGCGTAACTGCCAGTCGACTGCTGCTGAAAACCCGCCCCAATGTAGACTTAGGGCAAAGGATGTGCTTCAGGGACTGGATCTTTGTGACCAGTGATAAGGATGTCTAAATTTGCAGACTTTCTTCTGGCAAACTAATTTCCTTCTACAAAACAAACAAGGAATTCTGTGGCACTTAAAGACTCACAAATTTGTTAGTCTTTAAGTGCACTGGACTTCTTGTTTGTTTTTTCGAACTAGACTAACTAGACTAGGCTTCCCCTTTGGAACTAATTTCTTTCTGTTAGGGCTTAATTTTAAAAACAAACAAACAAAACCAACTAAACAAAAAAAAAAAAGCCTAGCTGTTCAGATGATTAGGATTAGCTCTCTTTATACAGGAGGCTTTTAATTTAAAATGTCTTTGAAGAATAACTTTTAGCTATTTTTAATTGCCACTTATGACATATTTAATACTGTGTGGCTCTGTTAGCTCTTGTATAAGGTCTTAATTAGGAAAGGTCTTTTACATTCAGTTTTCAGAGCCTGCTCATTCAAGTATAATAATAATAAGCAGGGGGCAAGTGGTTTTAGCTGATAAATGACATATTAAATTTATTTTTTCAGCATCCTTTATTTGAGGTTACTGAATTGGAAAGAGCATTTTAGATTAAATAATTTTTCTGGCTTCAGAGTAGGACAGTTCTGTAAAAGAAATTCCCATTCATTCAGTGAGGTGCCCCTGTGATCTCATGGTTAAAGCACAACCCCACACTGAATGAGTTAATGGGTCTCAGTCCAGATCCTTCTGGATCTGGGAACTACAGCACACAAATCATTACTAGAGGCAATATATAAATCATGCTTGTTGGTAATTTCAGTAGAGAGGCAAAAGTTCAAACAAACGTGCCACTGAACTTACCTCTAGTGATGCCTCCAGAAGAGGTTTGAGACATATTGGTGGGTTATAATGGGAGAATTTTTTGTAGTGTTTGCATGTGTTTCCTTGTGCAGTGGCTAATAAGGATGGTATTTTCTAGGGTGGGCAGTCCCTCACCTTTCACTACCCAAACACTGGGGGCTAGAAGGCAAAACAATGCTGGAAGCTGGGAAGATCTGGTATGAGTTATTGTGATAATCTGAGTTTGTGTACATGGTGATTCCCTCCCCCTGAAGAGCATGAGGGAGAAAGAAGGTAGAACCTCACAGAAGGCCTAATTCTTTGTCCAAGCCAAACTGTCTGCTGGTTAAAAAATGCACGCACACACGCACACACCAAAAAAAACCTCTTGGTGAACTGAGAGAAGGGAGTGAAAGCAGCCCTTTTCATCCTTTGATCTCAAAGCACTTTACAGAGGAGGGTGGTTATCATTATACCCATTTTATAAGTACCCAGTTGAGGCAGAGGGAGGTTGAGTGGCAGAATCAAGCTTATGCTGTAAGTAAGTAGGAGAGCTGTGGAGAGCACCCTGGACTTCTCATTCCCAGTCCAGCATGCTCTCCGTCAGTGCACGATATCTCAGCGACCAATCTATAGTTCAACACCATTCCCTGAGGTGTCTCTGACATAGTTTAGAAGAGTACCCAACCAGTCTCTGCTATTGAAAATGTTGATAAACACTGCATTAGACTGTGATGCTTGTGTTGCTCTTCCCCCTTTATATTTTGCTCTAGTCATAAATCACATATCACACAATAATGAGGGTTGGCAGGTGTTGAGAAAACACAATTGTAGCTCATATTGTTTATGGTAAGCAGGAATCCATGAATTTTATGAAAAAGTTTCATGTAGCAATTTGCTAGTTTATGGAATAAGTTTTGTATAAAACAGGAGTGATACCGTCCTTTCTTATCTTTACTATGGAGGCACAGTTTGCAGAGTCTAGTAATTTAAGGAGCCCTCTTCTTTAGCGTAGTTTAATACCTGCATGTCATGTTTTGCAACTTTTGTGATGAACTTAAACCTCCATGCAGTGTTGACGGTATTTCTGGAGTGCTGGATTTCTTTGATTATGGAAATCCAGCTAGGGAGCTGCTTCTGTTTTCCTTTCCCATTAATCAGCCAGCGGGCTGCCTCTTCTGGCTAGCAAGCATATACACTGCACAAGTTACTTCCCTCCAGATGTCTGGAAGCCTGAACTTCCTTCTTCCCTTCCCTGCCAGTTGCTGCCTGTTCTCTTTTCTATGTTGTGGCTTCTGTGGCCTCTCTCTTAAATTTTCCTACTCCTTAGTTCTGCTATTGCTTCCACCATCTTCTGTCTCTCTGCTATATCCATCTCTTCCATTGTGACCCCCCCCCCCCGGTTCTACCCTTTCTCTTAAAGTTTTGTTAAGTCTATAAGCTGGTTGTCCAAGGGACAGAGGCACTGCTACACTTAAAGATTAACTGGGGCCCAGACCCCACTGACTGCCTGGGCCCCAATCTGTCGCCCCCCAGCCCGTGATCCCCCGAGCCCTTCCCTGATCCCCTGATCCTGCTGCTGGCCCCGCTGCCCCAGGCTGACCCCCTCCCCCGCACCTATTCCCCACCAGGCTGGTGTGCCTGTCCCCAATCTGCCCACCCAGGTCCCCCTACCTGGCTGCCAGAGGAGACTGTGGCTGCGGCACAAGCTGAGGCTCCTGGTTTGACCCTGCTCAGAGCAGGCTCAGGCCACGGTGGGAGTTTTAAAACTCCCAGGACTAGCCAGGGACAGTTCCCTACTGGCTGGAAGATTGTATCTTCCAGCCAGGTAGAGGTCATGGCTGCTGGGTGCACGCAGCTGTCAGTATTCCCTGTGCGGGGGAGAGACGGGGGCTGCACCTCCGCTAGGTTTAGATGTGCGCTGCTCAAGGGCTGGCCCTGAGTTTCAGGGGAGCTCATGCCCCCTGGAGCCCCACAGTAGTGATGCCTCTGCCAAGGGGTAGTGTGAATTACTCTGTCCGGGTTTCTTCCACTTAGTACAATTTGGTTGCATGGGCAAGGCCAAGGGAATATGTGCAATGGTTTGGTAATACCATAGCTATGGATTTCTTGCAATGGTGAATGATGGTGCCATTATTCTGCCTGTAAAATGTGCTGTAAGTGCAAAAAACTTCCCTTTTTCAGCAGTACGGGTGCAGTGAGCCTCTAAAAAAGCAAAAGGGAGAAGACTGGGTGTTTGGTAGCTTGTTGATGTATTTCAGCTTTTCTCAGGCCATAGTATCTAGTAAGTGTAGTGGTGTGCCTGCGTCTTCTGGGTGCACCATGAAAAGTAATTGTGTGAAAGTAGCACTACTTTACTCAACCAGTCTACTTCCTGGGTGCTCTCAGTTGCCTGTCTGTTGACTTCAGTGACTTAAAGTAAGTTTTGCTTTTCACTCCTGTTCATCATGCCTGAACAGCTCGAACAGAGGCAGCTGGATTCTGTTTCTTCTTGTGCATCCTCCACTGAATATGTTACTAACTTCCAGCCTATTATAGCCTGTGCAGACGTAGGGAAGGCAATGAGGTTGCACAGGTGTCACTGGTAGCAGAATTTGGCTGGCAAAACCATTATACTAGCAATAAAATGCGAGAAGGAGAGAGTCCATCTTGGTGCTCAGATTCATGCCTAATGTTGCAGGATTGACAGTTCAAGAAACAGTCAATCTTCTATGATTGTAAACCGAGCAGATTAGACGTGAAAAATATTGAGACATAGTGTAATATGGAATCCCATGATGCCTATTTACCTTTACTTTTAAGGGGAAGACCAAATCTAGTCTGAAGCACTGGGGTGTATTAGAGGCTAATGGCCAGGTTGGAAAATATAGTTGATGGAGGAAGGTTCTGTGTCTTCAATACCACATCAAACAAACTTGTACTGGTAATTGTAATTTCCTCTCTAGGAATTAAACCAGGCAGTAGATGGTGTGATTTACTGACCTATGTGTTAGACCAGAGTATCCAAGTCTAGAATGATTTGGGGCAGTACTTGCCAACTTTCATAACAACAGACCAAGATTTTAATCACTGAGGTTTACTGAGTTTTGCTTTGCATTCTGGCTTATTAGGCTATAGGGAATATTAAAAGAAGACTAATATTCTTTTAAAAGATAAAATGGAGTATTTTCCACATATAAACATCATGTTCTAAAGTAGCTTTGCTGTCACTCATATACACCATCACTTCTCCAGTTTCAAACAGCCAGCACATTCCTCATAATTTGAAAACTGGAAAAGAGATGTCTTTTTGTCTTCCAGCCAAGTGAAAGTTTGAGAATTTACTAAGTTTCCTGCTTGTTTTTTTTTTAGCTCTGGATAGAAGAACTGCCAATCTGTTTTTAATTTTCTTTTTTTTATAACTTCTTTGTTTTACTGAGTCATGTTGATGCTAAGCCCAGTGGAAGTCAAACCAAATTCAGTATTGAAAGGTGAATGGAAAGATAAACACAAAACTGAGTTAAGTCCTTATATGTGCTGATGGCTACAAACCAGGGAGGTCAACAGAGGTAGCCACTTTAACCTCAACTTTTCTAAACTACCAGTACTTTCTCCATCCACAAAACTCAGCTGCAGATTGTAGCTCAGTGAGGTCTCAATTAGTACAGTGTTAAGGTCTGTATGTAGTACCATGGAGAGGCTCCTACTGATTGTGTTAGGAGCTGCATATACATAGAGTCAGTTCTTGCACAAAAGAACTGAGAATTTAAATGTCTTCTGTCTTGACTAGAAGAATGATGGGAGGAAGGGACTACTTAATACTCTGCTTTTACAGATGGGGGCAAGAGCATAGAGCAGTGGGGTGGCTTGCTCAAAGTCTGAGCCTGTGTGGCAATTGAATCCTGACCCACAGCGATCTTTATTCCTAGGACCCTTTAGCCACAAAACCATGTCCCTCTCTTTCAGCCTTATAGGTGCTGCCACCAAAGTGATGGCAGTGGTGATCATTCTGGGGTGTTGCAGGTCTCTGAAGAGTCAGCAGTTGTCTGGAGACTTCTGGTGTCTGTAATGCCTACAGTCTGAGGCATTGTGATTGAACTGAGAGCTGCCTGTGGATTTTGCTCTCCCTGAATTAATGTTGAAAGAGGCGACTGATAGCTGTGCTGCCCCACAGACTGTGTGTGTGGGTATTATGAACATAAATCTGTGCTGCTCTCAATTTTGAGTCTTGCTAATCTCCAACGAGTCTCATTATATGATTGTCATGTTCCAATAACGAGAGTTCAGCAGCTGATCATAAAGTCATGGAGAGCTGATGCAATGAGAGAGATGGAGATGCTGAACACTGAATGGCACAGGAAGTGCACTGCTTGAATCCTTCACAAATGCTGAAGTTCATACATGGATTCCTTATCTCTGACTGGCAATCCTTATGGACAGGGAAGCGCTGCCTGTCTGTTTGGCTCGTGGGGACCTGCGCTTTCACAGCTAATCTGAGCGAGTTACAAATCCTGGTGCTTCTGGAAAAAAAGCTGTGAGTGTTAGGCGTGCCACATGGCACTGGTTTAGAGGTTAATGCAGAGGTCTGCAACCTGCTGCTCCAGGGCTGCGTGAGGCTTTCTGGGTGCCCTCTTGTGGTCCGGGCTCTCCCCTGCCACCAGGGGACCCTGCAGGCCAGGCTCTGGCACTCTCGTCCCCCTCCCCTCAGGGGACTCTGCAGGCCAGGCTCTGGCACTCTCATCTCCCTCCCCTCAGGGGACTCTGCAGGGGGCCTGCTTGTGGTTCTGAGCTCCCCACTGGCAGAGACCCCGAGGCAGGCCCCCTGGCCCAGGTCGCTGCTCCCCACATCCCCCACCAGGAGGCTACACCCATTGCAGCTCTCAAAACACTTGGTTATTGAAGGAATTTTTTAAAATGGCTTTTATTACCTTTCGGGTTGTTGACCCCTGGGTTAGTATGTCTTCTCTTCTCTTTCCCAGTTACTATTTCCTGTATTGTGGTCAGTCACTAAGAAATGAAGCAGGTGTCCACTGAGTGTAAAGGATGAGCAAGGGGAAGGCTCCGTTTGATTGCTTTTATAGATACTTGCTCTCCTACCCAACCACCGCTACTCTGGCATTTGGTTGAAGACGTGTACACTCTCTGTTTCATGACACAAAATAAATCTAAAGTTTGAAGTTCTTAAGCTGTGTGTAGAGACCTTATCCTGCCCTGTTGAACTTAACCAGAGTTTTGCCATTGATTTGAAGAAGTAGAGGACTCTTCCATGGTGGAAAGTCACAAGTAGTATTTTGCTTTTAGAGTTTATTGCTGTTCGTTCAGTGGCATTTAAAAATAAATAAATAGGAATATAAACTTTTACAAATGGATGTGGCCCACAAAAGACAAACGTGATGGCGGATTGTGTTGGATCACAGAACTTTAGGGGGGAAAGCTGTTCTTGGACAGGAAGAAATCCAGCTCAGTAGATAACCGTAGGTTTTGCTTAATCTTTAATGGTTGGTTGATAGCATTTTCTAAAATGAAATAAGATCTGGTTGCAAACCACTTCACAAGGGTTACAGAAAATCAAGCCAAAAGAGAGTTCAGCAGTACAGAGATCTGATAGAGAGGAAATGGTCTCGCTAGGAAATAGATAAACATTAGAAAGTCAGGTTCTTCCTAGCATAGCATGGCTGTGGGGCAAGACCAAGCTTTATTACTGCCTGTTTTGCCTCTTGGTAATTCTCTACCAAAGTGACAGCTTTCCATTTAGAATATTGGTATTTTAAGTTGCTTATTGCCATGCTGTACAGAAGCTATTGTGCTGTTCACCAACAGAGTAGCTGATCAAAACATGGAGCTAGCTTGATTCCTCTTCCTAAAACATAATGCTCTGTTGTGGGTTTATGAACCCCCAATTCCCACTGCCTTGAGACATGGGTAATGGTGAACCAAGCTCATCCAAAACAAGCAAGGAGTCATGTAGCACCTTTAAAGACTAGCATATTCTTTCTTTCTTTCTTTCTTTCTTTCTTTCTTTCTTTCTTTCTTTCTTTCTTTCTTTTGCTGAGCTAGACTAACACGGCTACCCCTCTGGGAGTTGTCAAGCTCATCAAAGTATGGATCTATTTAACCTGATCATTTAAATGACTGATTATCTTCTAACATGGTTATTTTCTGTTCAAATCCTGTCTTTGTCAGAAACCCTTTTAAAAACAAAAAACCCACAACCTTGTAGTACTGGAGCAATTTTAAAATATCACAGGACATTTGAAATATGAGAACATGTATTTGCCAAACCTAATCAGATCACTGGTCCATCAAGTCCTGTATTCTGCCTCTGGGAATAGCCAATAGCTGATGTTTCTGAAGAAGATGAAAAAACCCAGAATGCACCTGAACAATTGGGCAGTGATGTACCTGGGGGAAAATGTTCCTTCTTGACCCCTGAGGTGATCATGTGGACAAAAGCATGATGTTCGATTTATCATTCCTTCCCCCTCCGTATTAGCATGTCAGGCTGTAACATACAGTTTTTCAGTGTTTGTGTCATGTTTTAAATAGCCAGCAAAAAAATCAGCTTTTGACTCCTTTGCTTATCTAAATCAGTCCAGGCTATGTCAGATTTTTCAGACTAAATGTTTGTCACAGGGGAACAGTCTGGTTTCGTGATTAGAGAATAATGACGATAGCTTTAAATTATGAAAGCACGTTGGTGAAATTAAATCATTTAATCATTTAATGCAGGAGTAGTCAATTATTTTCTGTTAAGATCTAAATTTCTTCTTGAAGGTATAGTCAAGGTCCAGACTCCAGAGAAAGTCGTATAAATATAATAACAATAAAGATGATAAGTAAAGAAAAAGATTTCATTCTCCATTCAAAAGTGTTTGGTGGTCCGGATCTGGCCTTTGGTCTGCCTATTGACTATACCTCCTTTAATATCTCTTCACACTTGGCTGGAAGATATACAGAAGAAGCCTTGTTTACAAGTTCCAGAGGGGTAGCTGCATTAATTTAATTCAGCGAAACAAACCAGGAGTTCTGAGGCACTTTTAAAGACTAACAAATTTATTTATCACATGAGCTTTTGTGAGTATATTTTTGTAATGCTGAGTGGCAGTATGTTGTGTGTTCTCTTTACCTGAATTTGCCTTTATGCAGCTATTGCTGATCCACCCCTCCTCCCTTTCTGCCCCCTTCATGCTTCCTTAGTAGCCCTCTTCTAAAATAATGGAATGTGATCACACAGAGATCAACTTTTCACTGTCCTCCATTTGAAAAAATGCAGGCTGAAAATTGCACAGGGACATATTCTGTCGTAGTATATCCTGTCTTCGAGGGATGGAAGGAGTAAGAGAGATTGAGCAGTGAAGGGATGCATAGAATGGAAAAGAGAAAGAAAAGAAAGTAGATTTGAGACACCCTCTTTTCCCAGAACAAACTTTCTTACAGTGTCCCAAACCAAGCAGTGCAGAGACTCCTAAGCTTGAGTTACAAAAAAATGTGTATTAAACCTCTCTAATGATATAGTTTCATTTTGTTAGTGTTTACCTGACCTATTTTGCTCCTGTATGTTCCTGATGCAAACACAAAAGTGTTAAACATAAAAGGGATTGCAACTTTTACTTATCGTGCAGTGTTTATTGAGCTTCACATGGGTACATGCAGTGGAAGTCCCTGTACTGATGATGATATAGACCAACTAGTAGATGGGAAAATATTATAAGTGAATGATGTTGAAGTTTCAGTGGGGAAATTAGCACTAGAAAGATTCCAGTGTTGTTAACTCATGATTTGATTATGTCTCTCGTTATTTAGCATTTCTTCTAACCATCAGATTCTGGAGTCATGTGATTATGTGTGAGTCTCAGTTTTAATTAAAAAGAAAAGTTACTGGGCACTCATGATTGCAGAGGAAGGCTTGAAAACTTGAACCCTGAAAGTAGAGAAGGCAAATAAGTTCTCTCCTTTCAGAACGTGGAACTAAGTGCTCTCAGCTTCAGTTACCTTCAGTGGGAACTGAGGGGACTCAGCAGCTTTCAGAATGAGGCCCAAAGGGAGCTATTGTTGAAGAGGATGAGGAGATGCATCTGAAGTAGCAGATTTAGTAGGCAGAAGTGAGATAAGAACTGAAAGAAGTGGTGAAACTGTGTAGAGCCCTGATATGAACACCAGTAGCTTGTGCTTGATGCACCGAAACAGTCAGTAAAGGAAAATTTTCCAGAATGCTCATGTCAAGTCAATGACACTCTCTGGGAAACACTGCGTCAGATCCTAAATCCTTCTCCCAAAATACTCTTCTTAATGGCTTATTATGTCTACAGTGAATAAAATTCAGACACTAGTATACGCATGCTTCAGGGCAAGAGCAGTGTTGCCTTTTGTGTTTGTTCAGCACCTTTCATAGGGCGGGCACAGCTGAAAACAGCCAACGAAGAATAGCTGCATCAAAGCAGAATTAGCTTTTCCTTCTGAAAAAAATTACTTTTTTTGACTCGAATGTGGACTTTTTGAATCTTTTAAATCAAAAACTGCGTGCTGATTACTTTGGAAAGCTGTTTCACAGAATCATCAAATTCCAAGATAAAGTTTTCTTTGCTGCTTGCAGATGACCAAATTTTAACAGTTGTCAGTTGAATGCATTTTGAAATGAAATTGCTAAACAGAGATTAAATTTTGAACGCATTAGTGCATATTTTTATGGGATTTTATGCCTGGATGTTTGTGTACCATGAACTGGTTTAACAACTGTCTCTGATCCTGTGCACCTTCAGAAATAGCGGAATTAACAGAGCAACAAAGGTTGCTTCAGAAATAGCTGAATTAACAGAGCAACAAAGGTTGCTGCAAGCCACAAATGCTCACTGTATATTTTACCAAATAAGATGTGCTTATTGCACTCCCTAGAAGAGTTCAGATTGCTGGTGTTAGACTGGGAAGCTTTTTAAGTTTTTGAGTTCCTCAAGGCTATACTGCAGTGCAGTGATCAATGTTACATAAATTTCTTAAGTACATAATTGGGGTGGAAGGAGAGGAGGGGAAGGAAAAAAATTAACTGCCTCTCTTAGTTCTGAGAATGGTATAATGCAGAATTTCCACTTATATTCTTTTCTGTATGACAGCAGCAGTATGTGTCCAGTGAGGGGTTTATCTGTCAGATATGCTCTTGGTTATATGAGGAGTTGTAATAACTCCTCTTGCATTTGGTGTATGCACAGAGAGAAAAACAAAACCATTTTTGAGTTGGAATGTGGATCTGTGGGTCACGGTCCTTCAGCCAACATTTCACAAGCCTAATGTAATATGCCCTGACATCTGAATGGCTTTAGAAGGAAAATGAATAAACTGGTTCAGTTAAAATAAGAACTGATCTGAATTGTTCCTCTGACTGAACCAGATGCTACAGTAGGACTGAAAATGTTTTGTTAACGAAGCGCTGCTTCAGAAAGAGAAGATGAAGCTGTTTCCTGCCCTTCCCCTCTCTCCCATCTGGCTGTGGCATGGCAATTTCCTCCCTGTTTATAACCCAGGAGAAATGCAGCACTGGAGATAAATACCTGTTTGACAGCCCTGGTGTATAAAGCAATTTGTCTATGAAACAGATTACAGCATGGGTAGGAGCAGTACGAGGCCCTCCCTCCCCCTTCTGTGTGCCTTGACCTGTTCTGGAAGGGGTAATTGTCTCCATCTCCGTTCATCCCTTGATCTCTCTCTGATGAGATTGCCAATTGTTGTGGGCAGCTATCTACCAGAACAGGGCTGACAAGCACCTCCTTCCCCACAGAGTACTAAACACTCATCAGACACTAACAGCTTTTTGGACTTGACAGAGCCAGTGTCCATTTCAAAGGGGTGACCTAAATAGAGATGAGAGGTTGAATATTCCACTGACTTCCCCTCCCCTCCCTCCAAGTCAGCTGGTCCACTCCTTCCCCAGCATTCTTGTTAGAAGGCTGGGCAATGACACGATTTTATAGTTGAATGTATTAAATCGTAGTTTAACCACAGAACATTTTACTTAGTGACTTTTTTCTCTTAAGAAGCTCGCCTAACCTTCCATAAAACATGTTGCCATCAGTGATGATTGACTTGCTGACATCCTTAGAATACATTATTCTTTTAAAGGGAGATTAAAGGGTATTTATGAGCAAGTTCATGGATATGGAAGAACTGAACCATTCTAACTAAAGTAATGTAAAGCACATTAACAGTGTTTTAGAATAGCCATGTGGCTCAAGTTAACAATGTGTAAGCATTTTTCTTCTTCGAGCAGCTGCTCACATACATTCCACCTTGAGTTTGTATGCGCCAGCATGCTCGAACACCGGAACTTTTCCCCTTACCCGCTCTGCAGGTCCAGCGGCGATGCCCCCTGGAGTGGCGCACACACCACTCCAGTTAAGTACCCCCGCTGGTCCAGCAGGCGCCCCAGTTTCCTTCTTTCGGCCATTCATGACGGACACTGGGAACAGCAATTAGGACAATTGGAATACTTTACAAGGCAATTAGTGGTCTCCGTGGGTCAGCTTCCCCAGCGGGGGCTATGCCCAGGTTGCCAGGCTTTAAACCTTGCGCTGCCTGCGGCAGGGCATTCTCAGTCAGTGATCCCAGTGATTGCTGTCTGAGGTGCCTGGGAGAGTCACACCTCCCGCAGCGGTGTAAAATTTGCAAGGCTTTCAAACCAAGAACAAAAAAAGATAGAGATATCAGGTTGAAAGCCTTGCTGATGGAGGCAGCACTGAGCCCATCGGCAGAGCCACCGCGGCCAAACCCAACCACCCCGACCTCGGCAGTGACAGCGACAGGGCAAACGGAGCCCCCGGCACCGATAAGCCCCGTGGCTCAAGGGGCTCACTCCGCACTGACTGCACCGGCAGTGCTTGCAGAAGCCCGTGTGGGTTGGGAGCGCGCCTCCTTGAAGCGCGGGGGCTCTCCCTTGACCCCGGGCGGATCTAGGTCGCCATTACTGCTAACCCTTTCGACACCTGAGGCTTACAAAACAGCGCGGGTGCTGTCAGCCCTCCCCTCTCTGCCGCGGGTGGCCGGCTTTGCTTCCCGCCCACTGTCACGGGGGAAGCCAGCACTGGATTCCCTGCTTGGCGCAGCACACCACAGCAGGGTGCCCCGCCCCCCCCATCGGGGCCGGTAGCGCCCCAAGATCCTCCGCGGCGGGGGAGGCAGGCGCAGCACGAAGACCACAGGGCACCAGCTCCAGCTCCGGCTCCAGCACGATCCCCGGTGCCGAGCTGCTGCCGCTGGAGCCAGAGCCGCCGGCAGCAGGACCACTGTAAATCAGTCACACCGGGAGAGAGGAGAACACACTCCCAGTCGGCTTCCTCTTTACCGGCACCGCAGTCGGCGGCACCACTCTCCAACTACCCCCCCTCAGGGGCACCGCCGAGCCAAAAGATCTCACCACCTGAGGAGGGAACCCTCCAGCTCCTCCTCCTCCTTTTCATCTGGACCACCAACGAGCTCGGACCGGGTTCGGTCGCCCCAATGGTCCCAGCCAGCCTCGGGGCCAACCCCAGTCTGTGGTCATGGGACCACCTCCCCAGGGTTGGCCAACAAATTGGCCCTGGTGGGCCCCTTGGGTGGTGCCTCAGAGCTCCCAACACTACAGCCCAAGGGTGGACAGTACCAGGGGCCGGAGGTCACTGTTGGGAAGTATTAGGGATTGCTCTGAACATCAGCCCTCTCCTGAGAGAACTCTCTACTCCCCATCTCTGTCGTCGGCAGGCGACTCACATGGGGCTCCGTCTTCATCTCCAGATGACCTCAAGGCATACCAAGACCTCCTACGGAGGCTGGCATCCAACCTGGGCTTGGAAGTAGAGGAAGTAAAGGAATCCTTGGATTCACTGTTTAATGCTCTGTCAGCCACAGCATCTACCAAGCTAGCCCTTCCCATTCATGAAAGCGTTCTTCGAATTGTGCGATCAATATGGCAAACATCCTGTTCGGTGGCCCCCACCTCCAAGGGCACGGAAAGAAAATATTATGTGCCAGCTGCTATGTGCCAGTATCTGTACGTGCACCCCACCCCCTCGTCTCTAGTGGTGGATGCTGCGAACCAACGAGAACGGCAAGGCCAACGAGCTTCCACCCCAAAAGCCAAAGAAGCAAAGGCACTGGATACATTTGGGAAGAAGTGTTATTTGACAGCGACGATGCAGCTCAGGGTAGCTAATCACCAAGCTCTCCTGGGGAGATATAATTACAACTTCTGGGACACCCTGAAGCGGTTTGCTCAGCCCCTTCCTTTGGCCTGTCGATTGGATTTTAATACCATTCTGGAGGAAGGCTCAGCAGTGGCGAGGGCAGCGTTGCAGGCTGTTTGGGACGCTGCCGACTTGGCGGGGAGAACTGTGGCCTCCGTGGTTACCCTACGCAGGACAGCGTGGCTACAAGCATCGGGTCTCCCTCCCCGGTTCAGCAGTCAATCCAGGATTTGCCTTTCGAGGGTACGTCTTTCTTCTTGGAGCAGAAAGATGCCAGGCTGAATGGATTAAAGGATTCAACGGTGACCCTTTGCTCACTGGGGCTGCTCTCCCGGGGTCGGCACGAGGCCCCCCCCCACCCCACCCCCCTGACAACAATTCCCGCAGGCCTCGGCACACCCAAGGCAGCTATTTACCAGCAGACCGGGCAGACAGCGGGATTGGGACAGGAGCAGGGCCCCTAGGGGTTGGTCTAATGCCTCCCCGTCTCACCCCAACCGCCGTTGCTCCGGCAGCCAGGGGCAATGGTTTTGACATGGGTCTTGAGGGCGACGAACTGGCTATTCAACTCCAGGATTCTTCAAAATACCTATTCCTAAACAGGCTTTCCCCTTCTTATTTACAATGGGCCTCCATCGCTACCGACTGTTGGGTCTTGCAGACAGTGTGAGATGGTTACTCGCTACAGTTCAGGGCCACACCCCCCAACTACCCTCCCCCCCCAGTCCCTCTTCAGGGACACCTCTCACAAACAACGACTCACCCTAGAGGTGGACAGTCTTCTCACACTCGGTGCGGTGGAGGAGGTTCCAAAGGGACAAGAGGGAAAGGGGTTTTACTCCAGGTATTTCCTGATTCCCAAGTCGAACGGGGGACTAAGGCCCATCCTCGACCTACGCGGTCTGAACGGGTTTCTAAAATTGTTAAAATTCAGAATGGTGATCCTCAAACAAATTATCCCGTCACTAGATCCTGGAGATTGGTTCGCTGCCCTTGACCTGCAGGATGCCTATTTTCACGTGGCAATCAAGCCTCAACACAGGCATTTTCTGGGTTTTGTAAGAGGACACCGGCACCTTCAGTTCACCGCCCTTCCCTTCGGACTTTCCCTGGCGCCCAAGGTGTTTACGAAATGTGTGGCGGTTGTCGCAGCTCACTTGCGGAAAAGGGGCATACACATCTTCCCATATCTCGATGACTGGCTCATTCAGGGACGTTCGTGGAGACAGGTCCGAGCAAGCTTTCAGGTGGTCCAGTCATTGTGCAGCTGTCTGGGACTCATTGTCAACGACCAGAAGTCTCAGTTGCGTCCGGTCCAAAGGCTGGAGTTCATCGGGGCAGTGCTGGACTCGACCCAGGCCAAGGCCTCCCTCCCAAGGGCCAGATTCCTGGCCATGTGGGGGTTAATAGCGGATCTAAAACAAAGACCGACTACCGCAGCCAGGCACTGCCTCAGACTTTTGGGACACATGGCAGTGTCCACTAGCATGGTAGCCCTGGCCCACCTCAAACTCAGGTCGCTTCAAGAGTGGCTACTGTTGGTGTTTCGCCTCAGCAAACATTCGCTGGACAAAGCGGTGACGGTGCCGAGATCAGTCTTGTGTCAACTAGAATGGTGGCAAAGACCCAAGTTTGTCCTGGAGGGAGTTCCATTCGAGACGGTAGCCCCCTCAGTGACGCTCATCACAGATGCCTCGGATTGGGGCTGGGGCGCACACCGCAGCACAGGCATCAGCACGCAACACACGTGGTCGACGGCAGAAAACCACCTCCATATCAACGTAAAGCAACTAAGGGCCATCAGGCTCGCTTGCCGCGTGTTTCGGTCAAATCTGCGGGGTCGCTTAGTCCAAGTTCTCACAGACAATTCGGCACCCATGTACTATATAAACCGCCAGGGTGGAGCTCACTCAGTGGGTCTATGCTGAGAGGCGACCCGCCTCTAGGACCTGGCGATAAGCTGCAGTTTTCATGTGGTGGCTTCTCACCTACCGGGAGTGAGGAATAACAGGGCGGATCACCTCAGCAGACACTTCAATTCCCAATGCGAGTGGTCCCTCCACTCAGAAGTCCTGACGCCAATTTTCCACAGTTGGGGGTTTCCCCAATCAACTTATTTGCCACTCAGGAGAATCGGAAGCGTCACAAGTTTTCCTCCCTGAGGGGGAGGGAAGCGGGCTCCCTCGCGGACGCTTTCCTACTGCATTGGGGGGCCCTCTGATGTACGCATTCCCCCCATTTCCACTTCTCCACAGAGTGTGACTGAAGATAAAGAGGGACAGAGCCCTGGTGATCCTGATTGCCCCCCGTGGCCTCGGCAGCATTGGTATCATATGCTGGTAGACTGGTTGATAGTTCCACCTCGAGAGCTCCGTTATGACCCGACCTCTTAACTCAAGACCGGGCCGACTTGTTCACCCCAACCTGCAGTCGCTCCACCTGACGGCATGGAGACTATCTGGCTGACTGCCGAGGAACTATCATGCTCAGACCGGGTGAGACAAATTCTCATCGGTAGCAGGAAGCCCTCCACCTGGATGACACATAGCGCCAAGTGGTTATGCTGCTGCAAGTGGGCGCAAACCAGAAACCTGGAATCGCGGTCCACCTTGATTCGGGACGTTTTGGACTACTTGCTGGATCTGAAACACCAAGAACTCATGCTGGCTTCTATAAGGGTCCACCTGGCGGCGATCGCAGCAGCCGACATACCGGTGGTGGGTCGATCCATCTTCTCTTACCCGGTGGTGGGTAGGTTTTTAAAAGGGCTGGAGCGGGTTTTCCCCACAACCCGACCACCCTCTCCACAATGGGATTTGAACTTGGTCCTCCGGATGCTGACGGGTCCACCATTCGAACCTCTGGCTACCTGTCCACTCTTGTTGCTATCACACAAAGTAGCGTTTTTGGTGGCAATAATGTCTGCGAGGAGGGTCTCGGAACTGAGGGCCCTCTCATCTGAGCCACCATATACCATGTTTTTCAGGGATAAAGTATGGCTCAGAACCCATCCAGCGTTTCTGCTGAAGGTGGTTTCAGACTTCCACCTCAATCAGGACATATTCCTCCCTGTATTCTGCCCAAAGCCACATTCGTCAAGTGAGCAGAGGAGGTTTCATACACTCGATGTAAGGAGGGCAATAGCCTTCTACATCCAACGGACAAAGCCATTCAGAAAAACTACTCAACTCTTTGTGGCGGTAGCGGACCGGGTAAAAGGGAATCCGGTATCGTCCCAAACGATTTCGACATGGATTGTGTCCTGCATAAGAACATGCTACCAGTTGGCGCAAGTGGGATACGAGCCCACTTGACCAGGGCTCAAGCCTCGTCTACGGCCTTCCTGGCCGGAGTCCCGGTTCGGGACATCTGTCGGGTGGCAACGTGGTCGTCCATCCATACTTTTGCCTCGCACTACGCCATAGTGCAACAGGCTAGGGACAACGCAGCAGTTGGCAGGGCCGTCCTTCAATCCAGTCTCTCTAACTCCGCCCACCATCCAGGGTGAGGCTTGTAATCTACTCAAGGTGGAATGTATGTGAGCAGTTGCTCGAAGAAGAAAAAGGACAGTTACCTGCCTGTAACTTCTGTTCTTCGAGATGTGCTGCCCACTTCCATTCCACACCCGCCCACCATCCCCGCTTCCGGACTTGCAGAAAGAAGGGACTGGGGCACCTGCTGGACCAGCGGGGGTACTTAACTGGAGTGGTGTGCGTGCCACTCCAGGGGGCTCCACCACTGGACCTGCAGAGCGGGTAAGGGAAAAAGTTCCAGTGTTCGAGCATGCTGGCGCATACAAACCCAAGGTGGAATGGAAGTGAGCAGCGCATCTCGAAGAACGGAAGTTACAGGCAGGTAACTGTCCATTTTGTTTGTAATGCATGTGCTCCTACTGAATTCGTAACTCTGCAGCAACCATTTCGGAGTGAGGTTTGTCAAAAAAGTTTCCTTTCAGGAGCCAATTTTTTTTTAGGTAGTCATCAGAGGGCTAGAGCTATAAAATTGCGTACAAAACAATTCTGTAAGTTCCCCCATCTTCAAAGTGTCTGATGAAGTGGGATTTTCTCCCATAAAAGCTTGTGCAATAAACAAATTTGTTAGTCTTTAAGTGCCACAGGACTCCTTGGTGTGTGTGTGTGTGTTTTGTTTTTTTACAAAACAAAAATTGTTTAGGTGTTTCTGATTCTCTTGTTGTTAATAGGGACAAAAATTTCTGTAATTAAGGTTGCATAGTAGTTTTCATTTGAAGACCTGTTTTCAGCTCATAACTTTAAAAGTTTATTATTATGATGACAAGTTCACAAAGCAACTTGCACAGGTAAAAACAGATAGTATTATGATGTGATCCAAAGGCCCCATTCAGGGCCTCTTTGCATTAGATATTATGCAAATAAGTAAAACAAAGACAGTGTCTGTCTCAGAAAATGAGTAATTTAATTAGTACACAAGATACAACATGTGGTAAATGGACAGCAGTGGATGGGGGACAAGTAATGGTATGGGGGGCAGTTTGTATAAATTAATAATCTTGGTCATCAAAGTAATCATGTGACACCCCTCCCCCCCTCCCCCAGCCAAACTAGTGCCAGAAGTCTGTGATTTGTCAGCATCAGGACAGAGGTAGCTTTTTTTAAGGACAGATTTAAAAGGATAAAGCAAGTGGTTTTGCCAGTTTTGGTGAAGAGTTGATCTTGTGCACTGCGCCAACTCAGAAGACAGGATGAAGAAGCTTGTGAGAAAAGTAGAGGAATGGTCTATGAAGACTGGCATCATTAGTGATTAATGCTAATCATCAAGATCTTTCAAAGCCGAGCTAAGGGGTTGTTTGAGTGTAGGGTGACCGCAGGTAGCATATATAAAAAGATCAGGACAGGGTTGGGGGAGTAAGAGGCACCTATATAAGACAAAGCACCAAATATCAGGACTGTCCCTATAAAATTGGGACATCTGGTCACCCTATTTGAAGGAGGGAACTAAGAATAATTTTATTTAGTGGGGCTGCATTACTAGAGGAAGACAGCCTACAAACAATTATAGGTACATAGGAGGGGTCCCTCAAAATATCCTTCAGAACTGTGGATTCTAGATGTGTGTCAGAAATGTCCTTTTGGATGGCAACTCTCAGACATAATTCTTCCTGAGAGGTGCAGTTTCTGGTCCATTAAAGAGTGATGGAAGCTAGTCTGTAGCTCTTACTACAGTATTGTTTCATCTCTGTGTCTGAAATAAATCAATTGCTTTTACATTTGGAATCAAGGATTAAATTAATAGGAAAACGAAATGCCTAGCTGTCATTGCCTGATAAGCTGCTGCAGCATTCTCATTCTGATATTAAAATGACAGAGGGGGAAGATGTCTTCTCTACATCAGTAGTAGGAGTCTCAGCCCCTTCAGTATTTCACCATCTGTCAGTCAGGGATACCCCTCACTCTACTGAGGACCACTGAAAGCTCTAGCTTCCCTCTCCTGTCCCTGTACTGCATATCAGACTGCCCTTCTGAGAGCCCAGGAACAGTAGCTCAGTGATTCTCCCCCATGGGCAGGTATCCTAAATGGGTTACATACCTGTGACTGGGCAACATACTGTCAGAACACAAGCATAAGGATTTAGCCCTGTATCTGCTCTCAGTGCATCTCTTCTTATAGTTACATACCTTACAGCTGAAACAGCTTTTCACTTCCTTTGGGTCTGCAGAACCAAGGCAAACATGGAGGGCAGGCTGGATGCCATTCTGCTACAAATCGGTGGAGCAACAGACGTGTCAGCTAAGTTCCCACTGTGGAATCTTTAGCACTGGCGATGATGTGAGAGGCAGGCTGAATCCAGCTCAATTTGCAGATCTCAGGAGGCATTTATGGCACCGGCACCATCTTCTGACTTTTGCACATTCATTCTGGCATCAGCGAGAGAATAACAGAACCCCGGTTTAACAAGTTCCAGCTAATGCAATAAATAACTTTGTTAGTCTTTAAAAATGTTGCAGGATTCTTATTCTCCTATTTTAAGTAATTTTTCTGACTTCCCTGCCTCAATTTTTGAATGGGTGTATGTTACCATGAATGGTATAGAGACTGTTCCTTTACACCAAATACCTGCTTGATAAATCCGTAGAATGAACATAACTCTAAATGTTAAATGTAAGTATATTACTTAAGTCCCAGAGTGCATCAAAGACTTAATCTTTACTGTCATACAGTGCTTGATTATGTTATACTGAGAGATTCATCTAATCAAGCCTGCCATCAAATAATGATCAGGGGCTCGTCCTACATCCTGCTCTCTTTGTCTGTTACATTTTCATGACAGTGGTATTAGGTTTTAATAGCATTTCCACTTTAAACACTCATTTCCAAAGGCTTATAATTTTCAGCTAACACCGTTCTCATGTCTGTATGTTTTAATCTTTTCAGGAGAAATCTCATAGTGCTCTGTATATTGACATACAATGAAGGACAAGGGAAATGGTTTAATTAAAGTTATCATCATCCAAGTCACAGGAATTCTCTTTCATTGCTGAATGAATGACACAAAGTGCAGTACAATATGGGAGAGGCCATGGATTTTAATCTACTTGAATCTAAAGACAGATCTCCATGCCTGTTCTTCATTAACTCGCCTTTAAGCATTTGGTTCAGCCATTGACTTCAACAGTTTGATTTATATCATTGCTGTTTTGCTTTCAAATTGGATGCATTATTGTGCTAGGTCTGCTTTTAAAATCAATGCAGAGTAATTGCTGTATTCTTGTAGTTTAAAGACATTAACAAGAGAAGCATGTTGCGGTTGTAATACTTGGAATAAACACAAGCAATTACAGCTAAATTCTGTTTCTTTTACAAAGCTAATTTATACTCATTGTTATGCTGTAGGTTCCTAGGCTCTTAAACTTGCTTTTTGTGGGTTAACGCATAGTAGGGCAAAAGCATCAGGCCAGGCCATCTAGAATGACCTTTTGCAACAACATCATATTTAAAGCAAATTTTTAGCTTATATGCAGTCTCCCTAGTCTCTCTTGGACTCTGTTTTTCTGATGTCTGTTCCCAGTGTGTGCCATCCTTTCACGTATGACTTGTTCATGAAGAGTTTTTGTGGTTGAATGATCCACTTTTTGTTGTTTACTTTACAGTTTGGTTCTGTCCTGGTCTATGAGTCATCTATTCCGACTTTAGTGTGGATGGATGTAATTGTTTGTGTTTGGTGTGCCTCTGTAACCATATTCTCAAAGTCTTCCTGAGCAATCAGCCATCTAAGTTCCTAAGGAGATGGTTTCTCAGTTTGATGGAGTGCATCAAGTCCTCACACCCCCTTCTCAATATAATAAGAGGATCAATAAGAACATATGTTCAGTTGATTCATTTTAGTAACTATTAGCAGTGATTGAGTTAATGCATAGATTAAGACAGCACCATCAACTTAAATCACACATTTGAAAGCATTTTACTTACTTTTGTTATAAGTGACACGCAAGATGATTATAAATGGAAGAGATTAGTGCGTAAACATTCCCCCCCCCTTTTTTTTGCTGCATTACTTTGAACATTTGATAACATTATTACGTATAGTCAGCTTCACCGTTTTTCCTGCTGTTTTTATGGGTCTTTCACAGAGTGAAATAACATGTAAGCAAATAGAAGGTGTTACTGTAAACCTAGAGAAACTGGCAGCAGGACTCAGTAGCAGGTGTTGTGCTACTTAAGACTGCCTAGATTTCAAGTTTGCTCTGCCCTTGTAAACATTTGTATTTCTGTATTGTTGTTTTTTCATGTTTAATATTTGAAAGAATAAATGAGGGGAAGATACCACTGGAATCTCACTCATCACTTCCTGCCAGATATCAATTAAAGATGTAAAACTCTGCACAAAGGAGGTCAGAAAAATGCTGGGGCTTGATTCTTGCTCTGACAAAAGGTTGTAGTTTATAAGCAAGTGCCACGTTATGATATGACGTTCTGTGATGCATGACATACAAGAAATGACAGCTGTCATATAGAATTTAATTTTAGCTTTGGCCTAGTTTCAAAGTAAAATTGTGCTGCTATTCTCTCTGTATACTTCTAAAATGTGGTTTTCAATAAATGTGTTTATGGCTGTATTTTTCAAATTTGAGGTCATTTTCAAAATTTAACTAGCCAGTGGTGTTTTATAGACCAGATCAACTTGTGTGATATCACATTGGTATTTTGCTGTACAGAAAATCAAATTATTTTGTTATAAAGACAAAGGAAATGAATACTGACCTAGTTCTGTGTAGATGGATGGAAATTTAGGGAGCCATGAAAGTTTCTCTTTTTGTAAAAGGGATTATTCTAGAGTTAAATCTAGAAGTCAGCATTTTACTTTCTCACTGCTGGACTCATCTTCTCTTCAGCCTACTACAAAAAAGGAAAAAAGCCCTTCCTGTTGCTTGCTGATATTGATTGATGCTGGGAGCTATTGGGAGTTCACTCTGATATGTAACTTATTAAAATCAGGGGCTTTGACTTTATCCAAGAGAAGAATTACAATATCATAGTTGCACCATCTGTATATCAAGTAGTTTTGCTGCAGAGCTCTTCCTCGGCTTCAATATTCCCTTTTTGGTGGGGGAGGGGGCAGCTCTGACAATCATGCAATATAATATGCAGTTCATAAGGCATTAATAACATTTCTTCACACTTCTCTAGAGCCTTCACCCAAGAACCTCAATACACTTAATATAACAGTACTTGGCATCTAGAACGTGTAGTTCCTTTGATCTGAGGGTCACAAGTGCTTCAATTGGGGACAGCTGAGTCATAGAAAGGTGAAGTGGCTTGCTCAAGGTCACCCAGCAATTCACCTATCCTTGAGAACAGATATCAGAGTCAGAAACAGACATTATAAACCAGTGGTAGATTTGGGAGTAAAAGCCAGAGCTGAGAACAGTATTCCTGGCTTCTAGTTTCCTGCTCTAAATTTCACAGAATCCTGGTGAAGTTGGTATGTGTTATATTCACATTTTACAAGGGGGAGACCTTTGAGGCTCAGCGAGGGAAAATGACTCTTTCAGGGTTACACAATAAGTGTGACCCAGTGTTTGAAATTAAACAACTGCTTTGATTTGCTGTAAAAGTCTGACTTGACCCTATGACTTACACTTCCCTGCATTTATTTTCCTCCCATTCTGTAAGTTCCCCATTTTCAAGCATCTGACAAAGTAGGATTTTCTCCCATGAAAGCTCATGCAATAAATAAATTTGTTAATCTTTAAAAGTGCCACAAGACTCCTTCCTTGGTTTGCTGAACTAGACCAACACAGGCTACTCTTTTGGAACTTGCCAAAATCTTTTGACTCCAAAGTGTGAGCTTTAGCAGTGAGCCTATGTTCCTGCTCTCCTTAGATCAGCATAGACACTTTCAGTTGACTATTTGCTCAGTCTCAGTGCAAGTCACAATGGGTGGGTAAAATTCTGGAGGTGAACAGATGGGAGAATTTGCAGAACACTGTTGTGTCACCTGTAATGAAGGAGCTGTATGGTGTAAGTGGCATCCACCAGAACATCAGCAGCACTCTTTTTCTGGTTTGTGGTTTACAGGGTTAGTGGAGAAGGTTTTAAATGTGAAAAATAGCTGCAGTTAATGACAGCCCAAAGGAAGAATATGCAGTACCCTGAAATTAAGGAGCAGTTGCCAAAGAGTTATCTGTTTAGTGGAAGAAAGTAAAAACAAAAATAAACAAAAAAAAAAAACTGGCTTTTGATGCTGCAGACAAATTGATGTGTGAGAGAGGAGATGTAGAAGGCAAATGAGGAAGTAGGACATGAGAACTCCCTTAGCTCCTTCAGTGCTAGTGGTGCCCAAAGTTAATGAGTACACCAGCGTTAAATCCTTCTCCCCCTCACAGTCCTCAGGTGGCAGACTTGATGGTTGCAGGCTAAACTGGACCCCCTGAGAGGCACTTCCTAATCATAGAGATTAGGATTGGAAGCGGTCTCAGGAGATCATCTAGTCCAACCACCTTATCAAAACGGGACCAACCCCAACTAAATCATCTAAGCCAGGGCGTTGTCAAGCTTCATCTTAAAAACTGCTAAGGATAGAGATTTCACTGTTTTCTTGGTAAACCGTTCCAGTGCTTTACCACTTTCCTGGTGAAAAAGCTTTTCTTAATATCCAACCTTGAGCTTCCCCACTGCAGCTTGAGACCACTGCTTCTTGTTCTGTCATCTACCACCATTGAGAACAACCTAACTCCATGCTTCCTGGAACCCCTGTGACAGGCTGCTCCCCAGATCCAGTCCAGTGTGCTGCTGTGACCTCCCAGTTCACACTCCTGAACCCTGATTTGCCAAGTGACCACTCAGTCCTGAATCAGTCCACTCTGGCCTCTGGTGTGCAACCAGTCCCAAGCACTGGCTACTTGAGGATGGTCCCCCAGAAAGCACCTGTGGCCCCAGTTACCATACTAGGAGCCACAGTCTGCAGAGATTGGGACCCACTCCCAATCACCATACACTCAAGTCTGTCCATTTAACAAAGAAATGGATCATGCCCAGCATTCTCCACTCACACGCTCTAAAGATCATACAGCTTTAAACTACAAGTTTATTGATCAGATTATAACTCTAATTTGAGAATATGGCCAGTCATAAGGTAGAATCACAATATAAATGAGTCAAGAGTGACCACAAGGAAATACAAGGTAAAACGTGTAACCCTTCTGCCAGGGCAGGTGGCAGAACAAGGGCTGGGTTCTATATCTAGGGGTTTCCAAGTAATGTTACAGCACCAATTGGCTCGAGCTCCCACCCTGCCTTCTGTGAAATTATGCAGTATTCCCAGGGCACCCCGAAAGGGTAATGTTTTCCCACTTGCAAGCATGAGCCTGAGTGTAGTATACAGAACTTTTAATAGTAGTAAAAACAGAATGTAAAAGGCCAAATAACAGAAATCAGCGCTGATCTAGAAAATCACTATAGAGCAAGGTTCCCAACAACCCACATCACATAACAACAAACTGACTTAATGGCAAAACCTGCACTGATTGGGGGAATCAGTGCTAATCAGGCTTCCAACATGATCCCACATATCATAACAGCAAATGTGGACTCACTAGCAAAATTGGCACTTATCTGGAGAGTCAGTGTTAACTGGCTCCCAACCAGCCCTAGGGTGTGTAGGGAGTGTCTTTCACACCAGCTGTCTGTCAGTGCCAACCTCTGGTCATTCACTCAGTCCACTAGCACCGTTCCTTGGCTCCATCCATTGTCCACCAGTTTTGCCCACTGATCACTCATGCTGCCCAGCTTGCTGCTGGCCGCTCTCACTGTCTGCCGGCTCCACCCACTGGTCAATCCATCTGCTGCTCCTCTTCAGTGATTTCAGCTGAGAGAGAGAGAGAGGGTTTTCTCTCCCTAGTGATTTCAGCCCAGAGAGAGTTTGCCTCTCTCAATGATTACAGCTCTTAAACCTCAAGTTAGATGCCAACAGCTACTTCCATTAAAATAATAAAGAAAGGCCTCAAAAGAAGCCCAGCCAGATCTATCATTTGACAGTGGGGCCAGGGAGGTGAGGCAAATGTCTCAAGCATAGCTCCAGAAGTAGTTATACAAACCTCTCCCCGTCTCCCTTTTCCAGGCTGAAACAGGCAGTGGCCTGTCTTACAAGTCTCTTTTTTGCTAAGGGTAGCTTTTACCCTTTAACTAACCCAAACAGATTTAGAACAATCAGAGAGTAGCATATCACCAAAGACAATATTTTATATTTCCCTTCAGTAGTATTACAGATATTGACAGATTTGTGATCAGATCAACCCCAAATACTATTACACATATTGCCCTGCACCCATAGTGTATTTATGCTAATATGTTCCTTGTGCTCATGCAAATACTAAACCTAGGCAGATTAGTTGCTGTCCCCCCTGCCCCCCGAAGCTGTTAGAGACACCTTCTAAGCCTGCCTTATACATGTATATTAATCTAATATCTCTACTTAAACTGACTTCATGGTTCAAGTTCATGCTCAAGGTGTTTGGTTGTCAGACGTTCATACATCCAGTCTTTGCCTGTGACCAGGCAGGGCTTAGATCTTGCTTGAAGTTGTTCCCAGATGGAGAGTCTCAGCCAAAAGTCCAAATCTTTCCAAGAATTTTTCTTTTGTCTCCTAAGACCCCCTTGGCCCCTCCCCTTCTGGGCAGAGGTGATCCCTTTGTCTGTTTTGAACCACCTCAATTAGCATATCATTGTCTCCCTCAGGTGCTTGCCTGCTTGCTGTCAGGAGAGAGTTTTCTCTCCCCCTCCCTCATGAGCCATGCTAAAACATCCTACATGTCTGAGCACATGCATGAAGCTATAGGAAGCATATCATAATAATCATGTAGAATAGATTATGAGCATCCATAAAGAAATACTGCATGGTGTAACTGGCAACAAATCATACAATCACAGTTTACAAGTGAACAGGAAAAACATATAGAGCGTAACCCAGCATGCACAGATGTGCATCCTGTGACTCTCCCCTTCAGGTAATTGAAGGCTGCTATCAAATGCCCTTTTATTCTTTGCTTTTGCACACTAAATAAGCTGAATTCCCTGAACTTCTCTTCATAATTTATGTGCCCCAAATCATTTTCATTGCCCTCCACCCTTCATTTTCACCACATCCTTCTTGTATGTAGTGGGGGGCCCAAAATTGGACATAAGATTATAGATATGGCCTCATCAGTGCCTAATAGAGAGGAATCATCGCATCCTTTGATCTGCTGTCAATGCTTCTGCTAATGCAGCCCAATATGCCATTAGCCTTCTTGGCAACAACAGAACACTGCTAACTCCATATCAGATATGTCTAATGTAACCACCAGATCTTTTTCTACAAAACTGCTTAGCCAGGAGGTCCCCAGTCAGTGGCAGTGCACAGGACTCTTCCATCCTGAGTGCAAGACTCTGCACTTGTCCTTGTTGAACCTCATCAGATTTCTTTTGTCCCAGTCCTTCAATTTGTTTAGATCATGCTGTGTCCTTTTCCCATCTTCTGGCGTATCTACTGCTACCCCCAATATAATGTCATCTGCAGACTTGCAGAGGGTCCAGTCCACTCCATTCTCCAGATCTTTAATGAAAAGTTTGAACAAATTCAGCTCCAAGATTGATCCCTGAGGCACTCCATTTGTTAACAACTTCCATTTAGCCATTGAGTCATTGATCACTACCCATTGAGCCTGAAGATCTAGCCAGCTTTCTGTCCACCGAATAGTCCGTTCATTCAACACATACTTTTTAACTTGCTGGCAACAATACTTTGGGAGACCATGTCAAAACCTTTGCTAAAGTCAAAGTTTATCATGTCGATCACTCTCCAAATATCTACAGAGCCAGTCATTTCATCATAGAATGCAGTCAGGTTGGTTACTTGCCTTTGCATCCATGCTGACAGTTCTGGATCACCTTTCTCTCCTCCAAGGGTTTCAAAATGGGCTCCTTAAGGACCTGTTCCATGATTTTTCCAAGGACTGAAGTGAGGCAGACTGGTTGGAAGTTCCCCAGATCCTCCTCCTTCCCTTTTTTAAAAATGGGCCTATATTTACCTCTTTTCAAATGTCCAGAACCTCCCCCAGTTACCATGAGTTTTCAAAGATAAAGACCGATGGCTCTGCAGTCACATCAATGAACTCCCTTAGTATGCTCAGCTGTATTCTCTCTGGTGCCATGATCCAGCCTTTCTAAACAGTCCTGAACCTGTTCTTTTACCTCTGAGGCCTGCTCACCTCTTCCCCATACTCTGCTGCCCAGTGTAAGAGCCAGGGAGCTGATCTTGTTTGTGAAGACAGAGCCAAAAAAAAACCAAAAAAAAAACGACCAGTTTTTTTCCACATCATCTGCCACTAGGTTGCCTTCTCTGTTCAATAATGGCCCATACTTATCCTGATGTCCTCCTTGTTCCTAACATTCCTGTAGAAACCCTTCTTGTTACCCTTCAAGTTCCTTGTTAGCTGCAAATCGAATTGTACTTTGGCCTTCTTGATCTCACCCCTGCATGCTCAAGCTATATTTCTATACTCCTCCCTAGTAATGTGCCCAAACTTCCACTTTTTGTAAATTTCCTTTTTGTGTTTAAGCTCACTGAAGATTTCTGTGTCATATTTGCTGTTCTTTGGATAGTTCTACTTTCTTCAGATGCCAGGAGCAGGGTAGCAGATGGAGTTTCAATTAATAATAGTGATTGAAAATTCTCAACTGCACTAATATTTGAAACATGGTGGGGGCAGCTTGTGTAACTAGGAGGCCTTGCGAAGGGCTAGGTATTTTATGTAAATGATGGAGCACGGGGTTGTGGGCAAGCATATAGGCACAAATGACCTTGACTGGGCTTGTGATGAGGCTGCTGTGAATGAAATGCTCTGCACAGAAAACTGTGAGAGGAAGGTAACAGACGTGCGTTCTAGATGCCTAATGAAAGGGAAGATGAGGGTGATTTGTTGCTAGGGGAAATGGGGACAGATGTTTGAATCAAATGACTTGGGGACTCATGAGTACTTAAATAATCCAGAGATCTATTGGGAAAAATATGCAATGAAGCAAATGCCCTCAATATGGCTTTCACATTTTCATGAAGGATAATTTCCTGTCACAAATGGTAGCAGAATCTGATAGTCCTGAAACCATACCATCTTGAGCTATACAGGGCCGGGGCCTTGTCACATCAGTGTTTAGATGGGAAAGTGTCAAAGGCTGCTGCAAGAAGTGATGATGGGGATTAAGCAGGTGTCACTCTGTGCTCTAATTCAGGAGAAAACAGTTGCTCTGTGGCATGGTAAAATCAGATCTGGGCTACACTTAAAAGTCACACCTTTACTTGACACAATTAAGCTGATAAAAGCCCCACTTATATCAGCACAAAGGTCCTTTTGCTGGTCTTGCTTTTTGGTTTGGAGATCTGGTATAAGCTGAAGCAACTGTTAATAGATTCTTAGATTCCAAGGCCAGAAGGGATCTTTGTGATCATCTGATCTGACCTCCTATACAGGCCCTAGACATTCCCCCCCCCCCCCCCCCAAAAAAAAAGCACTCTTGTGTGCCGCACAAGGGGATTTTCCTATATAATTATACTGGTATAGCTATATCAGCAAAACTTTTTCGTGGGGACAAAGCTACAATGTTAACTGATCAACTGAAGATGAATCTGGGGGCTGGATTCACAAAGAGCCTAACATCTAGATTTAGGTACTTGCAGCCTGCTTTTAGGCACTGATGCAGTTTGCAAAACTCCTGCTCAGTTGGTGCTTAACCTATAGGTGTCTAAACTCACTCAGTGCCTAGTTTTTTGTACAAGTTTCTTACATGCCTGTCTCCCTTTAAGCCCTAGGGTAGGGGTCTCAAACTCAGATCACCTCGAGGGCCGCATGAGGGTTAGCCTGAGGGCTGCACCATTGAAACCCCTTTTTGTACAACCGTATTGCAAATATCGGTAATGGCAGTGTTGTGAGCCGCAGAAAATAGCTTTAGGGGCCTCATGCGGTTCGCAGACCGCGAATTTGATACCCCTGCCCTGGGGTGATTCACCAACTGTTTTATGGAAGTCAGGTTTGGGACTCCTGCGTTCTCTTCTATTGAACTTACTCCACTGTAATTAAATAATTGAATAATTAAATCTTAATTGGCCTAGAGAGAGAGAGAAAATGACTCAATAGCCCAATAATTAAAGCACTCACCTGAGAGATGTGAGACTGTTGTTCAGATTCCTTCTTATCATCCAGAGAGAAGACTTGAACCAGAGTTTTCATAAGAGCTGTAGCCACTGGGCTAAAAGATATGAGGAAAGGCTTCCCTCCCCTGCAAACCCCAGCTGTTTGGTACAGATATAACCTCTGAGTAGAGCACTGCAAATCCGCGGATATCCACCTTATATCCGCATCTGTGGATACAACACGGATATCCGCGGACCATTTCTTGTGGATGCAGATCGGATACGGATCCACTTATTTGTACCCATGCAGGGCTCTACCTCTGAGTATGCCTGATCAGGTCCTACACACAAGTTCGATAGGAGTTCCTTTATCTTCCCCTGTTTCTTGACTTGCTGTGAGAGAGAGGTATCTCTCTGTAGCCTAGATTTAGGCACTTTTCTCCAAGAGAGGAGCAGGGCTCAGCACCTTCTCACCATCATCTCCCATTGACTAGTTTAGGTGGTGCCCCACCTGGCCTGCTGGCCAAGGTGCTTGTGTCTCCACAGTCATTGTATAGGGAGTCTAGGTGCCTAACTCGGCCTTTGTGGATCGCAGTGTTGTTCCTGGGATTTTTCTAGGTACCTAAAAGTTAGGCCATGTGATGTTCAGCATCCTAGTGCCCCAGGTCTCTGTGGATCCCGGCCATGGTTCTAATACTGGTTCTGCTGCTCCCGCTGAGTGTTGTCTCTGTATAATGGTGAAGATAATGGTTACCTCATGAGAGTGTTGGGGGGCTCATTGGTTAATCTCCATAATGCTTTGAAAATTATAAACACTGTGTGAAGGCTAAATATTTATTATGTTGGGGGTTTGCTACTGCACTAGGTGTTTATGTTGTAGAATGGAAGCCCTTATCACTCAGGGTTTGTCTTCACTGATGCCAACAAATTCACCACCATCTGTTTGAACTTCCTGATCAACTGATCAGGTCTGTGAAGTCAATCTCTAAGCACGGCCATGGCAACTGAGTTAGCACTGAGTTGAAAGGAGGGCCCTTCGACTCAGTGCAGTGGATGTACCAGAAGTAGGGAAGTCGAATGCAGATACACATTACTTAAAATAACTTGTGTATCTCCATTCCACATGGTGCCAAAAAGGGCAGGAAAGTGTAGACCTGCCCTCAGTCTCATCAAAAGTCCTATAGTACTTCTTGCAATTAGAACTTTTAACACTGATGTTCCAGTGAGATATAGCGAAAAATCTTTAGCTGTCAGTTAAATCTTGTTGCCCTTTCTGGAGTAAGTGTAGTCACTCTACTACATGGCTAGAAGCACTGCCCCAATGTGGGGTTGCATCTTAACAAGACTGAAGAGAGCTTTTAGCTCATGTTGTGCAAATTTAACTGAACTAAAACAACAGAAAAACACACTATTTTTACCTGTCAAGATGGTACCTTTCTTCCCATACAGTGTCCAAAGGTGATAGAGTTTGTAATCATGTTCTGATCTGTTGTCCTTCATAGCTGTATTAGACATGCCTTTGCTGATTTCCTGCATGAACTGAAGCAGTCTGGGTTTAAGGGTCTTCTTGGCTCTGCTGGCGTAATCTGTGGAAGTCTATTTTCTATGCATGGTGCTCAGTTTTTGTGTTGTTTTACATAAAAGGAATTAAAAAACAAAAAACCAAATAAAGCCCCTACCCACACTAATCTTAATGGGGCAGAATTCGGGCCTAGCCTAAGCAGATGCAACTGGATTGACTTCAGTGCTGTTGCACCTGCCTACATTAGGTTGGAACTTGATCCAGTGGGATAATGGAATGCAGCCATATTTACAGGTGTTTGAATGTCAGATTACCAGAAGTAGTTCAGCTGTGCAGCACTTTTAGCCATGACATCGGCCACTAAAGCTTCTTGCAGCAGGATAGTGAAGAACTAAAAATAAATTATCTTACTTTTTTGTTGGTAATCTAAATTTTACCTTGAATAGAAAGAACAGGTAGGTTTTAGTTCTACAGCATAGAAATAGTGCTAAGTGTTTTCCTAACCTGGCCAGCAACTCTTCATAAGAGATAAAACTAAGATGAACTTGTAGAAAAGACTGTTTGATTTAAGAAGTGCATTGCTCACTTGGATTTTAAATCAGTGAACATGGATAAACAAGCCAAGAGAGGGGTTCTGGAGTGTTCCTCTGGCATGTAGGGTAAGACCTTTGTAAGTTTAGTTCTCCCAAAGGACACAGATTTACTACATTATCTTAATCTGTTGCATAGTTATGCTGCTAAAATGGCTGCCATGTTCCACTCAGAGCTGGCTGCATGTCTATGCTGGTAGGCAGACAATGTGGGGGACGAATTAATCAGGGCTCTCAACTGGAAAGAGAGACCACTGATCCTCCCCAATGATGAAGGCCCGTTCCCAGCTGAGACTCGAATAAGCAAAGAACGAAGTGTGGTTCAGGATTTATTATTCAGCTGAATAACAAAAGGAACTGCATCAGAGGGCAGCAAAGAAGTGCTAGCCCCTCCAAGCAGGCCCCCCCAACAACTCGAGTGCAAGAGAGAGTCCCGAGGGGCAGCATCACAACACTTATCCAGCACAGTATGATAATGCTTACATGATTGACAATGTTTTAGAGATCCTTATATGGTTACATTAACATTATTAAATGCATATTAATGATTAAAGAATGCATATAATTATCCCCGCCTCTGTTTACTGTTGACATCATTTGCATTATCCTGGGCAGCCGCAGTACCTGCAAACTCATTATTTCTGCCTAGAGATGCTGACCTTACATTCTTGTGAGGCTATGGTGCCAAGAAGGGTGAGCAGGAGATAGGAGGTAAAACTCCCTTTTCAGTTAGAACAAAGATGGGACAGTCTAGCTTACATTCCTTGTCCAGATGGTCAGGAGAAAAAGCATGAGAAAGGGGAGATAACACACTTTAACTATCAACTCTAGGCCACTTGTTAAAGAAACTTAGATACATGACTTGCCAGAGAAATGACCCCACTACCATAGCAACCCACGGCTCCAATGGGGCCTGCACTTCAGCACCTTTCTCACTGTCCTACAGAAGAGATTACATACAATTTCCCTTACAACAAGCTGTGATGTGCTTTTGAATAAATAAATACATGTTAAGGGACTTATTGCTAGGTGCAAGAGAAATAAAAACTTAAGGTCTGTAATGTCTTTTACTTTCACTGAAACGCAGCTGTATTCTCTGTAGTTTTTTTTTTTAAAAAAAAAAAGCAGGCCTGCATTTTTGATTCCTTACAGTCTTCTGCCGTACAGAGACTATATAAAAGGAGGGCTGGCCTTGTAGGTTAAGGATGGGATTTGGGAGTCAGGTAATCTAGGTTTAAGTTGTGACTCTTCCACACACTTCCGATGTGACTTTATGCAAATCAGTCAGTCTCTCTTTGCCTCCATTTTTATCTGTAAAATGGGGATAATTAGTTCACAGGGCTAGACCACAAAGATAAATTCAAGCCTGTCTGTGAAATGCTCAAATAGTATAGTGATGGGTGCCATGTGAGTATTTAGATAGATAAAGAGATGCAAATTAACCACCCACAGGTCTAGTTAACAGCATGCTCAAAATATTAGTCAGCAGGTGTCTCATGGTAGAATCTTCTTTGCAAAGTCTCTGTATGTACAGGGGGTCAGTGCCAAGCATGCTGTAAGGTAGCAGGCCATATTGTGTGTATCTGTTGAGTTATTCTAAGGATCAAGTATCCTATAATCACTTCTATCAGGGTTCATACTGCAAAATAGGAAATCAGGTATGTGAGGCTGTACAGCAGGAATGATTCTCATTTAGAGATTATTAACACAGTCTGCAATTCTACATTTAATCTTTTCTTTTCCATGGTTTTTTTCATCTCTTCTGTCATCTTCTTGGCATTGTTGCCACCACAAACAACTATATTTAGAGGTGACTGTACAAAGCGACTCCAATTAGGAAATATTTAGAGCTATATAATGAAGTGGATGTTCTACTTGATTTCTAACTGCTTAGCATATAAATAGGGTCAGACTTGCCCACACTTGGCTGCCATCAGAAGAAACCTCTGACCATAATTTAGCAATGAGCAAAAGGGAGTCTATCAGGAGAACTCATCAGAAGCTTCTGAAAATACAGGAAGCCTTTCCATCACTTTAATGTTCTGTGAAGCAGAGCTGGTGAGCTGAATTTTTTTGCTAGCAGCCACAAAGGAGTTTGCTAGAAGACTAGGGTTTTTTTATTTTTAGTATAATTTTGTCACTGCATGCATTCTTATCATAAAAATACAGTGATATATGGAAATGAGAGTTAAAAAACAGCTTTGATAATGGGCATGCTGAGATACCACAGATTATAAATTCAGTGTTATCAGAAATGGGTGGGAATCTGAAGGTAGGATCCTTAATACAGATTTTGGTTCCTAAAAAAGTGTCCTGATTCTCAAAGGTGCTGAGGGTCCTGAGTTACCATTGACTCCTGTGGAAGCTGTTGGGTATGTTGAAGAGCCTGACCTCAAGCACTTTTTTGAAAATCTTGCCCTTCCCTTCCAATAAATAAGTAAGTAAGTAAGTAAGTAAAGAAAGACCCCCCTACCCCCCCCCCAAATCTGTGAGTTCCTCAGGTCCTTGAGACAGTTCAAAACTACTGAAAATGGGAATTAGTCCAGTTTCTTAAGCTTACTTATATCAGGATCATCTTCTGCTTAGAACTGATACCCAGGTGAATAAGTAACTGCTCTACAAACCATTCATTGAGTTCATCAGCTTTACTGTGGTGAAGAAGTCCCTCACTTAAATACTTCTTTTATTCAAAAAGGAACATGTTTGGTTGGTTGCACTGGCTGACCAAGTTGCGCACAAAAGATGCTGTAATAAATGACATCATATGGGGGTTTAAAAAAGTTAATTCTAAGTATATTTTCCATCTTAAATTTTTATGACACAGAGTATTTTGTGCTTGTGACCTCTCAAGATCAGTACTGGGGGGAGAAAGCCGTGTGTGATACTTAGAAGTACTTACTTCATTCTTCAAGAAGAATCATTAACACAATTCATTACATGCAGTCAGCTGAGCTAAGATTTGTGGCATTCTCAGCTCTATTTGTGGTCTTTGAATGAACTTAAATGTGATTCTTACAGTGTCTTGGGAGAGGAATTTCCCTTTTTTCTTAGTTTCATAAGCTAGTGGTAATATTAATAAAATAACCCTTTTTCCTTGTTTAATACTTCTGTGTCTTTCTGTTCTTTATATCAGTAAGGACTCCACCAATTAATAAAGAGAACCCAAATGAATCACAGTCAATTCTAAAACACAGCCCTTGTTAAGCTGGAATATTATGGTAAAAACTATATTAAAACATTTGAGCCAGCTGTTAAGCGCTTTTTCTGTTGGAAAGAATCTGGTGTTCCTTAACAAGGGAAAGCTTGGTGCAGAGTGATGTTCGTTTTATGGCTGAGACTTCTGAATGCAGCCTTAAATACAAGAGCCCGTATCAGTTATATATAGAACATAGTCAGTCAGTGGATAGAGTAATATCACAAGTCCTCTGACAGGTATGACTGTTTCAGATTGCATGCTGGGATGGCATTTTGCCAGCCCAAAGGGACAGTTAAAATGACAGAGAAATATTATTTAAAAGCGTTAAATCCATCCTAAGTCCATTGCTACTTCATCTCCCTAGGTCTGTAGTTTGATAACGTGTTTTTGAAGGCGGGGTTTGGATCCCAGAATATTGTTGCTCTTGTTCTGTAAACCATGACATTCTCTGGGTATTTTGTGCATGCTCATTAACAAGATAGTTGCACTGTCAGCTTTTGTGGTGACTTTAAAGAGCCACAGGAGCCTCATAGGAAACTTTGGAAGGCATCCTCTCTATGGCTGCTTCTGTTGATTGGCTGTGTTCTGTACCAATATAACTCTTAATCTCTTTTCCATACTTGGAGTCTTTGCATGAAAAGGCACCTCTTGCTTAGCAATTCCATCTGCTTCTGCCCATTGGAGAGAGAGCATAATCCTTTATGACATTGTAATTAGTTGCTGTAGAGAAGATTGTGATAGCTTAAAGAAAATTATGATTTTAGCAGCCAATCATGAGGGAAGTTTGCAATGTGGTTTCCATTATGAAACTGATTTTTGCCTCCTTTTCCAAATCAACAAAGAAATGGAATATGAGCCTCAAAATTAACAAGTAATAATGTGTTTGGCAGCAATTGAAATTTTCTGTCAAGTTTTAATCAGATGAAATGAGGAATTCTTGATGTATGACACCTGAAAAAAACAAGTGAAAAATAATAAAGATTCTGAACTGGCACTCATGGCAGCTAGAGTGGGTGCTGTCCCAGATGCTGCCACTGACTTCCTGCATGACCTTGCATGAGACATTTAAGTGAGACATCAGTCTTGCTTCCCCATCTGTAAAATCAGGACAATAGAACATTTTTGTCTTTGCCCATTTTATCTATCTAGATTGTAAATCTTTGTGAGCTGATTGCCAAACACAGCAGTCAAATCATTGTGAACTGTGATTGCCAATCACAGTGGTGTCTCAGTCTTGGTTGGGACCTCTCTTGGCTTCTGTGTAATGTAATTAAAAAAAAAATTAGTCATTCAGCTGCATCCAGAGAAATCTTCTATGGTTCTCTATCACACTAAAATTTAAAAATGAACAGAAAGGAGACAGAGAAAATAATTGACTGGAACATCGGGTTAAAATAGAGTGCCAAGGAACAAAGATTAATTTTAAGAATTGAATTTTAAAAGTTATTCACCTGTTTAAATAAAAAGCTTCTTAAAAAAAATCAGACAGGGAAGTTGGTAGCCACAATGCTGATTTTAGTTTTTAATGGTCCCTACTTTGGTTAAGTACCAGTACAGGATTGATGGGAAGATTTTTTTTTATCCTGCAGTTACTCAATCTTAAAGTTACCTAAATTAATTTAAGTGTAGTATCAACTTCATGAGGGAGCAAAGATTCAATCCATTCATACAGTAGATCATAGTTAATGTAAGTTCTGAATTCAAACAGGTGATGAACCAATGATGTAGAATGCAGACCCAAATTTTACAAACTTGTTACTGTGCATTGTACAGAGAGTCAAGTGATCTCACAGATTTTTCCCTTGGTTATCTGTTATTTATTTAAAAAGTCAACCCAAAGCCTGCATTTCCCTTCAAACATTTGAAACAAAACATTTGTCAGTAGGAGACCATCGGTGCCTGTCTGTTTAACAGAGTTCTTCATATAACTTTCCTTTTTGGCTCCCAAAATATCATTGTCAGTTACCCTCTTCTGTCCTTTTCTTACTAGAATTGTGCCCTGATCCCCTTGGACCTGATATACTGTATGTTTTATTTCTGCTGACTCTAGCAGTTAATGGCCCCAGTCCTGCCAGCCCCTGTATAAGTGGAATCCTACTTGATCTGGTACACCGCTTCCCTCCCAATTTGAAAGGACATTGTATTACTATATTGTAACATGCTTTAAACCTGTGTTTTATTCACTGTCTATTTATAAAGTGCCTTTCACCCACTGACATTTCTATTAAATGCTTGGAAGTGCTCAAATCCATTTCTTATAAAATCTCTCTCTGAGTGCAGCAAGTTGCTTAGATGCTTTTTGCCTGAGCTTGTGTCAAGTGATGAGTTGACTAATATATTTCTGCAAGGCCTTTAGGGAGAGATTTTCAAAGGCGAAGATGAGAGGGAGATCTCTGAACTCACTGACTTCCAGTGGGAACTGGGTGCTTTACTCCCTTTCCTACCTTTAAAAATACCCCCCTTAATCTGCAGTGTTGAACATGGTATAAATGCCTAGATAGTTGAATTGGATATGGTGGATAGTGCTTTCCATTTGTTAGAACAAGGGACTGAGCATATGGCCCCGTGGGTTCTGTTCATAGTGTTTCTGTTTGACACTGGGACCAGTCATTTAATCTCCTTGACTCAGTTTCCCAATCTTTACAGTAGGTATATAGTGCCTACTTTGTGGGAAGGTTGAGCCAATATTTGTTCATGAAACACTTTGAAATCTTCTGCTTAAGCGTGCCATGTATCTGCCAATTTCAAGATGATAAAATTACTTCTGTTCAAACACAGCCTGGTGTTGGTGTATAAAAGTGAATTTTAGAAGGCTGAACTTTTAAAGAGTTCAGAACTGAAGAAGCAGAGTGAAGAAATTATATTCAGAGTCACTTATGGTTTACAGAGGCCATGTACCTCATGTCCCAAGTTCTGCTCATCCCTGTATTTTTCATCACTACAGTATGCGTTATCCTCATTTTTTTTACGTTGTATATGGTAATGTTGATGGAGAAAGAATTTTTCAAAGGGGAGATAGGAGAAGGCAGGCTTTTAGGTGAAGGCGGATGAAATTGTCCATGATTAATCACTGGATCTTAAAAATCTTGAAACTGTTCCTTATAGTTCATGGTGACTTTAAATTAGGAACCATCTCAAATTACTTCTTGGCGTCAGTGTGTTCCTTTCATTTCAGGATCTGTCACGTCTCCAAGATTCTCCCTTGCTCTCTCCGTTTTTTGAAGCTGTAAATGCCATCTCTGAATAATTGTTTCTTGAAGCTCATTACCCACAAAACTGAGTCATTTTAATTGCTTTCTGCTGCAACAATATTCTTTCTAAAATATAGTGACCATAAAGGCACACAAGTATTCCAGATGTGGTTTTACTAATGCCTTTTAGAGAGCCATGATAAGTTCTGTTAGTTTTTGCTCAGCATAAACACTTCAAGACCTTGTTTAACTGTTTCTGCTGCTGGCAAAGAAGTTTATAATCTATGGTCATAGTTAGACTGTTTATGGGCAGCATATGTCTGTGTGCCTCAACATACTTGCTTAAATTCAGCCCTTTGTTTGTATTTACTTATCTGCTATGATTCTCTGGTGGTTTGTCTTTAATAAGATACTGTATAAGGCTGTAGGAGTTTGTTTTCTAGAAGTCAGTCTTTCCCTGGAAAAATCATTTGATGAAGTAATGGAAAAATATTGCCAATTTTAAAATTATGTATGCACCATTATTAATTAAGCACAAACCAGTAGAGAAGAAAAAGGTTTTCATAAAAATGCTATCAATTTGGATGAGAGCTTGTGTGGTATAGCTAATGCTTAGTCCAAAACATTTTATTTAGCATGTCATTTTCACTGCATGTTATGTTTGGAGTAACCTATTTGGAATGGGACTATTAACTGACATACTTGGTGGCATATATATCTATTTATATATTTGGTTTCTTGGCTTGCTCTCATGTTCTGAAGCGTCAGAGGGGATTCAGGAAAGGGGTCATGTCGGCTTGTTAATAAATCAGGAAAGGCGATCCTGATCCTGATACAACTTTGGTATGTGACCTTGAGAAAATCACTGAACTCTCATTGTCTGATTCCCCATCAGCCAAACAGAAGTTGGTATCTCAAAGGAGCATCATGAGTTGTAGGCCCTGATTCAATAAAGTGTATGAATTCCCATTGACGTCAGTGGGACTTAAATATGTACTTGAAGTTAAGCATGTGATTTATGTGCTTTATTATGCTGGGCAGTCTTGCTAATTTATGGGTTATATCAGACCTCTTCAAGTGTCTGACGAAGTAGAATTTTCTTCCATGAAAGCTCATGCGATAAATAAATTTGTTAGTCTTTAAAAGTGCCACAGGACTCCTTTCTTGTTTTGCTGAACTAGACTAACATGGTTCCTACTTTGGAACTTACCAGACCTCTGAGGCACACCCACTGAAAGGGGCCACATGGAGCTGTGTCATCCCAGTGGAAGAGTAGGAGGCAGTATGCTTCCTAGATCTCATTATGAGGAGCATTACACCAGCTACTATATCCCTTTGGGAAGTGCAGCTCCCCTCCGAAGCATGGACTTGAGGTGAGATAGAGCTCTGAGTGCAGGGACTTACACTTTTGCCTGATCCTGATATGGGCATCTCAAGAAGAGAAGTTTTATATGAATCCTTACTTGCCCCACAAACGGATACTTGGATCAACAACTGTAGAGAATCTGGCCATCACTGTTTGTACAACCCTTTGAGGTCTTTGGGTGGCAGTAGCAATAGAAGTACAGTGACAGTACTGTTTAGTGCCTGTGAAACCTGTCTGTAAAGGTCTGGTATAATGATCTAAATGGTCTTTGCATAAGAAAGAAAATTCAAATAGCTAATTTAATATGCCTTCTTTTGTTTCCCTGCTGAAGGTAGTTTAGTGGTTTTATTTGCTTTGTTTCTCGCCTCTGCAGCTGGCCATGTGATGAGTGACAAATTGTATTATCTTCCCATTAATTTCAGCTGTAGATTTTTTTTTTTAAAGCACAGTTTGTGCAAGAGAAATATAAATTTCAAGATGAAGCTAAATAGTCACTAAATAACATAAAAGCTATAAAATAAACAATATTTGTTTTTCAGCACAGTATCATTGTACAGTCTAGAATCAAAATGCTGGCACCATGTGCCAGGTGTATTTCACTCTTTACCTCAACCATCTCACCATAAGATAGGAATAAGTAATTTATTCTAAAAGTGATGCCCAGTACCCAACATGATTTAGGTCCATTGCAGCCCATGCCGCAGGGTATGGAGATGAACTAATATACCCTGCAAAATTGCTTTTGGACTAAAGGGCTCCTGGATTCAGCTTTTGTAAAAGTAATCCGTATTCAGAGGAAGGCAGACAATGTAGTTACTTACCTGTTTTCAAAAGAGAAAATAAATATTAACTTAAGATCCAGTTACTATTTTTTGTTGTGGTACTTATACCCAGAAAGTTAATATGTGCCATGTCCTTGGGTATGATGGAAATCTTGGGCTATCCAAGGACACAATAGTTCTACAATTTACATATAGTTCTTTTGATATTTGTTTGCTACAGTGTATGAGACAGTGCCCAGATCCTGCAAATGGGCCAGTTTCTTGCAAACTGTTACACACCCAAAGACTTTTGACTCATTTAAGGAGTCCCACTGAAGCCTGACAGGCTGTTCGAATGATTGAGGATTTGCAGGATTGGGGTGGTCGGTTTTAGTCTCTGAAATATGCACATATTTTTCTCTTTCAAATAATACTGAATGGAATTTTTCAGCTATTTGGAGGCTTCTGTGCTGAATGTGAATTTTCCATTTTTCTCACTCTTGTATAATTTAGTTATGGTAAGGCTCACACTCATGTTCATTTCATGTTACTGGCCATTGTGAGAGGGCAGGCTCTTGAACTTGATGGGCCCATGGTTTACTATGTTATGATAAATTATTTGTGCAGTATATTTCAAAATAAAGGTGGGAATGTGACTATATGTTATCCAAACACCTGATTCAGAATGATTGTATTCACCATGAACAGCTGGCCAGTAAAATTGTACAGACAATGTAAACTGGAATTAGGTTAATTTAATTCAATGTTCAGTAAAAGGAAGTCAAGTGTCAGTGGAATACATCAATGAATTCTTCATCACCTGTATGTTTATTTTGCAATTCACAATATTTATATTGGGTATTCTGATATGGGATGTGTTTTGTTATACTGTATGTTTATTATTTAATTTCGTAGTGTCTGGGCTTCTGTTATGTGGTATTCTTATTTTGTTTATAACGACAAAAGTAAAAACCATGAAAGTCCCTGGATTAATGCACAAATTGAATTTGCATTGAAATACATATCTTGGTCTGATTTGTTTAAGAAGTAGGTCTTTGTTACTCTTGCTTAGTGTTTCTGAGTACAGCATACTTCATTCTGATAGATCTTTCACCTAAAATTATAACTGGATGGTAATATGTCCAACACAGAGCAAGAATTTCTGTAGACTCTGTAGAGCTAAACAAATATTTTTTTGGAGATGCTATCTTAAAGCTCTCTAGAAAGCGGATCTTAAATTAGTGTAGGATTTTTTATTGTTCTGATTTATTTTTCCCTTATATCCTTTTGATTCCGAGAGTTAGAAGTGGGGGGCAGAACTTAGCTTTCTCCACTTACTTGGCATGAAAGTGGATTCCATCCAGCTGCCATTAGTTCAAACAGCCAGCTGTTGCAGTTGTGCTGAAGAGTATAACCACTTCCATCTGCAGCTAATTCCACAGTTTTGAATTTTGCAAACAAACTTTTACATTGTGTTTATGAAATAAAATCTGCTCACTGCAGATTGGAATTCTGAATCAGAGAAAAGAAGTTGGCTATAAAAATAGCTAATTCCACTGAATTCATGGTGCTCTTTGTATCTTTCACTCAGTTCTGTTATTTGGCTTTGTGTTTGGTTGGATATTTTTTTTAAAACAACTTTTGGCATCTTAGAGTGGCAGTGGTAAAGACCTCAGAGACTGAAGTATATCTAATTGATTTATATGCCAGTTTATTTTTAATATTTGTGACAGGTATTGCATAACTAATGCACAGCAATTTGCAGTAGGTTTTTTTTTTTTTTTTAGGAACTTTAACTCATCTCTCCCATGGATTATGGAAGATTTGGTTCAGTAATGGTAGTAATAAACACTATTTTTAATGAGGCACACACAGAAAATATTTCAATTTATCACAGGTAGACTGTTTTCATTGCTTATGTTAATTTACCCCTTCCCAAAATCATATAGAAATACTAAAGTAAAAAAAATTCTCTCTCGAAGAGTGGCTTCTATTGACTATTTACATATTCAATGAAAATACTAAGTTTTCTACAGAATACTTCAGTGGATTGTGGTGAAAGAGAGTTAAATTAGATTTTACCCTGAGAAAAAACATAAACTATATTTCTGTTTTAATACACTTGTATGATTAGAATTAGACTGTGAGTGCTCTGTGGCACATAACTGGAGTAAATTTTTCAGAAGAACCTAAGTCTCATTTGTGGAGAAGACTTAGATGCTTCAGCATCTAAGTCCCATTGATTTTCATTGAGACTTAGGCTACTAAGGAACTTTCAGAAGTGAAATTTAAGTATCTAAGTCACTTTGGGTGCTTTTGAAAATGTCCTTTTCATTCATAATGATAAGTATCTAGCACATGCGTGGAGTCTGTAAAAGCAATTAATATCATATTTTGTAACCCAAATTTGAGTATTAACTATTAATATAAAAGGTATCATTAGTTTCTATGACAGACAGTTTAAAGTGATGTTGGAGAAATAAATACTGCTCTTCTGATTGTTCTTAAATAGCCATTACATTTTTTTAAATGGCATGCCTGTTTGATTATTCTCTTAAAATTATTCATTAAATTTGTAAATATAAGCATTTTAATGCTGTTACAGTTAGTGATTAGAGTCTTGTATGCTGTTCTTTTCCATTAAAATTATTTCTAGACTTTATTAAGAAGAGCTGTTTCATAACTTAAAACTGCAGACCACTTAAATGTGTGGTAACCCAGTGAAATTTCCAAACTCTGAATGTACAGAAAGTTGTTACCAATGGAAGGACAAAAGGTAGTGACCAGTATTAATACAGAAAATGAACGATAACAACAATCTAGTTTTGTTAGTATGACTGACTTAACTGTTTTTTTTACAAATGCCTGTTTCAGAGTGACTTCATTCATTTGGGATCATAGCAAAGTTGTGGCTATGGTTACTGTTTTAAAGTATTTAAATTTAAGAGACAACACCACCACTAATATTCACTGTATTATATGATGGCTAAAAAAGAGAAAATAATTGTCTTGTTTCAGCACATGTCTAGAATACCACTTGAGGGTGGGCATTTAGATGGCAGTGATTCCTCCGTAGCCCTGTCTGTGCTACAAGTACAGCTGTTGTGACATCCTCATCTAACTCTTTACAACAAACATGGCTAAGATTTATCCACACAGCCATATTTTTCACAATATAACTATGTTTTAGCTGTATGTGATCTGTTCATTACTGCTTGGAAGGAGCTTCTGGTCCCTAATGAGATGCTTCTACTGTTGCTTTAGATGCTCTTTCTGACGCCTCTCCTGATGATAAAATCCCTTTGCAGCCAGTGCAGAACCATCAATTTCCTGATATTATCTGGAGTCTTGTCATTTTAGATGTTTGTAACACATACACCCCTCCAAACTTTTAATGATCAGCTATTTACATGGACAGGGCAGCTGTGTCCTTTTGGTGTAGTAGAATACCTATCTAAAATGTTACTACATTGTATATAGCATCAGTATAGAAACACATACTCGATTACATGTATAAATATGGATCATATTACACACAAAACATTCTGCACTTGGCTATGTCTGAAAAATGCAGTTGGTTATTCCCGTCTGCTTTTTCCTGTTGGCAAGACAATATGCTGCAACAACAGATCCCTACTGTGGTGACTTTGCACTTCTTGATGATATCTTGTGTGTAACTGAGTGGTTAGTTATGCGCCTGAATACCTGATAGCAGAGTTGACAATCCAAAGTTTATTAGGAAACCCATGGGCCTCTCTCCATTATGGCATAGCCTTGTCACTCACATCACAAGAAAATGGTGGAGACAACAGTTCTTATATTTTCTTGTTTCTTTCACTGCTCATCATGAATGAACTGTGATGAATATTTTATACTCACGTTTAATGCTACAGTTTGCATTTCTGAAGCCCCAGTTCTCCGAGGCAGCTGTTTACTTTAAAATAATAAAAAAAAAATAGTCTTAGTCTTTGACATTGACAGTGTGGGAGCCCCAGTGTAAAAGACCCTAAAGCCATAGTCTGTCCAGCTGTGAGAAGAGTTTACGCCATTAATGTTGACAGCTACAGTGCTTGGGGGCCCACTAGCAAGAGCTCTCAAGACAAGTTTGAGGCTCTTGGGCAGGCTGTGTTAGATCAGTGGTACCATTGCCCCAATGGGAAAATCCAGGTGAAGAAGTTGTTTGCGGCATGTTCTGCAGCTCAGCCTGCCAGACACAAGCAGACTGTTGACTGAGGATCATATGAGAGGTCGGCTTTCAGATCAGCAGGTGAGGAAGAAAGACAGTTGAGGTTTCTCAATCAGTTGGTAACCCTTTTGTCTGTGACAGTGCAGCACAAAGGCTAGTAAAACATCAACACTAACTTGAAGGCCATATGAAAGACCATTGTGTGGTGAAAGTGATAGGAGGAACTTGTAAGGGATATTTATAGAAAGGCTGAAAGTTGTTCATGTTCCTATTTAATTAGCTGTAGTTGCCATGTGGGAGGTGAGGGCTCTGAATAGGAGAATGCTTCTATACAGCATCTCTGCCACTGTCTTCTCCCCTGCAGACACATGAGTGGCATGAGGAGATGAAGAGCTCCCTGCCTGTCTGTCAAGAGAAGGTATGGGGTACAGACGTGGCAGTATGTGGAGGGAGCAATATCAAAACCAGCCTTGGGCTGAGGTGCTCCAAGGGAATCTTTGCAGGATCAAAAGTATCTTAGTGCTACTGATGCTTTGTAATCTTCTGTGGGGTTGAAACCTTGGCTTCCTGGATCAGGTTTACTGAGTGCACCTCCCAGTCAAACCACCATTATTCTTAATGCAGTTGTAAGGGAGAATAAACAGCTATAAATGCCTTATCTGGTTCCTCACTCTGCCTTGTGGCAGCACACAATCACCCTTAACCCAGCCTTGATTGTTAGTTGTGGTTTAGAATGCCTCCTCCTCTGATTGCTTGTCTCATTGTTAAAATATTCTTTATGTTTCCATATTCTTAGTTAAAAAAATTCTTTATATTTAACTTAGAGAGACAAGGTGGGTGAGCTCACATCTTTTATTAGACCAACTTCTGCTGAAGGTAGAGAGATGTTTTTGAGCCACACAGAGGTCTTCCAGTCTGTGCCTGTGCTGAGCTCCATGTGGCTTGAAAGCTGGTCTCTCAATGACAGATGTTGGTCCAATGAAAGCTATTACCTCACTGAGAACCATGTCTCCTTTATAAGCTGGAGTCTCTACAGCTACACAGTGCATATAATATTTAACTTAATATTTTCCCTGCTGCAGCATCAAACCTATCAGATTTCTTGTTTTGTTGGTGCTGACTAACAGGAAAATTGGATCTCTGTTCACTTTCTAGCATTCCTATATGAACATTAGGCATAACTTTTCTCCAGGGTAAACAGGCATCATGCTCTTACCCTTTCCTTCAATGTCTTAATTTCTAGCTTTGTTGCTTGTATAAATGCAACCCTATATGGCATTTGTTTTTTTCATGCTAAATCAGTAGTGTTGACTCAGATAAAATTATACATAGATTTTGTAAGAGAAATTAAAAAAATGCATAAATATAAACACAATTTCTTGTTACATGAACATCTGGTAAATCCCATTACTAAAGACACAGTCAGGATGCAAAATATCCAAATTATCAGTAGAAGAAAAATATAAAGTAGATAGATAGGAAAGAGAGGGCAGGGAGAAGTGAAATAGAGAATCATGTACCATGCAGGATTAAATTTAGTTGTCCTTTTGAATTTATTTTCTTATGTTAAAAGAAATAAGCATTGAAATGTTGGCCAATTATTTAAATCTGGGTACCTAACAAATAAATAGTAGTTTGTTTTTCCAAACAGCTGAGCCCCTGTGGCTCCCATTGATTTTAGGCTTCTGAGAGGGAAGAACTTCACCTAAGTTGCCTAAAAATGGATTTAGAAATTTAACTTGAGGCCCCCCAGTTTCCATAATATGATGACTTTAAATTTTAATGTCATTGCCACATGATAGCTTTTAGTAATATATTTTAAAAAAAACTGATGAAAGTATACATCTTCAAATACAATTTTTTTTTGTTTCTAAGACAGCCTGTCCCTACTAAGCAATTGTAGATCATTCACTGAGATTGTTATACTAAGCTGCCATTTTCCATTTTTGGAGTATTATTATCTTGGCATCCAAATTTAATATTCAGTTTATTATCCAGTCAAACCAGCAGATCCTTCCTTGTGGAACAACAATCTAACCAGTTAACCACTTCTCTTTATTTTTGCATTAGGCAGGAATAATCAATGTGAATCACTTCCTATGTGTCTTTATTGAATTTCAATTTAATTAATTTCAGTATACTCCTCCAATTTGTCAATTTTATCACTAGATTAAATGTTATGTATAAACTACTTGGTAATATCCCTTTTCTAAAGTTACATTTTTTATATTTATAGTTTTTTCATCTAAATGATGGGGTTAGGGGGAGCACAATAAAACCCTATCATTTCTGGAAAGAACAATATTTCTACACTAAGATTTATTTTAGTGGGTGCACTCTGTTCTCTGAGAGCTCTCTTACCCTTTCTGAGGCTTTATTTTTCTGATTATTCTTCTCACTCTCCCTCATATATTCTGATTTAGTTGTTAGAAAGAAATTTATTCTGAATTTTGAAAAATTAATAACTCAGATGTGTCTAATCTCCAGTCAGTGTGCACTGTGTTGGTACAACAGAATATTTGGAGGACGATGTTTTAAAATACATTTTTCAACATAGCATTATTTCTGAGTCTGGTCAGCTTAGTCTTTTTATACTTTTGGTAGGTATAATATATGTATATTTCATTTGAATTTTTAATGAAGCTGCATCTAGCCTGTCAGTATCAGAGACTGGGATCAAGACATCGTGAGGAAAGCTTGTTCAGCTTGTGGCACGGAACAGGTTTCATTTTGATGGAATTTTACCTCTGGCCTTATACAGGGTGCACTAGGGAAAGAAACTCAAAACTTCCAGTGTCCATTGCTTTGGTTTATGTCACCCACTTAATTTAGAACAGAATTCTGCCAACCTGCGTAGAGCCTTGTGTGAAAATAGAGGTGATACTCCACACTCACTCAGCCTGGCGGCTGCTTTGATATATGGCTACAGCAGGCAGGCAATCATATGACCCTGGCATAGAAATGTCCGGTTTCTTAGAAAAGATGCCTGCTTTTTTTCAATAGGTGAACTGATTTCAGCAGCAGAGAGTCAGATTATGCCAGCAAGTGATGCTGAGAAGCTTTACTGCATGAAAAGATCAGGGAGCAAACTAGAATACACTTTAATAGGGATCAACACTGCTAGAAATAGTTGCACCTTATTTTATATTTCTTAACTGTAGATCTTATTTAAAAGGACTGGGGGTGATGGCATGACTAGTTTAGAAACTAAGATAATTACATATAACTAATTTAGCATACTGTCCTACATAGGCCATTAGGTAGGTTTTGACGGCCAAACTCTAATTGCTGATGAGTGATTGGGAGCATCTGCCTTTTGGGACCTATTCTCCATTCTGAAAGGCCACATATATAGCATATCTTTGTGTAGCACTGTATTTCCATGGAAAGTGTATCCTTACCACAGGCCTCGACAAATGTGCTGCACATCTAGGCTCTAGCCCCAAAACTGGGGCACCCAGGTGTGTGGCAGTTAGAGGGCCCTTCAGTGATGAAATGTCTGCATCAGTGGCACAGAGGCAAGAGCCCCTGGTGCTGCCACAGAACTGCCGCACAGGGGTCCATAGTGCAGAAGCCTCATTTCCGTGAACACTTGTGGTGGTGGTCAGTCATGTGCTGCTGAAGACACTAACAGCTTTTTTGGGGGGGCTGGGGTGCCAGCAAATGTTCAGCCCCCTGGAGGACCTTAGCCCAGCTAATAAATTTTGCTAGTCTTTAAAAGTGCCACCAGACTCCTTGTTTATCTCAGGGGCTATAAGGATCTCTCCCTCCCTCTCTCTTTCTCTTGCTCTCTGAAATGCTCTCTCAATTAGCTTTATTTCTATCTTCCCTCAGTTGTTTTTCATTTTTAATATTGTTACTAAAAAGGTTCAGTTCTTTTAACAACACGAATCAGGTAATCACAGTCATTAGCTGACAAGTGTTAGTCAAAGCTCAAACAACACAAATACAGAAAAATATGGATTAAATACTTTGCTTCTCCATCAGTCTGAGGATATAGCCAGCAACATGGACTGTTCTGGAAAATATGCTGCTGAGATGTGTTTATACCTTAGGCTGTGACCAGCAGCGCCATAAGTAGACATTTTGGCACCCAGGGCGCATTCCACTCTGAACGCGCCCGTTACAATGAGCGGTGCCTGGAGTGAGCAGCGTGGGACGTGCCCTTTGATAGAGTGGCTAAATGGAGCCTTTCTGGGGTGCTCAAGGCAAAGCCCCGTTCACCCTGCCCTGGTATGGCCCTGGTGAGTAGGGGCACAAAACTCCTCAAAATTAGATTTCATCTTTCTTACCCTAATATTTTCATCCCTATGCAATCTGTATTTACTAGCCAAAATTGCCAGAAATTGGTATCTAGTTTCTAGCAACAATTTTATCAGTTGCTTATTATTTTCACAGACCTCGGCAAAATACTACTTTGTCTTGGTGTGTGCCAAGAACAAAAGCTTATACGCAGTTCTTAGTATAAGCAAGGCTGGTAAAAATGTTCATTTTAGGATAAATAGGGAGTCTCTTAAACATGCATATTGTTGACTAAATCATTTTGGTAACCCTGTGTTGCATTCTTCTTTTCTTGCTTCCTCTCATTTTTTAATGTCCTGTTTGTTCTTGATTGTCTCTGGCTTTATTCTTAGCCTAAATAAAGTGTTTATGTTCACTTTAGTCTGTGACTTGAGAGCTGGTTGGTAGGAAGGGACCAAAGTTAGGGAAAATGGATACAATTTTCAAAAGTGCCTAACTCCATTTTTCAGGAGTGACTTAAGCAGTGGAGCCTAAAATGCCATTGACTATATGTGAAACTTAAGACTGTAAGGGCCTAAATCCCTTTTGAAAATGAGACTTAAGGTCCTTAATCACTTAAATGTTTTTGAAAATGTTACCAAATGAAAATATAGAGAAAAGAGTCTCTCAAATCTCAGTTCTGGGATTAATCCTATTAGGCATAGTCATAAGTGATTGAAAAAATGAAACCAAGAGCATACTGTAAAAATATGCAGAGAATACATAGTTAAGAAGTATGTTAAATGCATTATAGGATATACTCAGATTACAAGAAGATTTTGGTATATTAGTGCAGTGGGCAGTTGACCATTTTATAAAAGTAAGAATGCACTTCAGGTAATCCCAAATAACTACACTTCTCAATTATCTCCCTGTAGCCTTTAGTCTCGTAATTTCCCAAAGGTCTACGGAGATCATATATAATCCCACATCATGTATTTTATTATTAAGTGTATGTTAAATATGGTGAGGGCAGCGATAACTACTAGAGTTAAATGTTACTTACAAACAGAAACCAATTACTTTTTCCTTTTTTTTTCTGCTTATAATATAAAAAGAGATCCTGAAAGGTTGGGATTTCACACTCTCCTTTCCTCCTCCTCCAGTAAAATCTTTCCTTTTTTTTTTTTTTTTTTTTTTAACTTTCAAAATATTAGTATGAACTCTGGTGCTCCCTGATGTTACTGGAGATCCTGTGGTAATCCAGAGAACTTTGTTAGCCTTTCATTGAATGGAGACATGCTGCACTTTAAGCAGAGGTGGCTTTTCTTCTGACTGTTTGTAAGACATTTTGGTTAAATGGACATTAGCAAAAAACATCAGACATTGATACAGTCTCTTCACTTCTCAGTTGCTGAAGGTTTTGCTTGCTTGAAACTTTGTAATGCCATTACTACTAATTATCCAATAGTCTCTAAAATCATCCAGGAAAAACAGAGGAGATCAGAGCTCAATTTTTAATAAATGCACAAAAAAAAAAAAAAAAAACGGAAACAAAATGGTATGATTAGTTTTTGGTTATTTGGTACTGGGTTGGGTGTTTTTAGGCGACTTTTATATTAACTTAGCTCCATCTTGTCTGTCTGTCTATATTCCTTGTGCTTTCTCACCTTTCTCCAGCAGATAGTACAGCAGTTATAGGTTAGGTTTCAGGCAAGTGGTGTTCATAGGTTTTGATTTGATCTACTTTTAGTTTTGATTGAAAAGTAATATAACAGTTTTTTAGAAGTTTTTAGAAGTTATAAAAACAAGGTTTTTTGTTTGTCAAAGGTCAGCTGGCCAGCATGGCCAGCCGACCTTTTGCAAAGAAATGCATTCAGAGTCATTAAAATGCCTTGTACAAGAAGCTTGACCATTCTGAATTACTTCTGTACTTGTTTTCTCCATGTTAGTTCATTGGTTTTAAGGTCATCTGTTCTAAAAAAAACCCCAAAACTTGTTTTTATGTTGTTTTTTTTTTTAAACAGGAACATTACAGTTCTGTGTGTCTGTGGTAAAAATCTCCCCCCTCCTACCCTCTTTATATGTCATTTCCAGGGTTGCAATGTATTGCTTTCATTGTAACTCCTGAAACTTCTACACTTCAGGTGAAAATGTGTCATGCATTATTTTTTTTTCCATAAAGGTAACCTTGAAGTAAAAGTCTGAGCATATACAGTTTTGCCATCTTTGAGCATGAGGAGAGTGAATAAAATACTTTTCCCATTATAAAACACATTCTCACACCCATTATCACACAAGCCTGATAGCTGAAACAATTAGGTTTGAAAGTTGTCTTTGAAAACGTCACTGAGTTGTGGGACTTAGTTTTGTTCAAGATGTAATATATTTTAAACTGACTGAGTTGTGACTGTTTAAAAAATCATATACTGAGCATGCTTTGTTTAAGCATGCACCTAAAAATACAATAGGGGACAGCAATGTTAAGAGCACAGAGGCACCCCTAAGATTTATTAGCATTTAAACTGATTCATTTCCAGCTCTGTCAATGTGAGCTGGTTTAAACTATCATGGTTCTTTAGCACCTCCCAGCTTGACTTCAGCACCACTCAGCAGACCTCTCAAGTTGTGCAGAAGGGAGTCCCAATCCAATGCACTGTAGGAGCTACTCAGTTGTTTAGGAGACAACCCTGCTCCCATGGAATTTAGTTGAGAACATCAGTATATTCTAAGGTTGTTTTCTCCCCCTCTGTGACATAAAACATGAAACGGTAATGAACAGATCTAGCAGCTTGTTTGCCCTCTTCTAGTATTTAAAGACTTAAAGAATGAAAGTATCCACTTACTCCTCACTTGTAGATTTTCCTTTAATCTGATCCCATTATGCCGACATATATTGTCCATTATCATTTCATGTCTTGTCCAGATGGTGTCTCCAGAGCATTGCCTTGAAGAGGGCCACCTGGCTGCGAATGTGATAGTAATAGACAATGTATGTCTGTGTAAAGAGATAACGGGGAAAAAAAACTACTGTGATGAACGTGTAGTAGCACGATAATGTTATTCTTGGAGATCTGAAACTCGGGCTAAAGGAAACAACTATAAATGGCCTGTGGGGTTGTGAGGGAAAGTTTCTCACTTTATAGTGGGTCAATTTCTAATCCAGCCCAGGTTGTGGTTGTTGTCAGCTGACATCTTTCTGTCTTACGTATGATTTGGTGGGGACACACTCCAGTTCTCAGGGAAGAGTAAGAACTTGGCAGCATTGCTTTTCATTGTACGGCACAGCTAAGCAGGGTGAAGCCTGGTCAGTGTCTGGATAGGAGATGCCCATGGAAAAATCAGGCAGCACAAACAGTGGCGATGATAACTTAATAAGCAGCCAGTTTTTCCTTTTTAGTACTGAGTCAATGCTGCTGTATGTTATGAGCTGCAGGAAGGATTCCCTTTAAGGTGAGCTTTAAAACAGGACTAGAGAAAACCCAGAAGCTGGGTTACCATGGTAATGAGGTTTCTGACCTGTCACCTAGCTGTGTTGCAGAAATGCAGCAGAGGGGAGTGCCCTCTGGCCACCAAAATAAAATTGCTGTTGCCTGTCTGGGAGACAATTTTGGCAAGCCCTGCTTTAAAACCAAAGCCTTGACCATGTCTAATAATTAAATGTTTCAAGGTAACAAGTATCCAGGCCTAATTTTCTGAGGGGTTGAATACCTACAGCTCCCATTGACCTCAGTTGTTCCCAATATTTCTGAAATTTGAGCTCATCTAATCTAAATACCTGCTCCCCACAATTTCTGTTGGATATTGAAGGCTTTGTTTCCCCTATGAAACTGTTGTGTTGTACTGCTAGGCACTGCTAACACCTGCTATGTCCCACCCCAGAAGCAGCTTCAATTTAGTGGTAAGTGCAGTTATTTTAATTTTTATAACAGATAAAGCTCTTTCATCCTTGAGGGTGAAAGTCTGTGAGTTCTTCAGAGTACAGGTGATATCTGCCTGTGAGTAGAGTCTAGCACCAGGAGGCCTGGGTCCTGATTAGGCCCAGAACATAATGCCAGCATTAAATAAGATATGTGAAAACACATATGTATTACGTGCACTACTGACTGACAGGTAAACTATTTTAGACTTAAATGTAAAATGTGTGTGGATGCCTTAGAACTGTACTGTCAATTATTTCACACTTGCCTCTAAAGGAAATAGCAAGTTGGTTATTAGTTTGCTAATGTTATTCTCTTATCTCTACTTCCTGTTAACCTACTGAACCAGTATCCACCAGCAGTTGCCACTGTGGTCTCTCATTTTGTCTTTGCTCTTACTATTTTTTAAAGTAGAGTGCTGGCTTTCAAAATGAAAAAACCTGGATGCAGGAGAACACGTATGGACCAAACACAACACTGAGGGAAATGTGTGGTTTGGAAGGGGGAAGGGTTTCCAATCCTCTTCGTCTTCCTTTTCCTCAGCAAAACAATATCCTTTTCTTTCCTCCGTTCTGTAGCTTGGTAGTAGGTGCTGTGATAGGCTGGCATGAGAACTCCAGCAGAAGAGGGAACTTCACTGAGGAGCTTCACTGTGAGGAGGGCAGAGTAGTGACATCTGACAGATCTGGTGGCATTTGATCCTTGATTTGCAAATGTGTTCCATCGTCCTCGTATTAATTTCACCAGCCAGGCTATCCATCCACTGGCTCCTTTAAGTGTCCATATTCTCCAAAGTTTATAAAAAGAGTGACAAAGCACCATTTTTTGTGAAACCAACCAGGAAGCTGGAACCAAACAAGGACATTCTTGGTTTCAGAGATATATGGTTGCCTTGGATTCTCAAGCACCTGAGGGTGGAATTACAGAGAGTAAACAGCACACACATGTGGATTACAGTCTCTGAGGGTTATGTCTTCACTGAGGGTGGCAAATTCCCCGCCATCTGATCTACCTCTCTGGATTGATTGAGCAGTAATGAAGACCCGGTCAATTGATCTGGAAGTCAATTCAATTAAACTACATAGTCAAAAGGTGTAGCACTGCGCCAATGGGAACGCATTTCACATCAGCAAAGTGCTGTGAAGATGGCATGCTAGAGGAAAGTTAGGAAATCGATGAGAATGATGTAAATTACTCTTTGTAGCTTGTATAACTCCTGTTCATGCCACCAAATTTCTCGGTAAGTGTGGACTAAGCCCAAGAGTGAAGCTTGTGATACAAACACTCAGACATTGTCTCCTCTCTTATTACATAGATATATTATCTAGAAATAACCAACTAAAGAATTTTAATGGACGAAAAAAGTTAATTTAGTTCAGCAGAATGTGATCAATAATATTCATAATGTGAATGAGAAGCAGTTATTCTTTTTCTTTTACCCTTTGGATCTTGTCTACTCTTTCTGTTTTTCTCTTAATTGACCAAGCTTCAGAGTTATTGCATTGTTATTGAAAATGCAGTTGGGGCCAGAAGTGATCTGGAAAATTTTGCAGATGGATCAGTAGAATGTATTCTTTCTTCTTACTAGTTGCTGGAAAAAGAGCTCTCTTCTCACTTCAGCCAAGGCCCTTGACAACACTCCACTATAACGAAGCAACCATAAAATGGACAGATCTGGTAATCTCCAGATCTTGTACAGCTAGTTCATGGAGCATGGTCAGAAAATGTCGCCATCCTAGTAGTTCTTGGGAGTTGGAATAACGCTTCGGGATGAAAACATTCTCCTAGCCAGCCCTAGAAAGCACTACAAATACAGCATGAAGTCACATTTGCCTGCTCTCTTGAATCCTGTGCCAGTCCAACCTTAGCTCAGTTGGACCTGATATTCAGAGCCAGAAAATCCAAAATGGTGATTGGAGTAGCACTTCTGATTTCATTTTCTCTGGATGCTGCTAAAAAGCCACATAAAATCATAGAATCATAGGGTTGGAAGGGACCTGATGAGGTCATCTAGTCCAACCCCCTGCCAAAAGCAGGACCACTCTCACTAAATCATCCCAGCCAAGGTTTGTCTAACCGGGCCTTAAATGTTTCCAAAGATGGAGGTTCCACCACCTCCCTAGGGTAACCCATTCCAATGCTTCACCACTCTCCTAGTGAGAAAGTTTTTCCTAATATCCAACCTTGACTGCCCCAGCTGCAACTTGAAACCATTGCTCCTTGTTCTGTCCTCTGTTACTGCTGAAAACAGCGTAGCTCCCTCCTCTTTGAAGGTTGCTATCAAATCCCCCATCAGTCTTCTCTTCTGCAGAGTAAGTTAGCCTACTTCCTTCAGTCTCTGCTTGTAAGTCATGTGCCTCAACCTCCTAATCATTTTTGTTGCCCTCCACTAGATGTTTCTAGTTTGCCAACATCCTTTCTGTAGTGCGGAGCCCAAAACTAGACACAGTATTCCAGATGTGGCCTCATGAGAGCTGAATAGAGGGGAATAATCACATCCCTCAATCTGCTGGCACATTGGAAATGGGAGGTGTGAAAGGCAGAGGTTATGCAAATATCTGCTTTTTCTGTGTGGAAAAGAAAAAGAGGTGTGATGTAGAGGTTAGGGATGGGGAATGGTGGCTGAAGATCAAGACTTCTGAGTTGTGTTCTCAGCTTAGCACTGAACAGTTAGCTGTATAACCTTGAGCAAGTCATTTACAGAGCCTAATTTTGCTCTCAGAGAAGCTTCTACCACCCCATCCAGTGAAATCAACAGAATTATGGAAGAATATCTGATGGTAAATTTGTTCTGTAATCCCCCTCTATGGGTATAATAAGCAAGTACTGACTCCTGTTGATTTCCACCCTTTGAGCAATATAAATTACACCAACATGGGGTGCCCAGCGCTATGTTGATGGGAGCGCTTTTCTTGTTGGCATAGAGCATCTTCACGAGACACAATGCAGTGGCCCGTTTGTGTTAGTAGTGCTGTATGTATATATGTGACCTTAGTCAACTAGTGTAAGTTGTTTACAAGTTATTACAGTGTGTGTTTTCCTGTGAGCTGGCTGACTGTTAACAGCTGTTTGCCCTTTGCCTGTTTGTGACAGAAAGGAAAAGGGAAAACGCACTATCTTGTTTGTAAGAGTCTGGCTCATGCCTCTTTCATTGTCTTTGTCCCTGATTGCATAGGTTTCTGCTTTACTTATAGCGCTCATTGATTCCACTGCAGAAGCCCAAGAAGGAGCAAATGCAGATCAGGTCAAAGATGTGTTCTTCTGTTTTTGACTGCACTTTCAAAAGCCAAACAGCTGGTGCCCTCTTTTATCAAGTCTCTTGGTTGTTAGGATGAGATTAGTTTTTCCTACATACTTGCTGCATAACCATATGGCATTGACTAGATGGTCATTTTCTATAATGTTTTACTAGGAGAGGTATTTATTCGACAATATATTTAACGCTGCAGAGGTAGTATCTGGCAATGTTTTAGACTCTAAAAATGCTTGAAATTGCTTCAACATGCCAGTAAACACCCATGTTATTACAAACCCACATTACATGGGTGAGTGATCCCACATCCTTTGGCACAGCAAGTGTATCTGAAGGCCTATTTTTAGCTGCTTTCATTTTTTGTGAGTTTGTAGTTGTTGCACTAAAAAAGTGGTGGATTAGGGGCCTCTGGAGCCCCACTTTGGGGCCCTATCTGCCCTCACCTGGGGCTGCAGCCCCCCTCCAGTCTATCCCTCTGGGTTGGCGCTTGTGGAAGGGGAACTGGGGCCAAGATGGTTCCAATCAGGCTGATGGAGCTCCCAGAGCAGTGGGGCTGACCGGCAACACACTCACATGGTCCCTGATTGGATAGAGTGTCTTTTCTATGCCCTCCATAGTTTAGACAGGCCCCATCTGTGTGGATTTCTACCCCTTTCTGCAGGGGGCTGACCAGCTGACCTCGCCACCGGGAACAGACCAGCCGGCCCAGGGGTGGGGTTGAGTGGGAGAGCAGTGCAGAACCCAGCCTCTGGCCTCCAGGGTGGCTCCACTCCCATCAGCGCTGCACAGCAGAGGACCCCCCACATTGTGTGGGCGCAGGGCCCGTAGGCCCATGTGTTAATCTACCCATGACTAAAAAGGTAACATATAACTTTGATTTTTGTCTGCATCATTAGCTTACTCAGTGGTGTTCGGACCATGATTCTGTTCCTGACTGTCCTTTTTTGTCAAAATGATGCAAGGGCCAGGTGACTTTTGTTCAGTCACTGACCCGTAAAACCTGGAAGAAAACTGATGCTGGCCAAAAGTTTACAACTGTGGTGCCTAAAATTAGGGTTCAAAAATATCCATAATTTAGGCTCTCCTACATAAGAGGGAGAACCTGTTTTTCAAAAATGGCAAGCATTAGCTACTCCGACTGAATTCTTGTTTTGATGTTTACAATGTATTTTCTGTTTCTGTAATTAAAATTACTTCTCAGTTGCTTTACATATTATAGTCACTGAAATGCCATATAAAATCTTACACATACAGAACATGTGACATACACACGTGATTATTTTTTCAAGTCCCAGTAAGATCTACAGAAGAAAATTAGTTGTCATGTGTGCTCAGACTTCCTTTTGCCGTCACCTTTGAATTCTTTCTTATCCATCATTAGTGTCAAAGGCTCAAGAGCTAATTGAATGCTGTTGAGGAGACCAAGGATCAGCTTCCCTTCCCATCCTCATTCTTTAAGAGGATATAAAGATAGATATGAACAGAAACTGCTGAAGTATTTCTGTCATTTGTATAGCTTGTTCTTCTGACCAAGAAATGTGCCAGACACATTGGTAGCTGTCATTTGCAACCAAGTGCATCTTTGCAATGACAAGAAGATCATAAAGGCTGGCTCAGAAATAAATTTAGCATAATAGTTTTAAGCATAATACCTTCTGAAAATGTCCTACTACCAGCCTCCCTCTGCGCAAAACCCATCTGATCTCAGTGGATTAGTTGAGCCAAACCTTAATTTAATCTGAAAGATAATACCTTTTGGAAAGTGATTTACAGTCTGTATTTATTAAAGACACCAGTCTGTTCCTAACAAGAGCATTACTGAAGGCTTTTAGCCTTTTTTAGAATCAGTGAAATTTCTGCATTTATAGTTGCGTTGGAGCCATTGCCACTTCTATCAAAGGAATAGCTGGGCTGCTTCTAATACTGGGGCTGCTTCTTCCAAAGAGAGTTAGAAAATCGACCAAAAAACCATTCTGCCCTGGAGACTCCTCCTGATTTAATGAGCAATAGCCTCTGTAAATTTCTGCTGCAGTGATGGAATTCCTATTTACTACTTGTCACTGAGGAAGGATTCATTTGTCCAGAAATTAATCCTGAGCTGCCTCCTCATAAATGTACTTGGACAGATCCAATCCTTGTAAGAAACAAAACAATAAAATGTTACTGTCCACATCCTAACATATTTCATTTCCACGAGATGGTTCTTGTAATATTGATCTATTTCTGGGCTCTAGGCTCCTTTGAAGTTTTGTGTTATATTAACTGTTCCAACTGAAGTTTGATTTTGATAGATCATTTTAAGTTCCTTCTTTATTTTGTTTTTGTTGTTGGTTATTTGTTTTAAAGCAATCACACAGTAAATAGTAGAAACAACTTTGGGTAGGTCAGTTAAAACTGCTTTGGAGAAAGCACTGGAAACTATCATATATTAAAAAAAAAAAGAAAATATCATTCATTGGTTGAGGACAAGGGAAGGTGAAGTTATCAAAGTGTATTTTTCTGACTCTGGTTCTGTGAGGATGTGACAGAAGGCATCTAACTGAAGTGGACATGAAGAGTACAGGTTATCACTGTACTAAAATTGGGGTGTGTTTTTATCAAGTTCTGCTACTTGGTTTTTCAGTGTTGGGTTACCAGTCACACCATACTTGTTCAGGTTACAATAACTTGTCCATGATTGAAGACAGTTGTATTCCCATGACTACTGGCAGCTGTAAATGGGCATATTCACAACTCTGCCATCCAGCTAGAATCGTTCAAGGTCTTATAGGCCAGATCACCAAGAAGGCATATGAGGCTGTGAATGAATGTGGCTGGATGGTTCAATGATTTATAAAATCCTTTGTACTTAATATACTTTTTCACCCAAGGATCCGATTAGTTTACAAACATCAAACATTTCACTCCCTGTGAAATCAGATGAGAAGTAGTATATCCAGGTAATGAAGGTGACTTGACTAGCCCAAGGGGACACACTGAATCAGTAGATGAATTGGGCACAGTACAGGAATATGACGTTCCCGAGCCCTGGTGTAACTGCTGGACAGCTCTTGTTTCCTTAAGGTGAGGCTTATCTCTAAACTTGGGTTACATTGCCCAGCAGTAGTAATGTATGAATTAGATCCTTAATTTTAGGTAAAGAGAAATGGTAGAAGCTGACTGCAGGCCTGGAAACTATTTGGGATAGGGCCAGCCGTTTTGTTTAGAACAGTAGGCACTAGTCTTGATTGAAGCTGTTGTGTTTTGTATAATTAATAATAATGATGGTAATGATAACAGTTTATTTGGTCATACATAAGACAGTGCTTTCTGTCTGAGAATGAGAGTTTATTCTATTATATTTATTTATTGAGGGAAAGTTTTAATCTCTTAGAACTGTGGGTTTCAAAATTAGCATTGGGACCCGGTAGTGCGTCGCAGCACCCCCTGCTGCCTCTGCCAAAAGACTGGAATGCATTGCTGAAAGATGCAACTGTTGGGTCGTGGGTATAAGTGATTTTTTCAACTGGGTCTTGAGGAAAAAATTTGAAAACCACTGTCTTAGAATGCTGTTTCAGTGAAGACCAGCAGGCTGTGCTAATTCCTAGCTGAGGCAAGACAATTCTGTTCTCCCTTAAGTATGAATAGAGAGAAGAATTAAGCATGTGGTTTTTCATCTGCATTCATAGGATATGTCTGTGGGTAATTAAAGGAACATGTTACACTATTTCTTAAGAATCCTTTGTCAGGCAAAGTTAAAGCCCTATTCTGTAGTTTAAACAAAGGAGAACTGCTTTCTTACACTGTAGAGATGTCGGTGCTTAAACCAGAGCTTGCTTATGTGAGTACCATTTCCTTGTGGAAAACATAGCTCTGTTGTGGTTTCTTCACATCTTACAGATTTTAAGGTAGTGTTCAGAGGAAAGTTGTTGTCTTGTTTCTCCTCTGGTCAGCTATAATCAGGATTCCTTAAAGCTTGTTGCTAAACTTCACTATGGAAAACAATGTAGTCCCAAAATGAAGGGTGAATGGATTCTTCATAGGGATAGTTTTGGTAGGAAATGGGAGTTTTCAAGGCAAAAATATTTTGATGCTTCATGTTTCCCAAGGGGTAAGTGAGACAGTGCAATTGCAAGTGAAATAATCTACAAGAGAAACATCTGTGCAATAATTACAATATTTAGCTGTTACATAGTACATTTCACCTATAGGTCTTAAAGTCTTCTACAAAGGTGGATGAGCAATTATTATGCCTATCTTATAGACAAAGAATCTGACTTAGAGAGGGGTAAACTGAATTGTCAAAAATCACACAGAAAATCAGTGGCAGAGCCAGAAATAAAAGTTGTGTTCATGGACTACAGTACAGTGCCTTGCCCATTGAACCATGTAGTCTCCTCAGTAGCAAAGAAGTGGAAGAAGCTGTTGACAAAATCTTATACCTTAGTAAGTAGTTTATCCATTGAGTGGAGCCGTGCTGGACTCTCCAGAAGAGTGTGTGCGCTAGTTTAGAGAAGCTATGATATGGCATTAATGGAGTCTCTTCCTTTAGCGTGAGTTACACTAGGGAATAACCAGCCTCCCAACTCCTGTTTTTCATTTCAGCAAGACTCCTTCCCAGAAATTAGTAGTATAAAAGCTTCATCTGACTTGACCCATTACTCATGCGTATGACATGTCTTTTGGGAAGTCTCAGACAAGAGTTGAGGGGGTATTGTAGCACTCTCCATAAAACATAGACTTAAATTCTTTTAGTGTGCCCACTCACTCCCTCCAGCATTGTGATTTGTGCATATCACAAGATTTACAACATGAGAAGAAATCTCTGTATAGGATCAATACAAAGCCAAGCCAACAGTTGCCAAAGTAGATCTACATTCTTTCAGTTCTCACTTGCATCCTATGGGTGACTGTTTCTCCCTCCATCCCCAAGGAATATGGTGGATGATCATTCCTTGCAGGGAGGGATTTTTCATTTTGAGGGACTAGCAGTAGCAAATGTTTCATCACTCCCAGCAGCCTGGATACATATGCTCTGTTCCACTTTTCCATTTGATAATAATTCCTCTTGCAGCTTTAGTTTTAATCATTATAATGACAAAGTTAAGCCTGTTATGTACAGTGATACTTGAACTAACCCACAAAACATGAGGAACAGCCCGTGAATTTGTCTGGACACAGCATCATGTTATCTCAGAGTATTTGAATGTAATTCTAAATACAAAAATCCTCATGAATAGAGCAGGATACAGTTACAGAATGAGATGAAACAAGATGCTCCCATGGCAGTGGTCTTTGCTTTTGCAACCCCAGTGACAGACACAAGGCTGGCCCAAGGGTTTTTGGCACCCTAGGCAAACTACAACTTTGGTACCCCCCCCCTCCAAATTTTATAAGAGAGAATATATTTTTTCAAATAGATTAAAAAAATTCAACTCTGTCTAATTTCATGTCCTTCAAAGACTGGTGCCCTAGGCAACCACCTAGTTCACCTGTATGGTTTGGCCGGCCCTGAACAGAAATTAAAACAAGTACAGTTTGTAGCACTGGCAAGAGACGATACTGAGGGTACTCCATTGGTTAGTGTAGAAACTACTGGGACAATGCATAGGAATTTTTGGCAAACCTGGATGTCCAAACAGTCTCATTATAGGCCTGATCCAAAGCCAAATGAAGCCTTCTGTTGACTTCAGCGTGATCAGATGAATGTATCTTGGATTGTCCCTACTCTTGATTGGGAGTTGTTACTGTTTTACTGGGCTTATTTGAGAATCAAATGGGGTGCTAGCATTATAACAGCAGCTAGCAGTGAGTGACATGGAATTGTTAATGCTGGAGCTCACCAGACGATCTGCTGGAATTCAGTCCTGGGCATAGATCCCACCCTGGCAGCACCAGCACGCTCATGAGCCCACTAATGTCAGGGAAGTCCTCCAGGAGCTCCTGCTGCCTTAGGCAAAGTGTCATCTGAGCTGCCTCTCATCCTGTTTCTACTTACCAGGCAGGGGACTAGCAGGGGAGAACTGACAATTCCCCGCTGATCCTTCAAGGAGCTGGGTAGAACCACCAGGAACTCAGGCATGGGGGTTGGCAGAAAAGAGACAGACATCAAGAGTTGGGGGATGGGAGGGAGAAGAAGGGCAGAGCTGTGCAGCACTAGTGAGTTGAAGCATATGGATTACCAAGGTCATTTTGGGAAGAGGAACATGTCAGTGCTCTGTCAGTGACTTGCAGACACTTTACTGCTGTGAGTATTTCTGTTGATCTCATGACTAAAGTTAGCCATCTGCGTAGGGGACCACAGAATCGGGCCACAAATCAGTAAGCATTAAAGATGTATATACTTTGACAGTATTTGTGTCTCCTATGTTCTAAATAAGATTAATTTAGCACCCGGGTATCTGTTGGCACTGAACATGTAAATTTGCAAAGACATATGTACATTTGCAGAGCTTAATCTGATTAAAGTAGTGTTTTTTCCAAGAAATTGTCCAAAACAAAGACATTTCAGCCTGCAGCTAATTTTATGCGACTTAGTTGCATCCAGGCTATGACCAGAATGTCAATAGGCATGAAGGACTATTTCACAGTAATGGTCTCATCAAGCCAGGAAGAATGTTGAGCATGGTCCTGGTCTGAACACCAATGAGGTAAATAGAACATGATGCCTTCTGATTGGCTCTCTCTTTGCAAAGACATTTTGGCAATCAGCTGAAAGCCTGGCTGGACTCAGGCTTGCTTTTTTGGTAGGCATGGGGCAGATCCATTACTTACTGTACGCTCAGTTTACCAGGCCTTCATGAACTACTTAATGAAAGGGTTATTGCAAGGCTCAGTTATGGCACTCAGTTTGGCAAGAAAGCTAGAATTAATAATGTCATTGCAATAAACGTCAGCTGTTCTCTAGTCACACTCTCTGCCAAATGTTATGAGATGCATATCCAGAAATATTTCACTCATCTGCCAATAGTTTCAAATCATCTTGGCAAGCTTCATATTCCTGTTTTAAACTCTGTTAAGGGAAATTGCTCCCTTGCTCTCTGGGTGGAGAATTCTGAGACTGAGGGCCATGAAGAATGTCTCATGTGTAGCCTACCTGCATTCAGTGAAGTGGGGCCAGTGCATCAGAAATTCTTAAATGTCATCATGAAGAGTTAATCTAGTGTTTGAGTCACAGCGAACAGCTCTTAGAACCCCTGACCTCATGGGTATGTTCTGAATGGTCAGTACCTTTCAGGATCAAGCAGCCATTTGTGTCCTGATTCGAGCAAAATATTCCAAAATACAGAGCTGCCATTTTAATTGGATGTATTATAGAACTGCCATTTTATTTCTTCCAATAACACCATTTAAATGAAGCGGATTAGCATCATATTAAATACTTCATTGCTACTTTGTTTACCAAATGTTGACGTTACATTTATTTTCACAGCTTGATGTTCTTTTGATCTGACATGAAGAAAACACTGTCTTCTCTAAGTATTGCCATCAGCTAGTGGATTTTGCAGAGTGTTGTGTTTGTGAATAAGTATATAAAAGAGTTTTCAGTTAGATTCTAAAATACCTTTTCCCCTCTCCTTTCTTGTTCCACAGCTAACCTGCATCATATGCTGTAGCCAGTGACTGGGCCTGTTATTTAATAATTCAAAACATAGTTATTTGATAATAAAGCCAACGGAGAGGTCTTAAATATTAAATTATAAGTGTCATAATGATAATTCATATGCAACTACGCTCAGTTTTAAATTTGTAGAATTCCTATATTAGCACATTTTAATTTAGTCCTCACATATGAGGCTGTGAAGTCTCACATAAGGGATGCTCCCTATTCACCTGAGTTAGGGTTTGGAGAATGAGACCCTAGGTGCTCCAAATTAGACATTTTGGTGAATGAGGCTACTCCAAATTATTTTATATTGCCAGTATCATTTGTGTAGGTGATTGGCTGCCATCAGATCAACCATTTTGAAGGAGAGGCATCAGGAGCGAAGATCTTCTCGTTATTAAAGTGAATGAAGTGTATAAACCCTGAAGTACTGAAAAGTTTAGTAGTGGCTCTCTACCATGAGTTGGCTACGTTTTTAGTGGAAAAACAGGGACAAGTAGAGCTAGAGTTGCAACTTCATTGCAAACAGACCCAAAATGAAATTAGCATGAGCAATATTCCCTCTAATGACTCGTAGACTGTGTGCGCAAACAATTTCTTTGTGTGCTCAAAGACATTTCTTTGTGAGCACCAGTTTTTGTGTGCACTTTTTTTTGTCATGTGCATAGTTTTCATGACCTGTGTGCGCGCCCACATGTGCACAGCTTAGAGGGAACAGTGAGCATGAATGAGCTGGAAAATCCTAATGATCTGTCAGTATTGTTTAACTTTGCAGTTGGGCTGTGGGTCTGGGGAGGGATGAGATACTGATGTATCCACATAGTCAAATTTATTTTGACTTTGATACTTCGGCCCATGCTTTTTATGGAAATTTCCTTCCTTGTTCTTTTTAGCTGCGTGAATCTGCATGTGATATTCATCTGACACTGCTATTTTGACCATGGCATGAAGTGAGATTGTTCCGTTCCTGCTCTAGTTTGAATCTCTCTAGCAGCTGGCATATAGTCCCCTGTCCTTCCAGCACAAATAAGGCTAAGGCAGGGGATTTAAAAAATAAATAAATATTATGATAAAGAGGGAGAGGGAGGGATTGGAAAGCTGAAAGAGTGCAAGGGAAGGAGGGACACAAAGGGGATAGAAAGTCATACTTAAGCAAAGAGATGAGAAGTCAAACATAGGGGGAGATGGAAATTTTCTCCCACAAGAGCTAATGCAATAAATTTGTTAGTCTTTAAAAGTGCCACAGGACTTTTTGGCTATGTCTACACCTAAAATCTTGGTTCAGACTTGGTTAGTCCAAGCCTAAGTAGTCAGAGGTTAGTTCAAACTAAGCACGGTTTTTTAGTTCAAATTAACTGCACTTCTTTAGTTTGAACTAACTTTTTAGTTCAATCTAAAAAAGCACAGTTTGTTCGAACTAAAAAAGCCACACTTAGTTTGAACTAACCTCTAGTTTGAACTTTAGTTCAAATGAGCATGACTACATTGTGCTAGTTCTAACTAAATGTCAAACTAAGTTTGAACTAAGCAGTTAGTTCGGACTAACCAGCCGAACTAACTGAGGTTTGCTTAGTTCGAACTATAAAATTGTTTAGTTTGAGCTATGCAAAGCCTAGTGTAGACAGGGCTCAAATTAGTTTGAATTAAGGCTCCTTATTTCGAACTAATTTGCTAGTGTAGACATAGCCTTTGTCTGTAGAGAAGAAAAGCTTGTAGAAGGGACAAGCAACTAAAGAGAACTAGGATTAGAAATAGAATTTTCCTGAAGGAAGGATGAATGAACTCAAGGAAACAACTTATATGCTTTAGATTTGTTTTTAACTAATAAACCTGGAAGAAGTAAGCAGTGGCAGAGAGATACAGCAAAGATAAACTAAGAGGGAGAAATGAGTGGAGTGAAAGAAGGAAAACCAAAAAGAAAAGCAAAACCAAGGGAGATGTACATGGATTTTAAGCAAGGGTTTCGTAAAATGTGCTAAATATCTGGTTTGGTTTGGTGATAGCTCACAAATGTCGGTAGCCCTCTTGTCTCCATAGGCCTCCTGTGTAGTGTAGCTACTAGGGATTTGGCCTGCTGTTCTACCCCACACTCAGTAAGAGCTTCAGCAATGACATTTCCCTGTTTGAGGGCTTGGGGAACAGTTTAAAGGTCAGAGAATGAGGAAATTGCTAATCCCATCACTTTCAATAGCAGAAACAGGCCCCTTATGAAGGAGTGGGAAGGACAATAGAACCACTACTACAGAGACCTTAGAGAGTAAGGGTGTGGTGCCTCTGTGAGGGGAGAAAAGAGAGATGAGATCTGGAGGTGAGACACTTTTGGTGGAGAAACCACTGAGAACAAATGGGTACAGGAGGAGCAAGAGACCACAGAGAGGCAAATATAAAATGCAAAGGGGACTCAGTTAAGAAAAGAGGACCAGATTCAGAGGCAACATAGCACGGAAGGAAAGAAAAGAGATGGATGTTGGGGCAAATAAGCAGAAGGAGATGGAAAAGGATGCTGCTTTCTCCCCCCCCCCCAAAAAAAAACCAAAAAACCAAAAAACAAAAAACCACAAACAGAAACCTCTGTGTTGGGAAGAAGAACAGAGGGGAGATGGATGAAGTTAATCTGAGGTTGAAGCAGTAGAAAAAGACAGGCAAAGAAAAAGGGCAAAGAGCAAGAGAAGCTATCTCCTAGGTAAAGTGAATTTTAATTAATTTAGGCCCCCTTATTTTATTGTACTTCCTTGGCCAGTGTCTTCTGTCTCTGCAAACTTGAAATAAAAGGAAATGTGACAGCTGTTCTGGAACATTTGTAATATTGATATTTCTTGGTACGCTGACTTCTGTAACCAAATATTCACAGGGAGGGAAAAAGATTGAGACCCTAAAATTTCCCAGAATTCATTCACAGTCCCTCAGCAAATGGAGCTCTATAATCAAGGCTTATTTGGAGAACTGTCTCTTGGGAATGTTGGCAGTTCTAATGGATTCCAGTACAAATTGCTGAGCACCACATTGTGTGTCAGGAAAGGGATCTGGTGTTTGGTACAAAGACTGCCACTGTCTCTGTCTTGTTCTCATCAGCTTGGTACACATGCTTCCTGGCCCTCTCTCCCCCATTTAGTGTGACTCATTTAAATTCTGTTCCGGCATTTGTGCCACACTCTTGACCAGGGGTGGCCAAACTAATGGGACTCAAGAGCCACACAAGTCGATTATTAAACCTTCGAGAGCTGCTCTGAGGCATATAACCACATACTTTTACCTACTCCAAAATTACTAAGCTTAAAATTCATTGTGCACTTTAATATTATCGTAAAAACTGGGCAAATATTGGTCCTACTAATGTCAGATTCTAATAATGACTTAAGGTTACCATGAAAAGTAGGCTTATACAGTAAAAACTTAGCTGTTGTTGGATACACTGCAGGCTAGTGGTGAGTTTTTAAAAATCTGGGCAGGAACTTGTCAATGCAGTACATAAAAGCTCTCTCAGGTGCTGACCTCTAAGTTTTGCACAATGTTTCAATTTAGCAAATTTCATTGTGGAATATGATGCTTCACAGCATTAAGTTGTGCCAAAAATTGAAAGTAATCTACCTTCAGTTTTAAATTTTTCTCCTTTGTATTTTCATTTCTTAGTATTCCATGTCATGTTTAGGCCTTGTAAAACCCGATTTTATTTTAACGAGTAAACTGCATTAGGGCCTATGAGAAAACTTAAACATGCTGCAGCTTCCCCGACCATGCCACGCTTCCCCACCCACACCCGTTGCCACTTCCCTGCCATCTCTTACCATGCTACTGCTTCTCTGCTCTCTCCAACCATGCCACACTTGTGCCCCCCCCCCCGGCTTCCTTGCTGGCTCCAACCTTGCTGCGCTTTCCCCATGTCTCTGACCATGGTGCTGCTGCTTCCCTGCCGTGTCCGACCTTACTGTGCTTCACCCACGTCTCTGACCATGATGTGCTTCCCTGCTGGCCCGACCATGCCACTGCTTCCCTGCCAGGTCTGACCATACTGCTGCTTGCCTACAGTCCCCAAGCATGCTGCTGCTTCCCTGCCAGTTCTTACCATGCTGCTGCTTCTCTGTTGTCCCTGACTATTGTGCACTTCTCCCCCCCCCACCCATCTCTGACCGTTCTGCCCTTTCCTGCCATGCTCTTCCAAGAGCCACACTTTTTCTTTCAAGAGCTGCTCATGAGCCGCAGTTTGGCCATGTCTGCTCTTAACCATATCATCAGATCGTCTACTTGAGAATCAGGTATGTAATGGGGGGAAAACCATCTGCAGTCCCCACTTAGAATCCCAGAGCTGCCCTAATACTGGGGAACAAATAGATTTTTTAAAACTTATATTTTTCTTCCTTATTCTTTGCCCTGTAATGCTAAAAAACATAATTCTTTCTTCCCACAAATACAGATATCACCTAATACACTTCAGTAGTGTTCAGATGTCTATATCATATATATGTTAACATTGTGAAGGTCAGCATTTATTTTTGGTATTACAGTGCAAAGAGGTTTGGTATGTCTTCTGTTTGATTTTCACTGTGGTGGAAATGTTTTGGAGTTAACTGGTACAGGTGTAGAGTTTGTCACCATGAAATGCTAATGTGTTCTCTGAGTTTTAAGGCTTGTTTAAGAAAATTTTCAGTGCACCCCAACCAATAGATCACAATCTACTTCTGAATGGTAATTGTTATTTACACCTATGAGCATTGCACCATCTGCTGGTGAAAAGGTGCAGACCAATTTAACTGGATATTTCCTGGCTTTTAAGGGCTTGTACAGACAAACTTCACAATGGCAATTTTAACTAATTGTCAGTGGAGCTACTTTTTGTTTGTTTATTTTTATGTTAAAGAGGCCATGGAGGGAATGTAATTATATAGAATTGTGGATTGATACAGATCTCATTTTGTAGTGCAGATAGGTACTAGATTTAAGTCAGGTAATGTACCTGTGTGGCTAAAACCAGTTGAGCCTGGGACTTCTTTAATGGGAGGAGGGATGTTTGCTCTGGATGGAGGCTAGAACAGCGGAGGAGAGGTCTGAATTCACCCACTTACTTCTGTGACAGTCAATGAGATTTAAAATGTCTTACTGTAGCTGTCATAGCTTATTTAAGAACAAATGATGTCAAAACGACTTAATATCTTTCTTTGACGGGGTAACAAGCCTTGAGGATGCAGGGGAGCAACAGATGTGATCTATCTTGATTTTTAGTAAGGGTTTTGATGCGATTTCACATGATCTTCTCATAATAAATCTAGAGATATATAGCCAAAGTGAACCTACTATAATGGATGTACAACTTGGCAGAGAACTCAAAGAATAGCTATAAATGGTTCACTGTCAATCTGGAAGGACAGACAGAGTGGAGCCCACTCTGTCCTGAGTCCATTTCTCCTTAATATCCTAATAAATGATTTGGATAATGGCAGAGAGAATACACATTTAAAGTTGGTGGATGATATCCAGCTGCGAGAGGTTGCAAATGCTCTTGATGATAATTCAAAATGATCTTGACAAACTGAGAAATAGTCTGAAATAAATAGGATGAAATTCAATAAGAACACATGCAAAGTGTTTTGGCTGAGATCAAATGTAGTCTCTGTTCTCATCAGTTTAAATCTTCTGTCTCCATGCATGGACATACGGGGATTAACCTATCTGCTGCACGGACTGTTGCCACACTTGGTCTGGCCTACAAATGTTATCTAACGTTTACCAAAGAATAATCCACTGCACAAAATACCTATTGAGAAATGACTCCTGAAGAGGGAGTACTGCAGAAAAGGATCTTGTAGTTATAGCCAATCACAAACTAAATGTGGGTGAAGAATATAATACTCGTGCGCAAAAGCCAAATATTCTAGTAGGTATAAGCAGGAGTGTTGTAAGCAAGACATGAGAAATAATTCTTCCATTGTACTTTGCACTAATAGAATCTCAGCTGGAGGATGTGCTGTGGCTAGTACTTGGTATTACACTTCGGGAAAGATGTGGACAAATTGGAGAAAGTCCAAAGGAGAGCAACCCAAGTGATAGGGGGAAAAGAAGTTCTAGAAAACATGCCCTACAAGGAAATATTGAAAAAATTGGGTTTGTTTGGTGTGGAGAAGAGAAGATTGAAAAGAGAAATGATAAGAAATCGTCAAGTGTGTTAGAAGCAAGGAACCCTGTGGCACTTAAAGACTAACAGATTTATTTATTGCATGAGCTTTCGTGGGAGAAAAAGCGTCTGACAGAGTGGGATTTTCTCCCACGAAAGTTCATGTAATAAAGAAATCTGTTAGTTTTTAAGTGCCACAGGACTCCTTGCTTCTTTTGCTGAACTAAACTAACACGGCTCCCCCTTTGGAACTATTCAAGTGTGTTGTTAGTTCTAAGGAGGAGCATGATGAATTGTTCTTATCCACTGAGGACAGCACAAGTAATGAGCTTAAATTACAGCAAGGAAGATTTAAGTTGGACATAAGGAAAAACCTTCCTAATTGAAAGGATGGTTAGGCAGTGGAACAAATTGCCTAGGAAGGTTGTAGATTCTCCATCAGGAGAGAATTTTAAGAACAGGTTAAACAAATACCTTTCATGAATAGTCTCTAGATCAGGGGTGAGCAAAATTTTGACCTGAGGCTCCCTTTACAGTAGAAATTGTATGGCAGGTGCTGCAGTGGAAGAGGGGCAGGGGAAGAAATGGGGTTGGCTGCTGCACTCCAGCCAGGTGACACTGGGCCTGTGTAGTGGGAGAGGGGCTGGGGGAAAGGTTGGAGTCATCAGGGGGGAGCGGCTGCCACATTCTGGCCAGGTCCAGCTGGAGGGCTTGATGAAAGGCTCCTGTGGGCCATAGTTTGCCCACCCTTGCTCTAGGTAATAGTTTGTCTTGCCACAGTGCAGGACACTGTCTGACATTTCTATGAATCTGTGCTTTTAGTTGTGAAGTTCTAAATTAATTTTGACTAGTATTTGAAGCACAAATACTGCAACAGTGATTTTATTTGTACCTTCTAGACACATTTTTTGCCTCTATGAGGAGGGGGTGAGTCACTCCTGAGATGCTGTGTGGGAAGGAGTCACTTGATACGATTTCCTCATGACAAGCAGTTTAGTGTAAAAGATTACGCCATATGGATTAAATCCAGCATTTGAAGTGTATAAAATCCATTAAAATCAATCAAGAAAATTAAAGCTTAATGTCAGGTGATAAGGTATGCTGCTACTACATGAGATGGGTTTGGATGACTGACAGGTCCTTCTGTTAGTTATGAGGCTGATGTATCTTAGAGTGCGGGTTATGTCACTGAGGGGGATGACTCTGTCAGGCTTTCACAATCTAAACTCTTCTTCTAGGAGGTCTGACTGTGCTGCCATTCTAAAAGATTTTGGGGGTGGATCCGGATTTTGTTTAGGCTCTCAGTGATGGCTGCTGACTACTCATATACTTGCTCTGCCTCCTGCCTTCTCTGAGATGGTCTGGTTATTAGCACTTGAAGGCAGGGCTTGTCTTCCTCTTTTGTGTCTTGCACAGGGTCAAGCACGTCGTCTGGGCTCAATAATAAATAATAATGGCTCTTGAGGCAATAAATGAGCAGCCTAAACACAACCCAGGCTCCCTTCCAAATTGGTTAGAATATAGGGAGGGTTGGTGACTTGGCAAACACAGTTTGGAGAGAGTTTTTTGCACATGCTGGCAGGTGGGTGGGAAAGGGGGCTAGAAAAAGGCATATATATGAGTGCATGAGAAGTCGATGATCTGTAGTCCCCCAGCACTAGGGGTTGCCCATTCTGGACAGGTGAATTTGTGCTGTGTAAAAGGATGACTAGATGGGATGCAGGGTAAGGATTTAAGGACAGGGAATGCTCAGGTGGGCACCCTGTCTTTGATCCTTGCTAGGCACATTGCTGATGAATACATGTTTAGATGTTAGGATTTTGCTAATTGCCACCCTAAAGAGAGATTTCATTGCTACAAGTTTCCACTATCACACTGCCACAAACTTGTATACTGGAGGCTCCCCTCAGCAGTCAGAACAGAGATGTTCTGTCTTCTAAGTAGTAGACAGTGTATATCCAGTAAAAGGTTAGCTAAATGGCTATATTTGTAGACAGCATACAGTTGTGCATCACCACTAACTTTAAAAACAAAAGATTGTAGCTCTTACTGAAAAGCATGGCAGAAGAAAAATGGTCCGGGATGTCTGGAGGAGAGTTACAGACTGCAAGATTCACCAGAACTGATTGAAGTTTTGCTGAAGAGAAACTTAAGAACAGTAGCTTGGTGAGAACTACTCAGTCCTTGGCTTTTTGAAAATCGGGCATGTGTTTAAAGGTGAATTTAGGCTCCTAACTTCATGCTTCTATTTTTTAAAGTCTTGACCACCTATTTCGGGGGAATAAGTCAATATAAAAAGATTTTGGTTATAATGATTTTTTAAAGAATTCCTAGGTTTTTCCAAGCCAGGGCCATAACCACGGTGGGGCGAAAGGGGCAAGGCCCTGGGCGCCAGACCCTTTTGTGACCCTGAAGAAGAATGTGCCTTAACAGCACATTCTTCAGGGAGCAGAGGAAGGTGCTTTCCACCAGCTCCAGTTGTGGCGGAGCAGGGAACCCCTGCTTGGCTCTATGGCTGCAGCAGGGGACAGGGCTCCCCACCCGGCTCCAGCTGCGGGGGAGAAAGGGCAGCCCCTCCCAGCTCCGAGCATGGTGGGGGAAGAGGCTCCCAGCCTGGCTTCAGCCATGGCAGGGAAAGAGAATCCCTGCTTGTCTCTGGCCATAGCAAGCAAGGGGTTTCCTGCCCGGCTCCGGCCGCAGCAGGAGACGGGTACCCTCTTTCTCCGGCTCTCTGGCTGCGGCAGGGTAGGGAACCCCCTGCCTGCCTCTGGCTGCTGGGGTAGGGGGATAGATGGGCCCTGGATCGGGAGCCAGGTGTAGTGGGAGCATCTTTGGGGCTCTTTGCCACAGGCACTGATATTGCTAGTTACAGTCCTGTTCCAAGCTTGTATCATAAAACCATATGCTATGGTTATATTTATAATAGTAGCAGAAATAATTTAGATGGCACTGACTATACCATATCTGATAATCTGCAGAAACAGCAGACTGCTGGGATCTAATTTCCAGCGTGCTCCTAGTTCTGGGCAACTTGCACTCATGCTTTTAACATTTATAATTCATCAGTAGTTCAGCCTGGCTGAGCTTTAAATACTGTGGGTCTGGTATTCCTCTCACTTACGCAAGTGTAAATCAGGTGTAGCTGCACTGAAGCCAGCAGAGTTACTGCATTCCTGCCTTGACATGCTACCTCCTGTGGAGGTTGTATGTCCATAAAACCAGCTATGTCAGCTTTATGCCACCTGAAAAATCTTTGTCAGGAAGATTTCCAAGGGAATCAATCCTCAATAGTATAATAATCTGTGACAACAAAGTGAGCCAAAATATAAAAACACAAGACAAGATTAAAAAGAAAATGTCACAGGAAAATGAAAGAGGGAGGAGTCACTGTACGTGACTTATTTTCTGTGTGGTATGGTTCCTGAAATATGGACCCTCTTTTCTGTGATACCTCTTGAAATGCAGATTTTATAGCTGAGGTGGGAGAGATAAAAGGGAGGGAGAGATGAATACTAAGGCTAAGAAAACATCAGTCAGCAGATATAGTATTAGGACAGGACGGTAGAAATGGGAGGGGAAACAAGAGATTCTGAAGATTTCCTACCTGCTTAGTGAAAAATCTCCAAAAGTGTCTGCTGGTTCGGGGTGCTGTTCTTTTCCGCCACACGATTTAAAACACCTGGCACTGATTTGCAGAGGTGCGTGGCCCCCACAACTTCAGTTGATGTGTGGGATTGCCAACCCTAGAGGATTGTCCTGGAGTCTCCAGGTATTATAGATGAATATTAAATTAAAGATTATGTTATGGGATGCAACGTCCAGGAATACCTCCAACCAAAATGGCAATCCTATAGGCCAGGGGTGGCTGAACTTATGGAACTCAAGAGCCGCACAAGTTGGTTATTAAATCTTGAGAAGCCGCACTGAGGAACATAGCCATATATTTTTACCTACTAAATTGATTTGCTGATGTTCTTCTGCGAGCCACACTTTTTCATTCAAGAGCCACATGCAGCTCCCAAGCCACAGTTTGACCACGCCTGCTATAGGCCATGGAGAGTGGAATTCAGGACCTCAGTGTCTCAAGCTGGGCACCTAACATTTAGGGACCATTTCTGAAAATGTAGGCTTCATTTAGCAAGGCCAGTTAATAAATAACTTAATTAATAAATGGTTGCCATGCTGGTTTGAATCCAAAGCAGCCTTTCCATGTTCCTTAAGATTTAGCTAAGCAAAATTTCTTAGCTAATGTATTAATTATCTCTGAATAAATACTGAGTTGTCTACGTCCAGGCAGGATAATTCATCACCACCTTGTTGCCGTTAGCGTAGATTTTGTGATGAGGGCTGAGATGAGATTAGTACAATGTTTTCATGGTGAAACATGCCTTTAATGTGGTAATCACTGTAAGCAATAACAATGACATGCTGTAAGTCAGAGCAGGAGCTAACTAGTGTGGCATTTTGAGGGCTGGTGTAACTGACTCCTGTTTTATGTGCATGGTCTGGGGCAGCGTGATTTGAGAGAGAAGTTCACACTGCTTAGAACAGGTGATCAGGGGTTCGGAGTCTTGAGGTCAGTTCCTAGATCTGCCACTCATTCCCTGAGGGTAATTGGACAACTCATTGAACTGCTTGGTGCCTCAGTTTACCTTCAGTGGTTGCCATTTTTGTCTACAGTTGTTTTTCATTCTAAGTATAGGGAAACATTCATATCTCAGATACCTCTGTATAATTATCATTAGCAAATGCTTTCTCTTTAATGGCACCACTGTATCTAAAAATATGCTATAGGTCACAAGGGGCTGTGAGCTAGAATGATGTGGAGGAGTGCCATAAAAATACAGAATTAACAGGTACCACATAAAAGGGTGATTGTGTGGTCATTTGGGGATAGATGGACTATTCTATCTATACTAATTTTACGCAGAGGCAGCTTCATTTACTTTACCAGAGTTACCCCTGATTTACGCTAGTACTGTGTATATAAATAGTCTTTCTCTTAGTGAAGGCAAGTACCTCAGGGATGTAGCGGAGTATTTTAGAACAGTATGGGGATTGGGACTCCCATTGGAACTGCAGCCACTATGGGAAAAAAAGTCACTACTAAACTTTGTACTCATCATCTAGAAATTGTAGATTGACAGGAAATCCAAAAGGATTTCAGGGACTCCAAATGCTAGAAGTACTTGTTGATTTTGTACCAACCTGTATCATACAAATTTACTATTAACAGCTCTAAAATATTATCTAAAGACAACAACAAAATATCCTTTATAAGCTGTTCTGACCACCCCCTCCCAACTCCCTGCTTCTAGCCATACCAGTCAGGTAAAGTTTTTCTCTTGTTTTGTGGTTTCTTGTGCCCAGATTTTTGTTTTGTTTTGTGCAAAATAGAGATTATCTAGACATAAAGCCTGTGGTCTGTTGCTGCTTGTTTAATTTTGGAGTCATTTGAAGTTGCTTTGGAAACTCTTGCTTGTCTGTTCTCTATAATGGACTGTTTTGAAAGTCCATGTCTTCATACACTTTTGTAATTACCTAGCATTGTTCATATACTCTAGTTGTCTCATTAGAAGAGAAAGAATGTAGACGCAGAGCAAAACGCGACTTGTATAAAGGTTGCATGATCCAGTGGATAGGTCTGAGTCCCTAGGATGCCTGAAGTTTTTAATTCTAGCCCTATGTTTATAAAACTCTGTGGTGTTCAGTAATGTAGCTTTGCAATTTTATACTGTGACTTTCATCCACAGATAAAAAGAGCTTTACAAATATAAATTGTCTCTGTCTCTCGGACTTGCCCATGTTTGCCCAGAGCTTAGATTAGAATTTGGCTCTCTTGACTCTCAGTGCCAGGTCAGATGTTCCAGATCGCAATGTATCCTGTGTAAACAACAGAAGCTGTCTGTGTCTCTGGTTCAGATTTTTTTTTTTTTTAAAAGAACTTATTAATGTATCTCCATCACAAGTTATTGCTTTATATTTACAACTTTACTGAAGTTTAAAGAGATTTTTGCTTGGAAACAACTACAAAGTATGTACATTTTCATTCTTTTTTATCATCAGTATCATTTTTTACAATGAACAGTGGAATAAATTTAGCTAATTCTCTTTATGTACGTAAGAAAATATATAGTCACATTTTTATTGGCCACTCTCAAGTGTGTTTCTGTTCTATTCACTAACTACAATACAGGCTTTCCTCCAGCCTGATAATTTTTAACATAAACTTTTGAAAAATGCATTTCTCTTCCTTTTGAACATTTATTTTTATAGGCTAACAGATAAGGCAGCTGACTTGGGTATAGTTTGAAGTGGATTCATATGATGTTGGAATTGCGCTTATGGATTTAAAATGCTGTTCTGAACATTCTCTCATTAAGTTCTTATCACATAATTATTTTTTCCAAGCTAAATGGAAATAGTTATACAAGACACAAAGAAATGGTGTAAACCGTTCTTTTAGAGTTCTTAAATTCATGATGGAAAGCAAGGGTGGTACAATATAACTACACCTCTGACTATAACTGGCTTGTTTGCTATGAATAACTAGCTCTTAACCAGCTCTTTTTAAGTTAAAATGAAATATATAAGAACAGTCATACTGAGTCAAACAAGTGGTCCACCTAACCCAGTATCCTGTCTTTTGGTAGTGGCTAATGCCAATTACTTTATTACTCCCAGTTGCTGGCAACAGAAGCTAGGGACACCCAGAGCATGGGGTTGTATCCCTGACCACCCCAGTGAATAGATATTCTTTGTGAACTCATCTAATTCTTCTTTGAACCCTGTTATAGTTTTGGCCTTTGCAACATCCCCTGGCAATGAGTTCCACAGGTTGACTGACTATTGTGTGAAGACGTACGTCCTTTTGTTTATTTTAAACCTGCTGCCTAGTAATTTCATTGGGTGACACTAGTTCTTGTATTATGTGAAGGAGTAAATAACACTTCTTTATTCGCTTTCTCCATGTCAGTCAAGATTTTATAGACTACTAGAAGTATGCAACAAGGCAGTGGTTTTCAAACTTAGGGTCGGGACCCAGTACTGGGTCACAGACCTTAAGGCACTGGGTTGTGGCACCCCCTGCTGCTGCTGCCAAAAGACTGGAATGCATTTGCTAAAAGATGATTTGTTGGGTCTCAAGCATAAATGATTTTTTTCCAACTGCGTCCCAAGAAAAAAAGTTTGAAGCCAATGCAATAAGTAATTCACTCTCCTCGGTGATGAGTCATTCTGTCACAACAGATAACTTTAAAAACTCCTCATTTACTTTTCAGGATAGGTTTTTTCAGTCAGTGGCAACTGAGTTGTTAGGTTGTTTTTTTTGAAGAACTGCTTAAAGATGTTGTGAAGGGAGAGGGAAAGATTGACATGTTGCTCTCCCCCCTCTCCCCTATTACTTTAAGATCTGAAAACAATCAGATGTGGACTGAGGTCGGTCTTAGCTTTTAGTTGAAGGAAATGAGTATTGAATCTTTAACAGAAGTCTATATTCTTTCATCGGTTTGCTAGGTTTTTTAGTTGAATGGGAATTAAAAATAATACAAGTTTTAAACAGACTAAATAAAATCTCATTTAATCAAATTTCTATTCTTTGGTGTCTGTTGTCTTAAACTTGTGAGTCCTCCAGTTTGTTTTCCAAGAAAAACAGTAGACAAGACCGGCATTTCTAAGGATTGTGAAAACAATCAGGAATCTTGCCCTATCTGTCATAAATTACAAAAAAATTTTAAAAAAGGCAAAAAAAAAAATGTTTTCTTCCTCCACAGGTGACCTTTGAAAACTGATTTCACTTTATACCTCTTTGTGCATGACTAAACCTGTGTTGGGTTCTGTTTTGGCAACCTACATGATGTGGTCATGAAACTCACTTAAGAGCGAGGGGTTTTTGTCTTCTGTGTGTTGCAATTTAAGGTTCTCTGAACTTAACTTTAAGGTGAACTCTGCAAGAATAGATGAAAAATCTGGGTGGCCCATGACAAAGCATGTTACAGTGGAGAGTTACACACACTGTGTTCCGTCCTGGAGACCCTACTTTTGTTCTTTGTTACTGTATTGTTTTCTTTAAGCTAACATAAGCCATTCAGAATCAAGGTATAGGGTTTGTATTTTGCATCTGGAAAGCCTCACATGTGGGAAATGTTTTTCTGATCTGAACATTTTAGCCCTAGATTGTCTTCTTATCTTTTCATTGGGCCCAGACTGTATCTAAGCACCACAGATTTTTCGTCCTTTTGGAATACATGTACTGTTTTTCTCCTACTATGTCTTTTATATGTTAGGTCTGTGGTTCCCACCTTTTCAGTAACAGGGCACACTTCAGTGAGACAATTCCATGGCACACTCACATTTTTTCAGCTGAATCGCATGCTCATAAGAATCACATTTACTTACATTTGCTATGATTATGATCTTACTAGAGCGGTTTGCAACATAGGGCATGCAACAAGCTAAAGAAGGATCAAATGCAGTACTGTTTCAAGTCCACCCAAAAACAAAAACTGCATGTCGTGTCAATTTTGCCCTTCGATCACCCGTGTTTAAAATGTTCATGTTTTAGAATCAGAAATCTGATACCTCGCTTTGAATTTGAAATTTAATTTTCATGAGTTTTATGAATTGTAAGCTTGGTTGGACAGAATATTGTTTAAAATGAAACAATGTTTGCTTTACATTGTTTTTCATTACCTTTGTACAAAATCTCTTGGCACACTTGGATAGTTCTCACAGCACACCAGTGTTAGGTACCCAAGAGACTAGACAGTGAGTTTCTTGCTCTATGACACATGCTGCCTTTAGTAACAGAAGATGTGTAACCAGTCACTTTGCCTTTGCTACATTAGAAAGTGCCAACTGTGTAGGACTTGGTATTTGCCAGCTTTCAAGTAGCTGACATTTTGAAACTTTTATTTTGATAGGCAGAGCAAAGAGACCTGATTGGGGACTCTTCTGTTTAACATGCTGTCCCAAAGCTTGTCTGTCTTATACTGGTGTGTTTTAATAATTCTGGACTTGATGATCTCACAAGGTCCCTTCCAGCCCTATGATTTGATTGATTGATTGATTGATTGATTGATTGTTTTTCATTAACTTCATCGATTGATGAAAAGACATTTTTCTTTAAAATACCATTAAGAAAATGCTTTTAGTTAAAATTACAAAGTATACCAAAATCAATCCAAATATAGAAGCCCAGTTGAGATTTGAGGGGGATGTTTTCCTTGATTTTGTTAATAAATTAATTATTTCACTTTACTGGTTAGATGAGGACATTCAGAAAGCAAGAACTGACACAGTTTGTGGGAAATTCTTATAGCATTCCACTACCATCTTTTGTATTATTATTACACTGTCTTTGGACTTTCCAGCTTTACATTAAAGGGACATCATCTGTTTGAAATCTGTATAGCCATTTCCATTTGTGGAGAGTGAATGTAAAATGCTTGCACTATCCAGAGTGAATGACTAGAGAATGTGGATATGAAGGTGTCTGTAGAATGTCTGCTTGCACAGGGTTAAATGATTACACAGGGGGCAAAGCAGTTGAACCTATTCTCCTTATTTTTCACATGTGGTTCTTTTAAATGATCAGACTGATGTAGCTGAAATTTGCACTTAATGAAGTATTCACAGGATACCTTATAAACTTATGACTTGCATGTTGTCAAGCTGATGGGGAGGAGTCTTACAGTTTATATCAGGGAAAACAAAATAAAACAGAATGTGTTTTGATTTGCTTACAGGAAACATGTAATAATCACAGCAGAATTGCCTTTGGCATTGGAGTCTTGCTTTCGCAGTTCACAAACATAATGAAAACTATTGGTTCCTAAGCAGTAGCCCAGGGGTAAAAGTAGCTTGCGACTCACCTCCTGCTTCCTCAGATGCTTTGAAGATGGGCGAAGTATCTGAGGAAGTGGGATCTCCCACGAAAGCTCATGCAAAAAATAAATCTGTTAGTCTTAAAGTGCCACACAACTCCTTGTTGTTTTCTTCCTGGACTAGACTAACACGGCTATCCCTTTTGAAATTCACCTCCTGCTGACTGCAGAAGGAGGTCACTGCCTAAGGATTGAGGAAGCGTGTGTTGCCGTGGGACTAGAAGACCAGTGGAGGCTTCTTGCTGCAGCCAAGGGGATGGGAGATCAGTGCCCCCTCCCAGCTGTAACAGGGAACAAGGCAGTGATCGCCTGGATCCATAGGCCCTGGGGCTCCTCTTGGAGCCAAAGGGAGGGGAGCACTGATCTTCCACCCCCTGGCTGCAGGAGGGAGCCACTGCCTAGGGATTCAGGTACAGCACACAGGGCTACAGTATACATCATGGGTCTCAAACATGCAGCCTGTGGGCCACAAGCGCCCCTAAATCTATTTCCTGAGGCCCACGATGACACTATTGTTACAGATATTTGCAATATAGTTGTACGAAAAGGTTTCAGTGGTGCAGCCCTTGGGCTAATGTACTAGTCCTCATGTGGCCCTCGTGGTGATTTGAGTCAGAGACCCCTGATACACATGCTGTTTCCCTGCCACAGTCAGGGAGAGGAGAGATCATCAAAGAGGCAGCCTCTTTGCTGAGCTCCTGTCATCTGGCCACAGTGGGGGGCCTGCTGGGAGAAACTGGTGGCTTTTGAGGGTCAGAAAAGTGATATCTGTGACCCTCGAGCCAAAAAGGTGGGAAACCAGTGGTCCAGATAGACAGAGGGGAAGGATGAGCAGGCCTTTCTTTGCCTTGTCCTTTGCTGTCTTTGCGATTACTTTCTGGAGCACTAGTACAGCCACAGGCTTGAGAATGCTTGGAAAACCTGTGGAAAACCTTCAGAGGTCTGTGAGTCTGAGTGCTGCAAAAGGATTGAGATCTGGAATTCCTGGCTGAGTGGCACAATTTGAGGAAGAGTCCCTTGGCTTTTGTCCAGGGGCAGAATTGTTCTTGGTGTTCTCCTGAGAGTGTTTACATCAGTCAGACTCTGTTTTTGTCTGCCCCTTGATACCTGATTCCTTTGTGTCCAGGAAGTCTGAGAGTTGGACTTTAGTTGGAGAAGGTTTTCTCTCCTTAACGCCAGGTCCAGCTTGGCATCATAATGTAGCTCCTCAAATACTTTCCAACTGAATTATTTTTATCCAGTAAGCGCATCAGAATAGCCATGTAATACAGCAATCCAGGAGACAGCGCTGCCAAAGACTGCAATAGACTTGTGTTCACCTCTGGGAGCTGAAGGCAGTGTGCAACACCTCTTAATGCCTATTAGTTAGGGATTCTCTTTTAATGAAGGCTCTGTTTGGGTGTTAGAGATGTAACATCTGCTGTGAATCCCAGATAGACCAAATTAAGACAGGGGGCTCAGAAGATTTTTTACAGTGACCCAGTTCCATCTGGCCTTTGAGAAGTGAGCTGTGCTCCCCTGAATGTTACACATGCACTACTCACTGTGTTCTGTATCCACTTGTACCTCTTCCCAATAACCTCTTCTTTGCCATCCACTTCTAGAAAAATCTGCTGACTTACTCTGCCCCTCCCCATCTTATCCTCTTCCTGCTCCCCTGCCTCCATTCTTTCCTCCCCTGCCTCTATTCCTCTTGAGGCCCTGCTCCTTCACTTGCCTGACGTTTGCTCACTCCTGCAAAATTCCCAGTCATCCAGGGCAAGTGGGTTCTCCCTGACTTGTTACTATAAATACACATTCCTCATGCATGGTTGTCATGGGGGGGGGGGTCAGTAATAGCTGCTGGAGTTGTGATCATTGCTGAGATTGTGATGCTGCATGTCTCACAGTTCTGCTGCTGCCATCTCTTCTAATACCAAAAGGTTTTCAGATTCCAGGATAACATCTCTTCTCTTCTCCCTTTTCCAGTAATAGCAACTTCTTGTCTAGCTAGTCATCTTTCTGATATCAAAAATGATTTCTCACAGCACATACAAAACAAAATAACATTTGAGGAACAAATATGACAGTGATTGAAATGTTCCAAAGGGGTAGCAGTGTTAGTCTAGTTCAGTAAAACAAACAAGGAATCCTGTGGCTCTTTTAAAGACTAAGAAATTTATTTATTGCATGAGTTTTCATGGGAGAAAATCCCACTTCATCAGATGCTTTGAAGATAGGGAATCTTACCCTCCCCATCTTCTTATGATAGTCAGTTCTTGGCTTCAGCTTTTTCTGGTTCAGTTTAAGCTGAATTTGGAGGAGCTCGAGGGCACAGTTCTCTTCTGCAAGTATTTTCCTAAAATGCTTTAAGATCAATTCTTGCTGATTGTCCCATGTGGTTCTATGAGTATAAGCATTAAGGAGTTTCTTCAGAGAGTCAAGACTGTGAGGTCCAGGACAATGGGAGCTTGGAGGGTGCTCAACAGCCAGCATGATCAGACCTGTATTAGATATTCTTCTACACAGTTGGACTGTCACGTATTCGTCTGATATTTCTGAATATGTTCTAACTTGATTCAGCCACTTTGATTGAATATTCAGATTGTGACAAATCAAAAATTTTTATTTTGCTTTATTTAAACCGCATGTTTGCTTTATTTAAACCGCATTTATAAAACTGTAAATATCCTGGACATGCATGTTACATAATTTCCTATTTTGGGACACACGTCTTGCTGGATCCCAGATAGACCTTGCATACCCTGAAAACGTGCTGTTGATTAAAGCAATATTTTTGCCTAAAGATTAGGAAAACAGTAATATAGAGTATATGTGCTTAAGAAAAGCACATATTCTGATTCACAGATTTATTTTTTTAAGTAGCAATAATGAACTGCAAACTCTAAGGACCTGCTTTGTTTGAAATCAGTGGAAATTTTGCAACTGGCTTTTTGGGATTAGGTCTCAAAGATAACTTGAATCAAAACCACCCATATTTTGTTAAACATTATTTTGTCAATTTGATGGAACAGATAATCTGCAGAGTGTTGCTAATCTGATTTAAATGTCCCTCCACCCACGATATGCTGAATTTTCTTTCTTATTTTATATTTGGGCCACCATAACTCAGTTTTTCCCACCTCCAGCAGCACATTGTTGGACGGGAGGGAGGAACAAGATTTGATGTACTTAGAGGAGCTCATCCCTACTATCCTCTGTATCCTGTGTTATTCATATGACACGAGTAGTGAGTAGATGCTGTCCTAGACGCCTTCATTCTTCTGGCTCATGTGTAATGGCTGTCCTCACTGATTTCCTCTGAGTGAATGTGATCTCTGCAATTTCCAACCAAGTAGAGACAGAGGGCTTTGTTGTCCTCAGGTTGTTGAAATCCTTGCAGGCAGCAAGAGGCAGAGGGTCCATTTTCAGTGGAGGTGTGGATTTAATAAGCTCTCTCTGGACACCCATTGCCAGAAAGTCTGTGAAAAACAAGAAGCACTCCACGTTCAAGAGATGATCTGTTCCAAGCAGTATGTCTAGAATGCTACACAGTACCATAGAGTATCTTAAATCCTGGGAGGCTGGTAACATATTGTAACGTCAAGATGCCTCAGCAACTCTTAAAAAATCTGATTTCTTTCTTTCTTTCTTTCTTTCTTTCTTTCTTTCTTTCTTTCTAAAAATAGACATCTGATATCTATAGTGTTTTATGTAATATATATTGTTTTTAAAAATACAAAAACAAGCAGCTGTGATTAATATGAACAAAAGGGATAAAAAGCTCCAGGAGGATCAGCTTGGGAAGAAAGAGACAAATTCATAATACATGACTAATGAAAGTGCCTAGCTTTGGTGAAGTTATAACAGGGAGGGTTCAGTTTCTTTGCACGCCTGACAACAGACAATAAACTCATGCCAATTAATGTAGAGCAGAATGTGCACATCAGTAAGGAAAAGGAAACATACATCGTAAACAGTAATGATACAAACACAAGCTCCAGAATTTAATGGAATATATGCATATATATATATATATAACTTGGAGAAAGCAACAAAAGATTTTAAGGAAGTACATCATTGGAGTTGCATGGTAGCACTACATGGTTCTATTTTCAAGGGTCTTGAATACACTGGAAGGATGAACACCTTCAATGATACAACTGTTGTTAAATTCAAATTCTGGAGAACTGAATGTAGTTGTGTTTTTGTATGAATGAAAAGAAGAGGATTTTCTATCTTGTCAGATGAATTTCTAAACTCTCCTAGGGCACTGAACCTTTGGAAGTTTGAATTTGATCTAGATGTTTGCCCTTGAATTGCATTTCTGTTCTGAAAAGTGATTGTAAAAACACCCGTCTCTTAATTTCTTTATTAAATGTGCTTCATTTACAACTGGCAGTAATTTTCCGCATCTCTCAGCTGCTCAAGACCATCCTGGAATCAGAGTCAACTGGACACTTTCCCTTCCACATTTCTTTACTGGTAATTAAAGACTCTCAGGTTGCATCCTCTGTTACACCTGTACAAATTGTCAGGCTTCATTGGGCTTGCACAGATGTAAATGATGGGCCCTGCAGTTGGAAATCAGTTTAAAAAAAAAAAAAGTGATGATTTAAAGATTGAAGAAATAGAGTCCAACTTTGTCAGTTTTATTTCTGTGTTGACTGATTCTGTAGGGCTAAGAGGAATAAACAGTAGTAAACCCTTCCTTTAGCTACCAGAGTCAGCACATCTGACTCTGAATACATCCAGGAAGCAGATCTGTTCAGAATGGAAGTGCTATTTCTACACAGTCACTTTTCAAGAATAGATCCACATATCAAGTGAAATCAATTGCAGAGAAATATTTAAGACAATAATTAGGAAATCTCTAGGGTGATGGCTTTAAAGTAACTTTCTAAAAAATGTAGTCAAAGAGAGCCCTGCAGTTTACATTCCTGAGTCGAGTTTAAAGTTTGTGCATAGAGATAGCTCATGCACAAGAATTAAATACAGGACTGAACTTAATCCCCAAGCTTTACATTCCAAAAAGCTGTTCTTAGACTTGTGTATCTTGAGGAAAAAGGGCTTACTGCTAAGGCCTGTTTTGTTAGCTTGATGTCTTGGATTTTCATTTGTTAGTATGCACGACTTAGAAATTCTGATAGCATCCTATTGCCTGGCAGTGAGAAAAAAGGTTTAGTTATGTGCCATAAAGCTTAATTACCATATTATACACCAAAATGGAACCTCTGTTGTCAATAATATCAAATTGAGCAGAATTGCACATTCTAATAAATGCACCAATTTAATATTTCTGTAGGAAACTGGACTTTTGAATTTCCTGACGTCTCTGTGTGTGAAATTCCAAATCTTAATTAATATTGCTTATCAGTCAGTTCCTCTCTATTGGGAGGAGAGAATCTGTGGTAGCTTCTCTGGATAGGACAGTTGTTCCTGTGTAATTTAGAAATCTCTTTGGTTTATGTGTTGCCATGTTTTGTCATCCAGCAGTTGTTTGAGTAGCTTAAATCGTGTGGCAATCCTGTCAGACCTTCTCGTTTCAAGCTTCTCTGTATTTGGTCTAGGATTGTATTATTCGTAAGGCATGTCTACACAAGGAAATTAGTGCACAAAGCTAGGCAAGTGCTGTAGCTACTCAGCATTAATTCACTGTCTGACCATTCTTACTGCATGCTAATAGTGTCTGCAGGTGGTTTAGCTTAGGACGTGTCAACCATGTAAGCCAGGGCTCAACAGAATTGGCTCCCTACCAGGCACCAGCAGTTTTATTTTTGGTCATCAGAGAGCACTCCCAGAAACCAGGTATCAAACCCCCAGTCACCATAGTGACCTGGTGCCCAGGTTTTGTTGAGCCCTGATTTAAGCTGTTTCCATCTTTTGGTCTTATTTCTCTCCCCTAGTTTTAGTCATCACTTAACCAAATTACAAGTATTCAACAATTTTAACCTGTCTTCATATGTCTTCTCTGATCTCCCTCCAAATCGTCATTCAGGTTTTGGTACTCTTTCTGAAAAGAGTACCTGTAAGGCTCCGTACTGGATTTAAACAGACAATAGGATGGTAATTCCCAAAATTAAATGCACACTGTTAGGTTCAGAGAGAGGGCTGAAGTCTCCCTGCTCCTTTGTGCATTTGCATGTACATTGGACATTTGGGGGTCTATCCCCATCCAGACTCATGTATAATTTGCTGTCCATATCACCCCTTAATCTCTTCCGTCATTACCTACTCCCAAGTTTCATGCTGCCATTGAATGTGTATTTTAGATTATTGTTCCACAGCTATATTTGCTGGAATATTTTTTACTTTAATCTAGTTTTCTTATTTCCTGACCATGCTACTAATCTTTCTAGTCCCCTTTGTATTACTTCTGGATTCTCACTTGTGTTTTAACAACTTCCAATTTGTCATTAACATGATGTTCATTGCCTGTTCTTGATCATTAATGACAATACAAAACAAGGCCAGTCCAAACACTAATCAATATGCTACCCTACAAGACACCTCAACAGAAATTGATCCCTTGCCATTTATCATCCTTTGTTTAGGCAGTTTTCATCTCACCTGAATGATCTTATGCAAACCAATTGCAATTGTTCTATTCAGATTTTATAAGCCACAGTATCAGATGCTTTATTAAAATCTAAATGCAGTATATTATGTATGCTGAGTTCTCCTTGTCCACTTAGAACCCTAATCCTGCAAAGTCTTCCACTTACAGGACTTCCTTTATCCTCAGATCTCTTCTTGTATTCAGATTTTTTATAAGAGCTCTATACAGATTATATCTGTCTATATTCATTTATGACTTAGCTTGCAGGGTTTCACCTATGCCCATTTGGGAATTTTCTTCTAAGATGCACAGGGTCTGTTGCTATGGGTACTTCAATCTACCTGCAGCTTGTTAGTGGAGCCAGACCAGTTGCTCGCTGGTGGTGGGGAAGTGCTCTATACTCTGATGTTACCTGTAGTTTTTCATCTGCCCCTGCAGTAGCCGGTAGCTTAACCAGATCTCCTTGCTGCAGAGATTTTCTGAAGAAAATTCCAAATTTTATTTCAAATTCCTGACTAAAAATTCACCTTCATGGTGCATCCATTTGATTCCCAGCCCTCTCCCAGGGCTGTATTTGCCATATAGGGAGTGTACCACATGGAAAGTATGAGGAGTGTCCCCTCCTTCAGTTTGGACTGGTGTGCTGCCGGGCCACCCCAGTTCTCCGCTTCAGGACCCCCTCTGCCTTACTTTGTGAACCCTCAGTCCTAGGTCAGCTGCCAGAATCCAACTGCAGCCCCAGTGCTCCCCACCAGGACTGCTTCTCCCTGCCCGTGGCTGGATGCCAGCAGGGGGATGGGGTCGCAGCGGCTCCCTAGGAGTGCAGGGCAAGGGGCTATAGCTGCCACGGCTCATCTCCCCAGTGGTGTGGGCCATGGTAGTGGCAGCACCACTCACTGGCTGTCCCAGCAGCACCACCAGAGTGGCATGGGCCAGCGTCTGCCTGCGTGGGCCAGATTACATAATCAGCCAGGGGGCTGCAAAGATTTTTTTGTTGTTGTTGTTAAAAAGGGGTCCCCAGCCTAAAAAAGATTGGGAACCACTGCCTTAGAAGTTGGATTCAAAGAGAGAGCTCCAGAGACAAAGAAAAACTTTTAACAAGTTTCCTCAACACCTCCTGGGGTCAGGTGATGAGCCATGTCCAGTAATGGCCATTGTCTTGTTGGGTGCTCAGGTCATTTCATTGTTCCTGTATGCATGCCTCTATGAGGCGAGAACTTTCAGCCTTGTGTTTGCCTGGATCTATTCAAGCCTTGAAAGATACGCATATAGATATATGAGATAGCAGAGCCACATATCTGTACATACGTATGACCTTGTAGGAAACATACTACAGTAACAATAATGTTCAGTATGCCATGAGCTTTCAAAAACACTGTACATGCAGGGCTGGTCCTACTATAGAGGCGACCTCGGTGGTCACCTAGGGCACCAGACTTTAGGAAGTGCCAGGAGCTGCCAGGCTGGGGCCAGTGAGGCTATTTTAATTTTTTCACTCTCCTGCTTACAGGCATGTAGCCTGGCTGGGCATAGCAAGGGGGCAAATTGAAACCAGCTGTTTTGGCTGGCTCTGTGCCTCTGCTCCCCATTTCAAAAAAGGTAAGTGCTGGTGGGGGTGGCAGGAGAGAAGAGGGGCAGGCTTGTGGGGGCAGCTGGGAAAAGTGAGAGTGAGGGTGGGCACAGGCTTCCCTGTCACTCTGCCAGGCCATGGTGCACCCTGCCAGTCTGGCAGCTCAGGGTCTGGCCTGCCACGTGGCTGGCGCGGGGCCCAGCCTTCTCTTCAGCCTGCTCAGCCCTGCCACCTGGGGGAGGGTGGTTCTGCCCAGCGCTTGGCCTGCTGGTTTGGACTTCAGCCCCGCCCTGCTCGGGGGCTCGGCCCACCCCAGCAGCTCCAGGACTTGGCTGGCTTGTTGGGGGGCTCAGCTGAGCCTGGCTGGCCTGCCCCAGTCTTCGGCTGGCTTGGCACAATGGTGGGGGGGGGCTGCTCTGCCCATTGCTTGGCCTGCCAGCTCCACCCACCGCTCTGGCGGGGTGCTAGGCCTGCTTGTCTGGGGGGACAGGTCCAGCCCAGGCCCTGCTCTGCCGGCTTGGGGGGGTGCCCTGCCCCACCCAGCCCACTGCTGGGGACTGCAGGGGGGAGGGGTGCCAAAATCACAATTTGCCTAGGGTGCCAAAACATCTTGGGCTGGCCCTGCTTACATGACACATTTTGCATTAGTTACCATGCACGGTTACATTATATGGTGAAGGTGAATGATGCACAAATCACTCTACAAGGGTGTACAGTGGGTACAGCATGTCACACATGGATTGTAGCCTCAGATGTGCAGGCAACTGAGCTTTCAGGTCTCTTTGTGCTACAGAAGGAAAGTTTTATGGGAAGTTGAGGCTATTCAGAGTAACTGGAAAAAATTGTACTAACTTTTTGGCTTGCTTAAAGACCTTCTAACAAGCCTAGCTAATTCAAAACCCAAGTGGATGGTATGCCATCTGCTTGAATGGGTCATTAAAATCCAGAAAGGCTCTTCTTATCACTGAAGATCTCCTGAGTAGACTTGCATTGGCCTCCTTTTCTGCTTTTTTGCTTGTCAGTTCATTCTTGATTTTGCCATGTCTCCCTTTGCCTGAGTCCTTTCTATGTGGACTATATGTGTGGAGTTTCTGGTGTTTTTCAGACAATGATCTGTACTTCCCAATCTCCAGAAAGGGGGGCGTTCCTTGGATCTGAGCCAGAATACGTTCTTCAGTGTGAAATTACAAATCAAAATCACATGCTTCACCTCTTTGTTTCCAGTGACTGTCTCCTGGTATTTGCCTTCTGTGCTTGGATTTCCTATATACAGTCATTAAAGTATAATTTGGCAGGCCCCAGAACCCTCCTAAATTTCTGGGCCCCCTTCACCCACCTAGCTACTGCCCCCCCAATGCCTGTCCCCCGCCCCAGCTACTACTTCTCAAACACCTGCCCCCACCCCAGCTACTGCCCCCCAAATGCCTGCCCCCATCGGTTCCCTCTTTCCCCATGTCATCCTCAGCTGTCATCCTCCTTCCCTAAGCTCCCTGCCCCAAAGTCCCCACTCCAGCCCTCCTAACCCCTCACCTCCCCCATCTTCACTTTTCCCTTTAGCCCCCAAACTCCTTCCACACCCCCTCAACCCCCTTCAATCCCCTTGTTCCCATTGCCCCACTCCAAGCCCTTCAGCCCCCCAACCCCTTCTGCACCTTCCCAGACCCTCCCCTGTCCCTAACCCTCACTCCAGTCCCCCCTCCACTGTGTCCCCACTCCAACCTTTAATAGTCCCCTCCCCACACCTCCTCCAACAGACACACAGACACTCCCTGGCCGGCCAGACAGACTCATCCCACCCCCCCGCACACCTCCTGGCTAGAGGCTGATTCGCTGCCTTCCTGCAACTGGGCTCCTTGGGATCTTCCATAGCTGCAGCGCATGGGCAGGAGGATAGTTCTGTCACCATGGCAGTGCGAATCGGCCCATGGGGGAGCGAAGTCTGAGTGTTGGCGGGGCGGAGATGTCAGAGTAGGGGGCGGGGAGGGTGCATGGCTGGGGCAGGCAGGCAGGGAATGCCCTCGAATGCTGCCTTCCAGCTGCTCTTTCTATTTGTAGGGGCCCCGGAACGCTGGCCTCTAAAACTGGTGGCCCCAGACTGGCATTCCAGTGCGTTCCGGTTTCCTTTAACTTCTGCTTGTATCTGTCCTAAGCTTTCTCTTAGTCCATTCTCCCCGTATTTCTTCAGTGATAAAATATCTGATGTCAAGAGAAAATAACTCTCTTCCTTTCTTCCCTTTCTTGCTGCAACATTTTTCCATGTTCATTTGTTCCCCATATTTGTCCAGCATGTGGTTTCAGCCTTTCTCTCCAGGCATTGCCTCCCATTGTCAGCTGTCAAATTCAGATATCTTAAAATCAGAGGTTAAAGTATAATTTGGGGGGCCTGGAATGCTCCTATGCTAGTGGGCCCCGCTCCAACACCAGAGGGGGCCCTCAGGCCCCAGCTCCTGCCCCCCCAAGTGGCCATGCCCCACCCCCTGCCCCCAGTGTCCCCCCACAGTGCAAGCTGGGCTGCCCCTGCACTTACCGGTGGCAGTGGCGTGGCTGGGGAGGTGGGGGTGGTAGGCCCAGGGTCGGGGCAGTGGCATGGCTGTAAGCCCTAGGTTGGGGCTGGTCTAGAAGGAGAGGGGTTTGGGGTAGGGCTTGAGCCCTGCCCAGGAGCGTCTCTGGCCCCCGCTCCCCCCGCTTGTCGGGAAGTGGAGGAATGCCGCTCGAGGGCCTGCTATTTTTTGGGGCCCAGCGTTCAGGCCCCTAAAAATAGAACATGGTGCTGGAACGTTGTGTTCCAGGGCCTGCTATTTTTAAATGGTGGGCCCCGGAAAGTGGCGTTCCAGCTCTGTTTTCTATTTTTAGGGGCCCCGGAACTCTGACCCCTAAAAATAGTGGGCTCTGGAATGGCATTCCCTTGCGTTCCAGCTTACTTTAACCCCTGATTAAAATGTCTGTGACTTCAGATGCTTCTGGAATCTCACTGGCTCAACTTCAAGAAAAGAAGCCAGCTCTATTTTGTGCATACATGTTCTTTGTTTGTCATGTAGCAAAAGGAATACGGTATAGCTTCTGCATCAGGTATCCTTGGTTCCTTTGGCTGTCACTCACTGTCCTAAATGTTCTGTCTACTACTGATACCTTATTCTCCTAGTAAAATTTGCCAGCTCTTAGATTCCTGCTTTCCCTTCCGCATCACTTGTTTGCTGTTCAGTAGCTTTGCTTGACCCTGGGTGGGTTATCTTGTTCCAGGAAATATGAAACATCATTATCTTCATCTTAGCATGGAGAACTACAAATATCATTAATAGTAATTAAATTATCCAGCCTCTTTTGTAAATTACAGCCACAGTATTTAACTTCGATAACCTCATGTGGCAGAGTTCTTCCAGTTACCCATGTACTGCATGAAGCAGAATATACTATGAATTATTTGTCGAGTATCTCCTTATTTTCTTTACAGGATACAGTGAAAAAAGGAGGACTGATCAGTTTTCACTCGGACCTTTATAGTTGTGAATATTTCATTCATATCCTCTCTAATAATGCCTTCTAGGCTGGATAATCCAATGTATGCAATCTCCCTTCGTATAGTATATCAGTCCTGGAATGCCTCTGGCCGTCTGTGTTGTCCTTCACCTGGTGTTTTAATCTTCACTATATCTCATTTAAAGTAAGGTGACTTAAATATGGACACAGTGATCCTTTGCTGAATATCATAGTTAGGTTATTTTCTGTGTTTTCTTTCCCCTGCTTCATTCAACCAAATAACCTGTTTGCTTCTTTGACTGATGTTTCTGATTAGAAGGCGGCGTCTTTGAGTTTATCGATGAGGAATCTTGTGTTTCCTCAAAGACATCACAAGTTGAGAGCACCTGTTCTTACATATGATTCTAATAAGGCTTCCTGTATTCATACTGTATTCGTTTCAGGTCGCCGCACTATCAGATGTATGTTGACATTTTTTGAAGAGAATTCATGAGAAAGGTAGTAAAATGATTCAGAAATTAAGAGTGTGACTTGTGAGGAAAGATTTTTCAGAAAGTCCTAAATATGTTCTGTATAGCTTAAGCAAATGATGACTAAAGTGGAAATTTATAAATATGTAAAATAAATATTTTATAAAGGTGTTTGCAGAATATAAACTGAAAGGGGAATGAGAGGGTGGGTTTGTTTTTTTTTTTTTTGTGGTGGTGAAAGGGGTTGTAATCTGGAATTGTAAGAAGTAATTCAGCAGAAATGTTTTTTAGATGAATATCAGATTGGGGAAAGCCAGTGAGATTTATTATAGCTTAATCTCCCTGAGGAAATGGTTGAAACACTCTTCATTGAGTAACTTAAGTCTGAGCAAAACCACTGGAGAATATAGCAAACAATCCAATACCCAGAGGGAGTTGAAGAAGATGACATAGTACGTATTTATACGTCGAGCTTAGAATCATAGAAGTGTAGGATTAGAAAGGGCCATGAGAGATCATTCTAGTCCAGTCTCCTAAACTCAGGGCAGGGTTGAGTAATAACTAGATCATTCCTGCCAGGGGTTATAGTATAATTAGGGGGGGCCCCAGAACACTTCTACGCCGGTGGGCCCCCCTGGATCCCAGATCCTGCCCCCCCATGCCAGCACCCCACCCCCTGCCCCTAATACCCCCCCAGTGCAAGCCAGACCACCCCCCCACTCACTGGTGGTGGTGTGGCTAGGGAGGGGGTGGTAGGCCCCGGGTCTGGGCGGCTGAGGCAGGGGCAGCAGGCCCCAGGTTGGAGAGGGGTTTGGGACGGGTCTTGAGCCCTGCCCAGAAATGCCCCTGGCCCTGGCCCTGCCTGCCAGAACGTGGTGGAATGCCACTACAGCGCCTGCTATTTTTAGGAGTCCAGCCAGGGGCGTTGCTGCCCCAGGGAGGGATCCGGGGCACGGCCCCAGGCCCCGCCCCCTGGCCGGGGACAGGGCCAGAAGCTGCAGCATGCCGCTGCAGGCAACTGGGCCCCTCATCCCCAGCTGGGGACAGGGATGGAGTGGCCGCAGCTGCTGCGGGCAGCTGAGCCCCGGATCCCCGGCTGGGGACGGGGTCAGGAGCGGCCTCCATGGTTGAGCCCCAGTTCCCCAGCTGGGGACGGGGCTGCCACGGGCGGCTGGGCCCTGGATCTCCGGCCCGACTGGGCTGGAGACTGGGGTGGGGCGCCCGCCAGACCCGGTGCACTGGCGCTGGGATTCAGGACACGTGCCCCGGGTGCCCAGCACCAGCGACGCCTCTGAGTCCAGCATTTAGGCCTGTAAAAATAGAACATGGAGCCAGAAAGCTGTGTTCTGGGGCCTGCTATTTTTAAATGGTGGGCCCTGGAGCGCAGCATTCCAGTGCCAAATTATATTTTTAGGGACCCTGGAACACTGAGCCCCTAAAAATAGTGGTCCCTGGAATGGCGTTCTGGAGTATTTCAGCTTACTTTAAGCCAGGGGTCTCAAACACACAGCCCGTGGGCTGCATGCAGCCCCTAAAGCTATTTCCTGCGGTCCGCAATGACACAATCATTACCGATATTTGCAATATCATTGTATGGAAAGGTTTCAGTGGTGCAGCCCTTGGCTACCGTACTGATCCTCAGGTGGCCCTCTGCTATTCCTCATGCGGCTCTCATGGTGATTTGAGTTTGAGGCCCCTGCTTTAAGCCCTGATTCCTGCCACGTGTATCTCTAACCTGTTCTTAAAAACCTTCAGTGATCAAGAGTCATCAGCCTCCCTAGACAGTATGTTCCAGTGCTTAAGTACTACTCTGACAGTTGGGAAGTATTTCCTAATGTCCAGCCTCATTACTTCTTGTCCTATCTTTAGAGAAGAACAATTTTTTAGCCTCTTCCTTTTAACTAACTTTCATGTACTTGAAAAGAGGTGTCATGTCCTTCTTCAGACTAAACAAACCCTTTTTTTTTTCTTCAGTCTTTCCTCATAGATCATATTTTCTAGGCCTTTTTGTTGCTCTTCCTTAGACTTTTTTCAGTTTGTCCATATCTTTCCTGGAACATTGCACCTAGAATTGGACACTCCAGTTGAGGATTAGTTCTTGTGTCTTGATTACAAGAAACATTCTGGAATGCTGTTTTCTTCTTTTGCAACAGTATTACACTGTTGACTCTCATTTAGCTTGTGATCTATTATAACCCCCAGATCCTGTTCAGTGATATTCCTTCCTAGGCAGTCATTCACTCTTTTGTATATGGTCCATTGATTGTACCTTCCTAAGTGGAGTACTTTGCCTTTGTCAGTATTGAATCTTATCCTCATTTTTAGCTGTATTCAGTTCATTTCTCCAGTTTGTCCAAATCATTTTCAGTTTTAATTCTATCTTCCAGAGCACTTGCAGCCTTTCTGAGATTGATATCATCCACACTTTATAAGCATTCTCTCATTGCCATTATTTAAATAATTTTATGCAAATATTGAACTGAACTGGATCCAGGACAATCTTAGCAGTACTCTATTCAGTATGCCCTTCCAGCTTGACTATGAACTGGGATAGCTACTCTTCAAAGCGTCCAAAGAAGTGGGATTTTCTCTCATAAAAGCTTCTGATAAATAAGTTTGTTAGTCTTTAAGTGCCACAGGACTCATTGCTTGTTTTACTTTGGGAAGAGATATACACTCACTTTGCTCCATCTAAGTTGTATATCCTTAGATTATTTATGAGAAGGTAATGCATGACAATGTCACAAGGCTTCCTAAAATCAAGCTATAACACATCTCCTGCTTCCGACCATCCACAAGTTTTGTTATGCTATCAAAGAGAGCTGTTAGGTTGGTTAGGTATTATTTGTTCTTGACAAATCCATCACCTTCTAGATCAGGGCTCTCAAACTCAAATCATCACGAGGGCTGCATGAGGACTGGTACAATAGCCCAAGGGCCACTGAAACCTTTTCATGCAACGATGATAGTGTTGTTGCGAGCCACAGGAAATAACTTCAGGGGCCACAAGTTTGAGACCCCTATTCTGGATATTTGCAAATTGACGGCTAAAATATTTTTTTCCATTATCTTTCCAGGTGCTGAAATTAAGCTGACTGGTCTATAATTATTCCCCCAGTTGTTCTTATTCCTCATTTAATAGATTAGCTTTATCTTTGCCCTCTTTCAGTCCTCTGGAGTCAATCCCATCTTCCATGATTTTTCAAAGATAATTGCTAATGCCTCAGACATCTCTTTCTCCTGTGATTCTGTTGTGGAAAAGGAAAAAGGGCATGATCCTACAAGAGTATGGAGAACTAAAAGCATAATCTTTCCTCTTTTTAAGCTCCTCCCCTCCCCTGCCTTGTGTGTGTGTGGGGCCTCATAAAGGAAAACTGAACTGAGAGGTTAAAGTTTTGGAGGTAGCTGCCTTATTCTCTGAATATTCAGGTTTGGTGGCTGAATTCTGTTTTCAATTACAATTGGCTTAAATCTAAAGTCAGTTGAGTTTTGAGGGACTTACACCACCTGAGTAGAATTTGGCCCGGGGTCTAAGGGTAGAGCATAAATCTTAACTACCAAGAATATAGATTTTCAGCAGGATGATTAATGATAGGAAAATTGAAAAGGTTGCACAAAATCTTAACAGTGTTATAGAGAGAAAAATAAGATTTAGTTCACTTGATAGTAAACCATAGTACTTCTGATCAGTACAGAATGCCACCTTGTGGAAGTTGTGGGATTTATCCTTTCTTTCATCCTAAAATTTCATCATCCATTCTATCTGGTTTTAGTCAGACCAGGCACTTATATTAGAGCGTAGGCTTGCACTGGGTTATAAATATTGCACGTATCATCTGATGTTCTTGTGTGCTCTATTAATTTCATTTTTGGGTATTGAGTGTATAACAACATATTGAAGCATAACACAAAATGGAAAGTAAAAAGCTGTGAAATAACAAGCTAAAAACCATCTTCCATTGCATAGAATCTTTTCAACCTGTGATATCAACTGCAGGTGGTCATTGGAACAACTGGTGTTGATTTTAAAAGGCTGGCTAATTATAGTACTGCTGCTTACTTGTTCAGCTGTAAAGCTACAAACCTTGGGACTCGTAATCAGATCACAAGCTTCAGTGTGTAACATGATCACTGCCATGGTCAGGAAGGAATTATCCTCACTTACAACTTGCACAACTGGCCAGTGAGTTTGTCTTTCTTTGAGGCATCAGGTATTGGCCACTGCTGGAGCAGGGAATATACCAGGCTTAGATGGCACAGTTGTCCAGTCTGATCTCATGACTCTTGTATTTTCCACTAGGAAGGAATCCTCTCTCAGATGCTTTGATAACCTTTCCATTCAGCATTTGACTCAAACTGCATTTTCATAGTGTGTTCTGCTGGCCTGTCTTCAAAAGGTACAGGCATCTTATTGGTCTCTGGCATCTTTGTTTCAAAGACTGAATTTCAAATATCATCAGTTTCTTCTCGGTCATGGCATTGTGCTGAATGGCCACACAGATTGCTCATGCTAGGGTGATGGGTGGCCCTCCTTGTTCCTGTAAGCAGGCAACTTGGCATAAAATATTACAGATTTTCAGCATTCATTACTCTGAATGTCTGGATCAATTGTCTGTCCCTTGTGGAAGTGGATGAAAAGTTCATGCCTCTTTGTCCATTGCTTTTCCCCTCAGCCTTGGGTATTCTGTTTCCATTTTTGCACCCTTCCTGTGGAGTGCTTAAGTCTTATGACTTTGTCGACTTCCTGTGCTTTGCTAGTTCTCTTTTCTCAGCTCTGTTGTCTTCTTTTCTAAACAGCAGTCTCATCCTGCCATGTTGATTTGCCTGCCTCCCAACCATCTAAACAAATGTACTCTTTATCTGTAAGGCTTTCCTGGAACCCCCTTCCTAGCTTCCTCCCTCTTCTGAACTCAACCTCTGTCCAGCATCTTGTTAGTTTTTTCAAAAATAAAAATGACGCTGGAATGTGTGTGACTCATTCTTTCCTCTGCTGTTCATTGTTTTCCTTTTCCATTCTCATGCCTGATGCTGTTTCCCTTTGTTATCTCTTGTTTACCCGGTCTCAGACTATCCCGTTAGCTATCATCCCTCCGCACATCTGACATCTCGTTTGTCTTTCCTCTTGCTTCTTTCCATTTATCTGCAAGGACTCTTTGTTTCCTCTGTTTGAAACAAACCACCCCTGAACCCCATCTGACTCTCCAGTTACTATCCTGCGTTACCTCCCTTCTCCCTTTCACCTGTTTGGTCTTTGAGTGTGCTTTCACTTCCATTGCCTAGACTTCTCTTCTCTAACTCCTTCCTCCAGTCTTAAGGTTTCCAGGACTCTGTTCACTCCTTCATTGTTGCCCACTGCTGTACCCCCTCTGAAAGTGGTTTATTCTCTCTTCTACGCCAATCTGTTGGCTTCCCTTAAGGTTTTGTTCTAGATCAGATCCTCATGTCTTCTCCCCTCCATCTTGGCATCCTTATCATCCTTATCTATTCAAACTAAAAAAGTGTGGCTAGTTCAAATAGAAGTTAGTTTGAACCAAGAAAAACATGCTTAGTTCAAACTAAAAATGCAAATTAGTTTGAACTGAGTTAGTTTGGACTAACCCGCTGAACTAAAGAATTTTTTAGTTCAGTGTAGGCAAATCCTAGTGTAGACAGAGTTCAAATTTACTGCCAGTCTCTGAAACATATTTAAATGTTTAATGACAATGATTATTTCTGAGCAGAGTGCTGAATGTGACCATATAGGCATTGGCAGAGAGCCCTGCGTTGGTGACTGAAAACAAGCTTCTCACTTGCTTTTCATGTTGATTTCAGTGCCTGTGGAAAAGTTTTATTGTTTACTGTTTAAATATTTGGTTTCCTTCCATAACAGATAAATAATTGCCAGTCATTTCCATTGGATCCCATGTTGCTGTTGGCTTAAATGAAATCTTTTTTCAGCAACGTGGGCCCCCCAAAGCTTAGAAATGGAGATTGCAATGACTAACTTAAATGCCTGTTGAATGGTGAGAGGTGCTTCTCATCCTGTGAACTTTCAAACTCTTGGCCTGAACAAATGGCTGTAGTTCTCATCTAACAATCGGAGCAGCTGCGCCATGGCGTAGATTCCTGAGAGAGGTGGTTAGGGCACCATAACTGCAGAGATTCAAGGACAAAGTCAATGAAGCCATTGCTGAAAGTGAGTTAGCGAGTAGTTCCACAAACCACAGACTGGGTAAACCTGAAGTGATTTTTATTGGGAAAGATATGGAAAGAATACGAATACATGTAATAATACATTAAATAATCTATTTTTCTCTCGCCTCTTAAAGCTATCACGATCTTAAGGATAACAGATACCAGTGGCTTTTAATCAGATGGCTAGATGGGTTTCAATAATGAAGCTAATTTCTATTGTCTAGTCTGTTTAAACCATATTAATCGCTCAGATATCTGAGTGCCAGCGATTCTTCAGCTGGAACTAAGTGATTTTCCCTGTGGACTTCTGTGTTTAAATGTGAAACCTTTGAAAAACAGATAAAAGGGGAGAGAGTGCTGAGGCCAGAGGGCCTTTCTAGGGAGTGCCCTGAAAACGACCAGAATGTCCTGCAAAAGTTACTCCCCCTGAGCAGAAGGCTCCTCTCTAGCTTGTGTTCTGTTCCTCCCTGTGCACGGCATTTTCTCTGATCAGAAAAGGACAAAACAGGGTTCTCTTTAGCTCCCAGAAATCAAACCCTGACTCAGATGAGTGTGAATGTGAACATTTGTTGTTTCAGGTGTTATTTTCCTGCGGTCTGTAAGGCAGCAAATGCACAAAGACCAGCTTCCATTTGAATCTGGGCTTCTCATGCAGCAAAAGCACTTATGCGTAGGATTATTTCAGAGCACATGACTAATGCCATTGAAATCAATGGGACTATTTGCATGGCTAAAGTTAAGGATGTTCTTTTCTATTGGGCTGGATTAGGACCATAACGCTCAGCACCTGGAAGAAGAGAGCCCTAGCTTAGAACAGCTACTAACTATTGAGCGTGCGAGTGCCAGCTGTGGGACAGGGCAGGATGCACGTGTTCTATGAGGCCAAACATCAGGCGAGACAGACCTTTGCTAATTCCTGACAAGTGTTCTGGTGCTTTGCTGTGGCTGACAGCCCAACAGCAGCACTTGCTGGAACTGATGCTGGAATTAACGCTTTGTGGTCTTCTCCTTCCTACAATTGTTGTGGTTTGATGGCTGCACAGTGCTTCTAGTTTCGGGGTTCTCTTCAGTCCTGATCTCACTGATGCCAATGGGAATTTCACCTTTAACACCAGTGGGAGCTAGATTGGGCCCTAATGCAGGGGTCTCAAACATGCGGCCTGCAGGCCATATGTGGCCCCTGAAGCTATTTCCTGTGGCCCACTTTGACACTATTACTACTAATATTTGCAATGTCGTCGTATGAAAAGGGTTCAGTGGTGTGGCCCTCATGGTGATTTGAGTTTGAGACCCCTGCCCTAATGCATGAAATACTGTAGAAAGCTGTCTCCAGACACTGCCTAGCTTCAATGCATGTTCACTTGGTTTCAGCATCTCACATGTTCACGTTTGGGACTGGGATGCAGGAGCAGCCATTTTGAATCTGTAATAAAATAACCTGACTTATTGTAGCTACAATAAAATGACGGTTTTGACACTGTCAGCTTCCTGAACATTCAGAGTTGGCTGCTGTTTCAAGACACGCGCAGCGGGGGTGGTGAGACACATTTCCTGAACCTGATGCAAAATTGTTAAGAATGAAAATCAAAGGCTTATTAATTTTGTATTTACTTATTATTAGACTTGTGTTTTCCTTTGATTAGTCAGAGCCCAGAACTGAGATACAAGTGAATAGGATGTCATCTTCATAGGTCCTCACCTACTTAGGAATCTAAGTCTTGGTCTACACTGCCAGAAAATTCGATAGCAGTCAAAGGGGGCTACACAAGCTATGCAGAGTAGTTTGTGTAACTCCTGTCAGTTTCCTTTAGGGTGATGTCTTCACAGTGCTGCCCCACTTGAGAGAGTGGTTTGATTAACTTAGCGTGCCTTAAGTGACTGCTAAGTTGATCCGGAAAGATGGATTTGGTGGCAGCTCATGCCATCAGTGTAGATGTGGCCTGATTTTGCCTCGTAAATCACAGAGGGACAGCAATGAGGTCAAACAGACCGAATCCTAGATCCAGCCTGAAGAGTAGGACCAGGCTCTGGGCAGAAGGGTAGAGAAGAAATCTGTCTCCAGGAGGCAGAGTTGTAATGATTTTATAATTCCCTCTGAGACCTTCCCTCCCTGGCCTATGGGCATTAAGGTAAGCATTATACATGGTCTCCATTCCTTGTGTGCTGCCCCTGAGGAATGAGGTCCCATTCATGAGCACAGGCTATTGTGCACCATTCCCTCAAATACTGTTCTTCCTCTTGTGCATCAAAACTGTGCCTTCTTCCACTGTCTGGAGCCAAGTTGCAGGGGCATTGGTGTGATCTGCTCATCAGTTCTTAGAAAGAGAGAGAGAACTGTGCCACACAATCGCTTTGATTAATGAGGTAGAGCAAGGTAATTCTGTAGATAAGAAACTGAATTTCAAACATTCTTTTTGCGCCAAGTAATGAAGTGTTACAGCTGATCATTTTGCCAGTTTAAAACTTATGAACTTCTTTGCTGTTTGGAAGATTAAATATGTGACTTTTCAAATACTGGAACCTCTTTCTCTCTCTCTCTCTCTGTTTGCAGTTATGTGGCTGTGGACTTTTGGGCGTGGGAATATGGCTTTCCGTGTCACAAGGAAACTTCGCCACATTTTCACCCAGCTTCCCATCATTGTCAGCTGCCAACCTCGTCATTGCTGTTGGTACAATCATCATGGTGACTGGCTTTCTGGGATGTCTGGGTGCTATCAAGGAAAACAAGTGCCTCCTATTAAGTGTAAGTCACCTGTATTGGAAGTAAGGTATAACATTTAGGAAGTGTGGGTTATTGACAACTGAAACTCTTTGCCAAGAATTGGATAGATTCTCCATCACTGGCAGTTTTTACATTCTAAAAGATATGCTGTAATTCAAAGAGAAGTGTTTTTGAGGTAAGCCTGTGGCCTGTGTTATACTGGTGGTCGGAATCTGTACTCTTTGTGATGATTAGTGAATCCCACTTCTCTACTTACTTTAAAAATGACCAGTGTGGAAATGAACATATTAGAGAATAATGTTTCTATTGACTTTTAAAACCAATGTATGGAGTACAGTAGCAAGTATTCGCTATTAAACTCCCTAGCGGGATTTAAAAATCCTCTTCCTTTGGTGTTGTGTAGTGAGAGTTATATAGTGGAATGACAGCACTGCTTGGTCTATTCAAAGGGCAATATCAACGCATATATTTATTTTTACAAGCTTTCACCCTACCTAGGTGCTTCAATAAATTAAACATGAAATACAAACCAGGAACGATCCCCAATGTACCGTTAAGCACAAACCAACTGCCAGGCAAGCAATTCATCCGGAAATCTCAACATTAGAAGATTTGTCCTAAAAGCATTAACAATAAGAACTGCAAAAATCCACCATCATTCTTTATCCTTTGCCTTATCAAAGGCCCAAGAAAAATACTGTGCTCAAAAAGTTAACAATTCTGGCATCCATTGGGCCATGCAGGTTAATAGTTTTGAGCTCTTGGTGGACCTAAACGGGAGTGAAACCTAGACTCTGCCAGCAGCCCCTTCCTATTTAAACCCAGTGAACTCCAGATAAATCACCTCTGCTGGCTGGAAGTGCAATATCTTCCTGTGAGGACAGAGTCAGGTTCCAAGCCATTAAGGGTTAGCAGGGCGGTAGTGATCATATAAACATGAATATTTTCATTTTAAAAAGGTTATTTAAAATAGCTACCATGTTACTAATGTAACATAAGGTTGTTATTACAGTTGGAGGCGAATTTTCTCTTTCCTGTTATTTTTGTTGACAAATTCCAAAGGGGTAGCTGTATTAGTGTAGTTCAGAAAAACAAAGAGGGAGTCTGGTGGCACTTTTAAAGACCAACAAATTTATTCATCACCTGAGCTTTCATGGGAAAGATCCCACTGCGTTAGATGGTTGAAATTTTTTTTTGAGCATCTGACAAAGTGGGATTTTCTCCCACGAAAGCTCATGTGATGAATGAATTTGTTAGTCTTTAAAAGTGTCACCAGACTCCCAGTTCATTTTATTTTTTGTTTTTCATTCAGTTTGGACAGTTGAAATAGGCTTTTTAATTTTACTCTCTGGATCTTATACACTTAGCTGCAATGCTGCTGTTTGTGTTTCCAATGATGTGCAGGGTGTTCCCCTTTTTAAGAAGTCCCTGGGTTGAAATATTTAAAAAATCATGAAAATATTTCTGTTCATGCTAGAATTCATTGGTAAAATGCAAAATTTATCTGCCATCATCTCTCTACATTTTGAAAGTGCCTCAGAAAATAATAGCAAGGGGATTTAAGGGCTTGTTTGCACTGCTCTGCCATTTGGACAATGGAGCATGAATAGCCAGGTGCACCAAAGTGTTGCATTATAACTTCTCTGTGTGAACGCTGCAGGCACAAACTAAAAAAAAAAAAAAAAAATGACTCACTTCACCTCCCTGTCGTCTTGTTCAAAGAGGACTTAAAACGAACTAGGAACCTTTCAATTCATGCTTATGGCATGTGTACGTCTACTCCCCTGTAGTCTGAACTGTGGGGCAATGTAGTCGTGCCTCTAAAAACCCTGGATATGACTGGTCTGTTGGTGTACTGTACACTTCTGTGAGTCTTTAAAAGTAATGGCAAATACTTGATCTCACACTTGGGGAGCAACCCCGGAGTAAGTAAGTGTGTTCCCATGACTGAGCATGTATCCAGTCTAGGTTATGGCTACATTGCAGTCAGAGGGGTGACTGCAGCATGTGTAGGCCTACCTGAGCTAGTTTTGATGTAGCTCACTCACGTAAGAATGACAGTAAAGCACACAACAGCACAGGCTAGGTGCTGGGTAACATACCCAGAACCTGTACTGCTGTGATTTTTCTGCTTTTGTTGTTCAAGTTAGTTAAATCAAAGCTAACTTGGGTGTTAGCCACATGGGCTGCACTGATACTGATTTCACTGTGGACATACCCTTAGTGATTGGCTGCAAACCAGTACTGAGATTTGAAAAGTGCTATGAAAGGGCAAGAAATTATAATATATAATAATATATTAATATAATTTTTGCACCATAGTAGTAGGCAAATACAATTAAGTCTTATCTGCTGAGAAGTTGTCCCTGCACCAGAGGAACTTTATCTTTGTGGCTGCAGGCTTTGCCTGCACTCACTTTGCTGAACAGGCTGAGAAATATGCTGAAATTATCTGACTTCTATACCCGGGCCCCAGTGATCTGCACAGTCAAGAGATGAAACTCGTGTGATGTAAACATTGTTAAAGGCAGTTTTACACTGACACTCGGAAAGGAGGAAATGATAGCTAGGCTAGAACCCACGTCTAGTGAAAGCTTAGGCTGGGAAAATTGAAATCCAGTAATGCCAGAGTTCTGGAGAATAATAATATGAATGAGATAATTTTGTAATTTGAAATCTAATGTGTAAAGTTGTGGAGACGAAGCGGTAGTAAAGGATAGGATATGTTTGTGAGCCTTGACTCGCAAACTATTGTAGACTTTAAAAATGTACTGAATATCAGCCTCCTACTGGACAGAGTTTAAAATGCTCAAGAAGTTCTGTGGTATGATGAGTGTTGTCAGTGCCCAAATATATAGCAGATAGATGGCTGGATTATGTGAAAAGTAATTCATGAAAGGAAAAATGATGTGAAGTATATGCTGCATAAAAAAGTTCTGTATAGGGCAAGTAGGTGAGAGCAGTCCTTACATGAAATATTTGGGATTTTCACAGGTTACCTGTAACACCTGTCTGTATTGCATTGGAGAAATTGTGTTTTAAAACTGGTTTGTCAAGGCCACTGGCTTTTGTCTGGTGTGCTTGAACCTGTCTTTATTTAGGAGTTGGGTATACATTTTTATTTTTCTTTGTTCCAGTTCTTCATCGTTTTGCTGATAATTCTCCTGGCAGAACTGATATTACTCATTTTGTTCTTTGTTTATATTGACAAGGTAAGCAAATATTCCTCTATTAGATTCATTTATCAGTTCCTGGCAGCTAAGCTGTTTTTGTTTGCTTTTTCTAACCAAAGGTGTACTCTGATTCTTACTTTTCTCTGTGGAAATTGTTTTAACCTTGCGATTTTCACTTTTATGTGTGCATCCTCCACATGATAAACTTGGGTTCACTGCTCTATTTTGTGAGCTAACAAGACAAAACTTAACCTGGGTAAATCTAAGCAAGCTCCATTCACTTCCCATGATTACAGGATGAAGCAACCCTTTCTGATTACAATGAAATCAGACTCAAATGGCTTTTGTTATATATTTCACCATTCAGGTTTGGGATTTATATGTTTAAACTCAGCTCACTCACTGGTTTCTTCTGAAATTATGTGCCAGTTGTTTGGATCCTTGTTTTGCAAGGTGGCAACTTATTTGAATATACAGCTGGAGACGTCCCTTATTTTTCAGAGGTTTTAGGCATTCAAAGTACTGATTGAAGAAAGCAGGAGCATCTGATGCTCAGCACCCCTGAAAATCAGGCTTTAGGGGAGTCACATTGGACACCATAAACTTTGGCCCTCAAAATTCTTGAACCTATTTGAAAAGTTGTCCTTAACTTCTGTGTGTCTCATATACCCTATCTATAGAATGAGGATAACAGTATTACCCTCTCTTCCATGGCTTTTTGTTGATTTGAAAACAGTTTGGCTATGTCTAAACTATAGGGCTCAGTTAAGTCTACTTAATAAGGTCTACTTAAAGTCGACTTCAATAAGTTGACTTAGTGAGGCCCCATTTGTTTAAGTTGACTTTATAAAGTCAACTTTAAGTAGAATTTAATTACCATATATAGTTGCGTATATGCCGAGCTTTTTATGCCTTGAAATTGCCTTTAAAAAAGACTTGGCTTATGCACAGGTCAGGCCAGCAGAGAGCAGCCCCAGCCCTGGAGTTTGTAAATCTTCTGCCCTGAGCATGCAGTGAGCATGCTCAGGGTGGGAGCCCCAGCATGTGTCCGGAGCGGCCATGCTGGCGAATCAGCCCAGGCAGGGGTTAAAGTAAGGGGCAGGAGCCCCAGTATCTGTTGTAGCCACCAGAGCCAGGTAAGGGGGTCTTGGTGTGGGGGTTGGCCAGGGGAAGCCAGCCTCAGGGCCTGGGGGTTAGGGAGGGAGTCAGGGAGTTCAGAGGGGGGTCAGGTTGTCCAGGGAAGCTGGTTGCACAGGGTGGAGGGGTTAGAGGCTTGAGGTCGCACAGGGACCTCGGCTTATATGTGGGTCATGCGTTTTCCCGTTTTGGTGGCTTATTACTGGGGGGGGTCAGCTTATGCGTGGATTGGCTTATATGCAAGTATATATGGCAAGTCAACTTAATAAAGTCAACTTTAAATGGGTCGCTGGCTTAAGTCAACTTCATAAAGTTGACTTAAAAGGCTCTACTGCACTAAATTGACTTTATTAAGTCAACTTTAAGGGCAGGAGTTATTAAGTCAACTTAAGCAAGTCCTTAAGTTGACTGAATGAACTCCAGATGTGGCCAGGGAGTTGCTTACGTTGACTTAAGCCCCTAGTGTAGACATAGCCCTTGAGACGTACAGAGAAAAGGCGCAAAGAATTAAAGTGGGGCTGGGATTCTTTTGTTTTATGATCTTATCAAATGAAATAGGTCAGACTCTACTGGCAGGAAGGAACATTGGAATTTATGGCTTGCCATGAAATGTTGGAATTTATAGCTTGACCCGTCTAACTTCACTGCAAACTTAACTTACCTGTGATTGAGTTAATGCCTCTCAAGTCAGCCAAGCTCAAGTGAGAGGGGAGAAACTGCAAAATAACACACAAGCTGTACAGAGTGTTTGGATTAGCAGCACAGAATGACAGTGTTAGCTGCTGATGAGCTATACTAGGGCCAGCTGTAGCCTATCACCACAACCAACCCCACCACCCCACTTGAGTTAAGGCGCTGTGTGTGTAGACGAAACTCAAGATAGAGGCAACACTCGAATAATAACTTGAGTTAATTCTACAGCGAAGACAAGCCTAGTGTTATTCTTTTATGTGTATGCACAGCAAGCATGTTGCATGTGGTTGAGTAGCATGTCTTTGGAGATGGCCCAGGTTGTCTGTGACCTCCCCCCCCCACCTCTCCCAGTACATTTATAAATGGGGAAAAAATGGTGAATTTTTATTCAAAGATGCTGTCGGCGGAGAGGTGGCTTCTTGATTTCTCTCTATATGCTTTTTTGTTACCTCTCCATCCTTCAAAAGAATTTAATAATACTAAATCCACAATTTGGCAGGAAGGAAAACTAATGCTTCATGGTGTAAGGGGAAATAAAGGTGGCGATTTTCATCAGTGCTGTTTGTATCTAAGAGTAGTAAAGATGGTGCATGAAGACAGGGGTGTACCTGTTGAACACCGTCATTTCACCATACTGTTTGTGTTTTGTTTTGGTGTGAAATAGGTGAGTGACAATGCAAAGAAAGATCTGAAAGAAGGTCTTTTGCTTTACAACACCGAGAATAATGTGGGACTGAAGAATGCATGGAATATCATTCAAGCAGAGGTAACACATTTGCTTTATTTAAAAAGAAAAAAAAATAGCCGGGTCTCATTTTGTTAACAGTTTGCTGTGCCTCAACCCATAACTGGCAAGGAGGTGATTTGATAGCAGTCAAGTACTTATATAACACCTTAGATTCATAAAGCACCTTGGGCGTTCTTTGGGATGAAAGGTGCTTTATAAAAGTAAGATGTTCTTCTTGAGATCCACTGAGACTAGCAATGTGACAGAAATACCAGTAGAGCAAGTTATGATCTATATAGGAAAAATAAAGGAAGAAAAGGAGTTGATTTGTTAGGATTATAATCACAAACCCTGAAATGCCATGGGATGTGAAAGTAGCAGGAAACCATGGGATTAAGTGAAATGGATTGCAGATAAGATTTTGCTTGGCAGAGTGTTTTCTACTGGTTAGAGTATAGATGTGGGAATCCAGGACCATGGGCTGCCATTCCCAGGTATGCCACTGATTTACTGGTCACAGTTTTCATTGTCTAGGTTTGTGCATCTCCAAAATGGATATAATGAAACTTACTGTCCACACAGTGCTATTTTTGAGGTTTGTTAAATGTTTGCTGGTGCTTTTTATGTTCTCCTGGTGAGAGGTGTTATCCAAGTGCAAAAGTTGAGACACAAAGTTGTGGGTTCAGTTAACAGAGGGTTAAGAGAAGTAACATTGCTCAAAAGGTTGGTTAGTGAAGTTTGTTATGACCCTCTTTGTGCTTTGCTGGTAGATGCATTGCTGTGGAGTTACTGACTATACTGATTGGTTCCCTGTCCTGGGTGAAAACACTGTCCCAGACCGATGCTGTATGGAAAATTCCCAAGACTGTGGACAGAATTCTACTGATTTAGTGTGGAAAACGGTAATGCTTGTTCAGTTTAATTTCATTTTCTTTTTTAAGTGCATGCATGAAACAGGCAAGATTTATAATTGTTTTTCTCTTTCAGGGTTGTTACGAGAAAGTTCAAATGTGGTTTGAGGAAAACAAGCATGTTCTTGGAACAGTGGGGATGTGTATCCTCATAATGCAGGTATTGACAACACTGTGATCTTACATGTAACCCACATGTTCTACTATTGTAGTCGCATCTTCATCTGGCTATAGGTGTTGCTTGGCCCCTTACTAACCAACTAGTCAACGTCCCTCTTGGAATCTGAGAGCTTAGAATCTGGAAGAGAGCATACAGTTTTGCTGTACTCTGGCTTTTCAGTGAATTTATCCTTTCTGTGAGAGAAATTGGGAACTATTTCCTAATGCTTCATATTGCTGAATAAAATTATATATTTTGGTTTGGGGAAATAGTGAGATCTGGCATTTTTCATCCTTACATGTTCTCCATCATTAAGGACATGAAGAGGTTATAATTATCCTCCAGCAGAACTCATTCTTTCAGATGCAAATTAATTATTACAGAACCACTGCTAGTGCTGTTAAGATGACACTGCGTGATTAACTCTGGTTTCTAGCCTTCATAATTTTGATCCATGATGAAATGGACTTAGGTAGAGGGATAGCTGGATACTATCCATGTTTGGTCTTAAATCTAGGGACAAAATTGGTCCATCTGCTTCCAAGTGACCTAATTTTTTAGCAATTCAGATTTCTTTTACAAGCTTTAGACCAAACTGAGCAGGTAATCTGTCTGTAAATGAGGACACGTTATTTTGCCTCTGTTTTGAAAGTAGTGATGTCCAGTGGTGTCCTAGTTATGTCTACGTTGACATTCAGGATTCACTTACAGGTGTCAGTGAAGAACACTGTATTCAGAATGGTGGTCATCCACAGAGGATCACTCATGTCTTCCACTTGTGAAATTGGCATACTTTAAAAATATTTATTTTACTTAATCACTTGTGGGGAAAAGTTCTGTAGACTTTAATTAGAGAATTAATCTGCTTTTTAGATCTATAAAACCATGTCATAGAATGTAAAAGAGAATTCTACCTCATAGTGATTAAGTTCTTCATGTTAGTTTAATATATAAAGAATGGGAGATGTTTTTAAAAGGTCAGCAGTTTTGTGTCTTCATGGTGTCTCATGAGATAAAGATGATTTTAGAAATTTTTTCAGAAGCTGTTTCAGAAATCTTACAATGGTTAGGGTACTATCAGAGCAACCAAAACCTTTTGACTACCTTGCTACAGATCCAAGGAGAGTCTTGATGTTTTGTGTCTTAAAGTGTGTTATGCTTAGAGTAACTTGAGATATTAGGGAGCAGAGCTTCATACCTTTGTCAAATAGGCCAGATTTCCCATTCTTCACAAATAAAAACAACTCGCCTGATTAGTAATGGTAATATCTAGCTGAAAGTTCAATGTTTTGTTGCATTTTCACAGCTGCAGTGGTTGCCACTTAAAGAAAGACAATCAAATCAGCAATTACCCACTTAACCACATTACATTATCTTACATGGAATGACTTTTCCCTTACACTTGATAGCATAAAACTTTAGGCCAAATAGATCTTCAGCTACTTTGTGTGCAAACCCATTGCATGCTGTGCAGAACCTAACTTCTTGGTAACTATATAATCCATATGAGCTGGTTAATGTAAACCTCTGTACTATCAGCCACGTGAACTGAAGAGGCTCTGATAAAACCTAACAACTGCTCTGATTTGCTGTTACTGTATGACCTGATCCTATGTTTTACACCCCCTTGCATTTATTTTTCATTCTGTTCTGTAAGTTCACCCATCTTCGAAGCATCTGACAAAGTGCAATTTTTCTCCCATGAAAGCTCATGCGAAAAATAAATCTTAGTCTTAAAGTGCCACATGACTCCTTTTTTTTTCTGATAAAAGAATCAGCCAAACAACCAGCTGTTTTCTTTTTGCAGTTTAAAAAAGGGAATAGACATAGCACTCTGTTTTATTGTTTCAGTTCTGTTTGCTGTATCTTGAAGCTCAGGTGATTTTCTTGATGCTTTTTCAATTTTCCGATGCTAACTTGCCATGTGTCAGACTTGGAGGACAAGATGTTCAAAATTGACTAGTGATTTATGGAAACTCAGCTTGGGGCACCTTAAAGGAGGATATGTTTTCTACAAATTCACCTGCTCTCAGAAAGCCAGGCCTCTTTAAGGATCTCTAATGTTGAGAATGCAAAATCACTGATCACTATTGAAAGTCTTGATGTCAGAAAATTCAGATGCCTGTGGATAAAATACCATCAAGACAGTTTTAAAGGTATTACTGTATTTAGCACATTGTATTTGCTTTCTTTCAGATAGTTGGCATGGCCTTCTCCATGACACTCTTCCAGCAGATTCATAGGACTGGTAAAAAATACGATGCCTAAACCTTCAAAGTGTTAACTGCATCTACACCTCTGTCTTGCCATTAAAAACCAAACAAGTGAAAAGAAAACCAAGCTTTGCCCTGCTGAGGGCGTTCATCCCACCGATCAATCTACTTCATCGTTACTTGACTGATCACTAGCACAACTTGTTACTTGACGGATTTTTTTTGTTTCTGTTTTGCATTTGCCATTTATTTGCCAAAGAAGACAAAGAAAAATAATAAAAGCAAGTCAGTTTTCTATACTAATTCGTAGATCTACTATTAAACTTGCCCCTAACTTTATTTAAGAAAATACTTTGCTCTACTAATTTGTGTTAGACATGTAAGGATAAAGTGACAGATATGTGTTTAACTTCTAGAGAGAATTCTCTGAAGCCTTCCGATGAGTCTCAAACTGCTCAAACTTGGAAGACTTGGGAAAGCCACTCAGCCTGAGAGCTCTAGGAATCAGAGCTGCTCACTTGCAGCTTTTTGTACCTTATGGTGTATACTTTTTTTTATTATGGAGATAGTTTAGAATTTAGAAGCCTGATTTGTAATTGCTGACTGTTTTGTTTTTCATCTATTATATTTTAATCTGGGAACCACTGTGCGATCTGTGAAGGACACTTTTTTAAACATTAGTTTAAAAGGGGGAAATAAAGACACGGCTTTTCTAAAGTCCATAGCAAGGCTAAATTTAACCACATCTACTGAGCTACCCTGGGTTTGTGTGCTTACTATTATTGATGACAGACCTTGCAATCAGGTGGCTTATTACCTTCGGGCCGGAGAAGGTTGCCCTTACTTCAGGGCTTGACAAAACCCGCTTGTTAGGTTGCCATGGCGACTGGCGTTTGAAGCTAGGCTCCTAGGTCTGCTACAGAAATGCAGAGAAATGCCCTCTGGCAAACAGAAGTAAACTGCTGGTGCCTAGCTGGGAGCTAGTTTTGTCAAGCCCTGCCTTACTCTCCTTGGACTAGATGGTGAACCCCTTACTCTTAATTGGCACTGTTGTGATGCTTTCATCCACACTGAGTAGCACCTTACTCTTCAAGTGAGCCCATTAAATAGGACAACTCTGGGCATGATGCTATTCAGTGTCAGACCAGGAAGGGGCTCGCACTCTGGCCCATTGAATAGTAGCTTACTCCATGTAAGTAGTTCCATTGATTTTAGTGGGATTGCTTATGGTGCATGGTGCTGGTAAGCATATAAGGGAAGCACGATTAAGCCCTTGGACGGTTTGTGTCATTGTCAGCTCTTGTGAAGTTTACTTGACAGTAGTTGCAGTTTTGCCAGACTGGCAACATAGCTTTGAACAATGGTGGAGATGTAAAGTTGGTTAAAGGTAAGTGGGGGAATAGTGTGTCGTATGTCCCAGGAGAGTGGGGAAGACATTATTTACATTTTCACTCAATATTACACTCTGAAATCAATTACAAGAGAGGTGCTCAGAACCTGTTTGTATCTTTGCACATATGGTGTTGTCTTTTGTCTTCCAAGTTTTCCTTACTACATGGTAGTTCAGAATTTGATACAAAACACGTTTCTACCGACATTCCTGCTAGAAAACTTGAACATATTCCTCTCATGTTAGAATGCTGCTGCTTTCATAGTGGCCCCTGCTTATCTTTTATTTTGTTATTTTTTTGGCAGAGGTCTTTCTTACATTTTGCTGCTTCACAAAGGAAGGTATGAATGAAAATGAAACTTCAGCCATTTTGTGGACACTCTGGTTTTATTTTAGTTGGAGTTTACTCTCTAAAACTGAATATTTATACTGGTAATTTTAAAATGCAGTGTAAAGTGGATTTATGACACATTGGGCCCAGACAGCTACTGAAGTGGACAGATGTTTTGCCTTCTGCTGTCAAAGTCATGCAGTGATACTTACAAAGTCAAGGTCCTGATTCTCATTTACCTCAAAGCACTTTTGCACCCCGTGGCAGTCTAAGGGGGCCTTGAAGTGGGTGTTAATGTACTTTATGCCAACTTTTAGGCTCCAGTGCATAGTCAGAACAATGTAAAGGGCTATTAAATTAAAGGAGAATCAAGCCCTGAGAAACTAGTCCACCATTTTTAAACTTGGATGCCTACCAAAAGGCATCTATACTATCATTTAGGAGGGCGACATATTTAGGTGATGATAAGAGTTGTTGTGCACCTACCTACAGTTTCCACAGAAATCAGTTGCACTGAAAGGGACTAAGTCACATATTTGCATGCATAGAATGTGGAATTGGATGCCTAACTTCAGGCACTCGAAGTTGAACATGTTGTCTGTAATGCCCATGCTATTGGTGCAGGATAACATGATCAGTCGTTCCTAAATAGCTGTTTAGTTGTATATACCCTGTAGTTATTCTTCCACTGGCCTGTTGGTGGCTGATGTTTCATTCATATTTCCTTTTAAGACTTGAGAAATGAGGAGGGGGAAAAATAAAATACATAAAACCTGGTTTACTTTAATTGTAACAAAAATCGGGACCACGTGTCTGAGCTCTGTTTGAGACATTCTCTGTCAAGAACGGGAGCTCTGACATTGAGCATATTTGCTGCTATGCAAAGCTTCTAAAAAAAAAAAAAGTTCTAAACTTTTGGAGTTTATAAAATGTGTATCTTTAATCCATAGCTCTACTTTATCTTTTATGGTAGAGCTATTGTGCTTTCTTTTGTAAAATACCAATGTTTTCTCTCTCAAACAGAAGGGTGAAAAAATAAGCAAGACCAGAATGCTAGTCCTTCTAAAGTCGCACAGTGGTACCTGTTGAAATCTTAAACTTTAATCAGTGGTTGGTTTTTGTTAAAAAAATAAAAATAAAAATAATCAGTCGAACTGCATTTATACAAGTAATCTGGAAGGCAAAATACATAGTAGAAAACTAAGCTTATTTTGCCTTCCCTTAAAACTTATTTTTTTAGAATGCTCAGTTATGTTTATGACCTGCTAGCAACATAGATACTGAAAATTCTTCATGAATTCTTTTAGCATTTTAAGTACAGTATTAACAAAGATAATTACACAAACAGTATTCTCCAGTGTCAAGTTAGCTGACTATGGAAAGGGAATCAAGAGAGTAAACTAAACAAGATAGCATTATAGTACAGTAGTCGAATATCACACCGTGTAGTGGGAAAGCCTTTGTTTTGAAAACAAAGAAAAAGCAATACTGTTCTTAAGGTAACAGAAGTCAGCCATAAAAATCATTAGATTGGATTTGTTGGTATATAGCAGAGAAGATGTTAATTGTCCTTTAAATATTGTATGAAAGGGATATCCATCTTGTTCAAAAATGCACTTTGTTGCTTGCATTGGTGGATGGCTATCTGTGAATTTTTCCAAAACATTGCTTTGATTATTTAACTACACATTTTAGCATGTTTTTCAATAAAAACGGATACTGAGTAAAAGTATTTTAAGTGTATACAAATGTTTATTTGTATTTATATATGCATATATATATATATCTCATTGAAGCTCAGTTTGATTGTATCAAAGTTTTGTTTCTTTATAAAATGTCATTTTAGAATTTCGCATTCATGATATTTTGTTGTGCATTTTGCACCCAGTATTTTATATATAACCTTAAACTTTAGAGGAGTTCAACCTGATTGATAAAATTTGAACTTCAGAGAGTCAAGTAAGAGTTACAGCAGGATAAAGTGTCAATATTTAATTCCATAGCAGTGTCAAACTGCCAACAGGGAAAAAGGCTTTTTCTTTATGAAAGGTAACTGTTTATGCTTCCAAGCATGTGGCTTTCAAATCTCGGGTGTGTATGTCTAGAAATCAGGGCAATTTTCTGTGTCTAGCTCTTTATACTTACCCATATTCCTAATAAAAAATAAGACGAGAGTGCATTTTATTTCCACAGTTATTTACAACAGCTACTGGAAAAAGTAGTCAGCTACAAGAGGGGTTCATCCTCCAGGGGAATGGGGAGCTCATATGCCTGAGAGTAAGTGACTAGGGTTCAGAAATGCAGCACTACAGGTCTGAACTTGTAGGGTGCTAAATTGTGAGAAGCTGCAGGTTCTTGGTTTCACTGACCTCCAAGGCAGTCGATGGTGCCTGGTACATCAGGATTGAGGCCTCAGGAGAATGAAACAAAACACTTCAAAAAGTTGTCAGGCAGAATTTGGCAGTGGTGGGCGGGTTGTTAAATCCTTAACTTTTGACTGTGGCAGCGAAAAGTGCTCTGAAATTATAGGCTTAAAGCAATTGCTACAGGAGCTCTCAAGCAGCTTTTATGAGCAAATGTAAAGAAAGTGACCAGTGAGCTCTGCTGAGATTTCTGATCTCTTCATGTTTCACTTGACAAGGAATGGCTCCAAACTCTTGTACACTAAAGGCACTCAAAGAGATTAAAAATAAGTGACTTGCCAAAGGGTATGTTTGGGCAGGAAAAAAAGACTTGGGGCCTCTCTTTTGGTTTTATAAAGAAGGGCCAAAATGCTTTTGATGTTCTCTGTATGGAAAGGATTCCTTGTTTCCCCTTTCCCCCTTCTTTTTACTTTGCAAGTAGCAGAAAATTAATGTTGGTCTCCCCTCTGTTTTTCTAGAGAATTTATTGGAGGTCCTGGGTAATCTCTATTTGTTCTCAAATCTTAATTAAAAAGCCGCTGCTGGATCTTTGACATCCTTTCTCCACAATTTTACTTAGTGATTGGAGTTATGCATCAGAAGCATTTTAAGAAGGCTCGCTAAACATCCCTTCCCCTCTCAGTTGCTCGGCTTTTCCTTTTTTAGCTCTTGTGATGCCATCATTACACTAGTCCTTCAGTCACTGTAGAATCTTCCAGTCAAGAGACAGAACATAAATTTCTAATGGTTTTTACGTTTCAGTCCAAACCTTTCAGTGCTTCCTTGTACCTCATAAAAAAAAAAAAAGAGAGAGAGAGGACAAGACCATTTCTTTTTGCAGTGGTCACCCTTAAGCATCCCAGGGGTGTTCCTTTGGCCTATATTTACTGAGAGGTCAGTTTTGTAGACAGTAAAAATTAATTGCCAAAAGTTAAGCTTAACATACAAACCAGACGCACTTAAAGGTGGTTAGTCCATCCTTCTGTAGTTGACCTTACTGTAAGAGAACTAAAATTACTCCACAATAATTTCATAGGTAGTCCAGGAAATGAGTTTTGTGCCATTCTGTGTGCACTTTGGTGTGCTAGTTTACATGCACAGTTGGCCAGACTTAGATCCACTTGGCCATTTTTGCTTGCACAGAATTCTGATCTGCTTCACCGCCAGATATTTTGGGTGACTAAAGATATGTCCATGCAGCAGTTAGACACCAGCTGTTGGCCCGTGCTGGCACACCCAGGCTTGCGGGGACCAGGCTGTTCCCTTGCAGTGTAGACTTCTGGGCTCAGGCGTTTTGGACCCTCCCACCTTGCAGGGCCTGAGATCCCAAGTTGCACACAGCAATGAAACAGTCCTTTTACCCAAGCCCTGCAAGCTCCAGTCGTCTGGGACGGGCCAGCTGAGGGTTTTTCATTGGAGTATAAACATGCCCTGAGAGGTCTGTAGTGTGGGAATGCTGTGCAGTGTTTTTGCCACCGGGAAGACAAGACCAGGTTGAGACTTTTGCTTGGTACGTGTCCCCCAGCACAAGATACACACTTGATCTGCCTCCCCACTGCCAGTTAGTTTGGCTGTCAAACTGGGAAGGAAGGGTTGTCCTGCAATGAATTCTATCAGAATAAGAGTTTGAATTTTCATGGATGCAGAGAGGAATGGGGACAGAGGGAGGGAATTGGCTGCTGGGATGTTATACTCCAGGGGTAGGGCAAGAGATTATCAGAGGTTTAGGGAAATACTTGTAATAGGATCTTGGCTAGGGAGAGAAAAGCAAGCATCCATGCTTCATAGTTGGGGACTACCCATAAATTATGTAACTCATTAGGGGGTGGATGGGCCTTTAATTTTGAATGTTTGTCTCAGTGTGACACAGCAAGGGTAGGTGGAACTTGAAACTCACTGAAAAATGTTAGCTAATTTATGGACAGCCCCCAGTGATGGCTGTGTGTGAGGGGAGAGCAGAGAGGATGAAGGAACTCGATATGGCAGTATTTCTCAATGAGTGTGCCATGGTACACGGGTGTGCCGCAAAATTTTTTGAAAACCTACTCAAGGAGCTCTGGATTGGCTCATTGGCTTATAAGTATGCATGAGTTCATTTGGAAACTATATGGTGGTCCGCCTCAGATTAATTAAAGGTAGCAAGGTGTAACACAGCAGAGAAAATGTTGGGAACCACTGTGATATGGTATACCAATTAAAACTGTAGGTGCCTTTACCACCTAAAACCAAATATCAATTTGATAATATCTGGTGGCATTGCCGAACATTGATAGTGGTGTCATTTAAGAAGTGAAGCATGTGGCAAGGGCCGATGTAAATAAAATGCACTCTTTGTCTATTAGGAATTTGAATAGGAGGTATGAAAACCAAGTTACAGTTATACTCAAGTGAATTTCAATTGCCTTTGGAGTATTTTCCTTTGCGTGTTGCATTCAGTAACTGAGTTCTGATAATGAATCTATAATAGAACAATAAGATGAAAAGCACATTTGAAAGGCACAACTAGAATGTAATGTAACTCATCCACCCAGAATTTTTGATACCATACATTTAGACAAACTAAGCATATCATTTGTATTGCATCAGAGATGTTCTGGTTTATTGGAATAAAGATGGCAAGGAGAAAGAGGACATTTTCCCATCATATATATTTCTGGCTATCTAGTCTGGATGTAAAAGGGAAATGAGGGGAAGCAGAATGCAATAAGGCACAATTAGTATTGTGAAAAAATTTCCTTCTAAACTTCATTTGTTGGCTTTGTCACTTAGCTCACGTGTGAAACAGGGAGATATTTTTATACCAGAAATACACTTGCAGACCCGGAACATTTTTCTCTGTGGTAGCTTTTAGATCCTAATGTGCCATTCCATCCAGGTTACGTTCACACCGGTGTTCCTTCTATGCAATACCTACTTTAGCCTTTGTATGAATTATTTTGTATTAGTATTACAGACAAAAATAAAGGACATAAGAAAAGGGATGCATTATTGACCTTTATTTCCCCCCATCCCCCCACAAAAAACTTAGCAACTCCAGCTGTTAAAAGTAAGCCAAGAGATGTCTGTATTTAACAGCTGGGGTCGCTGAGAGTCCCTGATGTATAAATGCTCTAATTCCCGCCAAGGCTCTGTTATAAAAAATGAACGGTGAAGAGGAGCAGTGGAGAGAAAAGGTGATGGTATGGCTCCACAGGGAGTGATCTGAACAAGAGTACGGATAATGCTGGGTTTAGAGCGGTAATTGAAAATAAAATGGAGTTCTTTGGGTTGTGTGCCAGCAGAACCTACATTCTATTTTGTTCCTTGTAAAGCACTGGTAATGTGGTTGGTGCTACACAAGGTGCAGAAGAAAAGATAGTTCCTGCCCCAGAAAACATACCATCTAATAGAAACAGAGAACACCAGACACACTGAGAGGCAGTGTGTTTTTCCCTGTTTGGTTTGGCTCTCTCCTCTTTTTGCTGAAGAAGTTAGTCTTTCAGGAAGGACTTCAGTGTAAGGAAGGTGGTCACTTGGTGAATTGAGATGCAATGAATATTCCTCATGTAGGGAACAGGCATGGAGATGGGCACTGGAGCAAGAGATGAATGGGGCATCAAAACCAGCATCATGGGTCTTCAGAAAACGTGTGATGTTTCGCTGTGTAGGTGTGGGGCATTTGAGGTTATAGGTAGAGCTGAGATGCACAGTCTGAGAATCAGTAGCTGGTGTGAGCAGCTAACAGAACAGTGCGAGGGACTTCCTAAGAAAGTGGCACCAGTGTTTAGGAATTGATTTGTACAGGTGAAGACTCTCCCTTGAAGATACAACCAGTGTAAATATGAAAGAGGCTCAGTTTATGAATTTTCTACTGTGCCAGTTAGATTCTAAAGCTGAAATCTAGCAAACTGCATTCGCCAGTATATAAGAGAATCCAGTAGGTCGGATCATTCCTTTTTATTGAGTCTAGAGAGAGTTAGCTTATTAGTTTTAATGCTGGGTTCTTTTCAGGTCAACTTTTAATTTGAACAGTATTTCTCATATCAGGACACTTGTTTATTCTTAACCAGCCAACAATGTAGTAATTTACCCAGAACCCCAACAAATATATAATCAACAGTTCACTACTCAGAAGGAGACAAAAGCAATTGTGTGTACTGCACACATAATATGGTCTTGGAAGCAATTATCACAGATTATGGTTGAGGCTCAGCAGTTATATCAAGGAACAATGCAAATTACCAAAATTTTTAAATTACATTTGTTTATCATCAGTTCTCAATTCTTTAGACCCTATACAAATGGGGTACATTTGTCTTTAAGGCACTTTGAAGCATGTTTTCTCTTTAATGAGGTTGGTCCAAAAGAGACACGTTTTGAATATTAAAAGCAACTGCTTAAAGTTACTGTTTTCAGTTTCTCTCAAGTCGGTTTGCTTAGACTCACAAGTTTAAATCTAAGCTATGATTGTTGCTCAGCAAGATAACTTTCAGTTATATACATTAAGGAATAGAAGGGAAAATGCTGTCTTTGACCCTAACTCTGATCACTTCTTCTTAGCCCTGGGATGGGGGAGAGTCCTTCCCACATTTCTAGTCCAGGTGTTGGTCACACTTAGGGTTGTGCAGCTTCTTGTGTTGAATTCAATCAACCTTTTTGAACACACAAGAACTTTAGTTTCAGGGCTTTTGAGGGGGGGCAACCCTTTTATTCCCGTTGTACATATACCAAGTGTGTGCTGAGATTTTAGCCTTCGATTTCTTTGCTAACAAATTTATCATATGAGCTTTTGTGGGTGGGCACTTGAGCATCTAATGAAGTGGGATTCCACCCACAAAAGCTCATGCGATAAATAAATTTGTTAGTCTTAAAAGTGCCACAGAATTCCTTGTTTGTTTTGCTGAACTAGACTAACACAGCTACACCTCTGGGGTGTCTTTACTGTTTCCATTGGTATCCAGTAGATGGCAATGGTGTAAAATGAACTTCTTTAGTCCAGTTTTTATTGGAGGCTTTTCAAGTTTGATGCGTTTCAAGGATTGTAATTCATTATTAAGGCCTACTATCAGTTGGGGTTGGTTTCTCTTAATATCCCAGAGTTATACCATGATTTCTGTTTTCTAACACTTCTTCCTTATACCAGACAATTCACATTACTTCTAGACAAGTTCCAAAGGAACAGCTGTGTTAGTCTAGTTCAGTAAAAGAAACAAGGAGTCCTCCGGCACTTAAAGATTAAGAAATTTATTTATCGCATGAGCTTTCATGGGAGAAAATCCTGACAATGGGATTTTCTCCCACGTAAGCTCATTCAGTAAATGCATTTGTTAGTCTTTAGATGCCACAGGACTCCTTTGTTTTATTTCTAGACAGGAGTCGTGCAAGAATATTAGGCCCCTTAGATGATCCTTCAGACTTCCATACCCCCCTTCATAATTAGTGTTTGAAAATGAATCTTGTGCATTAATATGCATGAAAATTCTGCATTTATCATTACAGATTTATTTTACATGAAAAACAACACTATTATGATACTGTTTGTACATTCATTGTTCCACACTTTTCACAAGGATACGTGCTAGAAGAAATGTTCATTATAATATGTAATATGGCTTACAAGATGTATTATGATGTGTTCCTGCAGCAAAGTTGATCTTTAGAATTTAACTTTCTGTGCTTTCAGTTTAGCAAATGTAGAAATAAGTTCCTTCAGGTCTATGTTTTCTTCAGTTTCACGTTCTATTGACACGGTGGATAGTCCAACAAGTCTTTTGTGCATTATTGATGAACAAATTTATGTTCTGATCAACTTTTGCTTGGGAAAAACTTTGCTCACCACTGACCTTGGGAACAGGGAGGGACAAGCAGGTGCAGAGAGTACTAAATGTGTTGGGGACACTCTCTCTCTCTGCATATTTTTGCATACAAAGTTCCATACATCTTGTGTTGATGCAAATTTTGGAACTCATTTTGCAATGACTCACTATTCACTGCACAAATAAATCTGAAGCATCAGTATCTTTGCAGTCCCCATGTTTAAAACTTGCTCTAGCATCAAGTTATGTTCCATAATTTGCTTTGGGATGTTCTATACTGCGCATCACAGAAGAAGCCAAACTCAGAACTAATTTGAACCATGTCTGTAACTCTTTCTTCAGTTGATTGTATTCCTGTGTGAGGGACTGCAAAATGAAAGTTCACTTTGAATTTTTCCTTGGGGCTCTGAATTGGCTTGTCATCTGCTTCATATATGAATTATTTCCTCTTTCTCCTAATATGGGCCAGATCTGGTTCAAAGTGTGATGGTATCTCCAAAATCTTCAGCAAGTTCACATGCATCTACCAGTGTTTTCTCAAACCCTTCATCACTCCTGCAATCTATAAGGAGCTTCTCGGTTTCTCTCAGTTGGTTAATGGCATTAGGAATGTCTAATTCCTTCACTAGAAGTTGTTTGCTGGTCATATTGACCTCAGAGAGGATGTCATGCCACACAGCAAAAGAAACCACAAACTTGAAACTAGGAATCCTTTTTGCAAGAGCTTGTGTATCTACTCCTGAAGTATTGTGCCCCAGGCAGTAGTTTTCTGTTTGCCATAATACCCTGTCAACTGAAACAGGATGAGGAATATAATATGAAATTTTGGGAAATACTGCAAATATAAATACATGGAAATCTATATGTATGGCAATATATATGTATGTACAAATGTAGCCCTTTCATTTCCACTGCTGAAACCTGTTTGTTTACTTACGTAGTTTCATGAATATTTCATTCAGTTTTTTGCCACCTCCCAAAATTTGCTGCTTTAGGCAACTGACTAGTTTGCCTCGTGGTTGAACTGTCCCTGCGTTTATTATGCAACAGTTATTTACAATAAAAAAACAACAAAAAGACCTTATAATTTTCTAAATTTGTCAAACATACTCCATGCATTCTTGGATTACACACAAGCATTTCACTTTGCTCAGGATTTACAATAGAATGAGAGAGACAAGATGGGTGTGATAATATCTTTTACTGGAACAACTTACGTTGGTGAGAGAGACAAGCTTTTGTGCTTATACAGATCATACAGAGGTCAACAGGTGACCTGAAGACAAGCTCTGTGTGGCTCAAAAGCTTGACTCTCAGCAACAGAAGTTGGTTCAATAAAGGCTATTATCTCTCTGACCTAGTTTTTCTAATAGCATGGGATGGACACAGCTACAACTATACAGCATATGAGTAGAACAGGTATATTTTCGTATATAGAATAATGTAGATATCTACAAAGCAAACTAATTTGGGGTGAAAGACTGTTTTCTTTATTAAATCAAATATAGGGTAAATAATGTATAGTTTATACTTCGGAGTGAAAGCACTTTGCATAAGAAGGCAGTGTCTGACTCTTGCTTGGTAACTTGGAGTTCTTTTTAGCTAGGTTGGAGGGAAACAGAAGTTTATACATATGTAAATTCTGAGATATTCTCGCCTAGGTGATTAATATTACTGTCATTAGCTAATTTAGGACTTGTCTTCACTGATGGCAGCAAATTCACTGCTGTCAGTTTGAAATTTCTGATTGATTGATTGATTGATTGGATCTGTGAAAACTTGCTCAGATGATCAGGAAATTCGATCCCTGAACATCACCCTGGCAACTGTATAGCATTGAGTCAAAGGGAGACCCCCCCCCCGTCTTTGACTCAATACAGTGGACGTGCCAGGAGTAAGGAAGTCAAATGCAGATAACGCAAGTTATTTTAAGTAACTTGTGTATCTCCTTTGGACTGCCACCAGAAAGGGTGAGCAGTGTAGACCTGCTCTTAGTTTCTAGTCTTGAGAACAGAGGCGGCCTTAGACAATTGGGGGCCCTAGGCGAAGGTCCATTGTGGGGCCCCCTAAAAGGCCTACTATCGGCCCCCACTACTACCTTCCCTGTGGCCCCCGTCCCCCCTGCACTCTTAACTGCCCCATATCACCCCCAGGACTCCTTGTTTGTTTTGCTGAACCAAACTAACATGATTATCCCTCTGGCACTCGTAAGTTATTCTTGGGTATAATATTTTTAAAGATTTTCCCATCATGAAGCTTGTAAGTTGATCATCTTTCACTTAACATAAATCAGCTAATGCTGAACTACTAAGTGAAAAAAAGTGAACATTTTAATTTTTTTAAAAAAAGTATGAGCATGCATCATTAAATAAGAGGTGGTAACATTAATGATGGCTGAAAATAACTAAAATATCACATTTAAAATTTTGGTAGTCAAATCTTACAAATTTTTCATATAGGCTTGGGTTTATGTGCACTAGAGACATTTAATACAAATAATTATAATAAATAAAAATAAGTGAAAAGGAGGTTTCTAGTGTGTAGCTGTAAATGAAAAACACCAAATTTCAATGAAATTCTCTGAAGTACTCAAGTTTGTAAGACTCTGGACACCTCAAAAATATTAAATAGTAAGTACAAAAGAAGCTAAAAGATTACTTATCAAAAGAAGGACATACAGCACAGACATCACACACAGGTGTAATGATTGCTTAAGGGAAGCACTGTATTTAGATGTAGCAGCCTATACGGACCTACTGGTAACCTGAGCTAAAAAAAGCCAAAGTAAAAGTTGTCACAAAGTCAAAGGAAAAGACAAAAGAACAGGTAAAAAAGAAAAGAAAAAGTATTTCACAAAATTAAAAAATGGCAAAATAAATGGCCACACTGAGGAATTAAAAGCTGAGGCCACTGGAAAAGTTCCTGCTGTTGTGCTGTCTATTGCTTGCTCCTGCATTTTTAGCATGTCAGTGTGAAGGTGATGGGCAGAGAATGGTGAAATCTGCATTTCAGATGAAGCACAGATCCTAATGATAGCTTACCTTGATGAGCCAAACGTGAAAAGTGCTTAGGCTTCCAGCCCTACTAGCTCTGCTAGATGGGAACAATTTCTATATTTTTCTCTGTTTTCATTTCGGTCTACCAAATTGAAGATGGGTTCCTAGGCGGCTGCCTGCTTCGCCTACCCCAAAAGTCGCCACTGCTTGAGGAGACAGGTTCCTGACCTTGGCTGACATGTGGGTCCTTAAACACAGTGTCTCACAAGATGCGAGGCATTTTCATATTGCCATTTCTTAGGTCAATAATGTTTTTGTGATAAGCAGAGGTAGATAGCTCTTCTAATATTATTGCTGGTGTACTGACTCACCTGTGTCTCTTTCCCAGGCAGGTGGTTAAAGCACTCTACTCCAACTCAAAGGAAGCCCCTTTGACTTATGGAGTCAACAGGAGAGGAGCACAAAGACAAATGGGGTTAGCTCGCCATCAGCAAAGAAATTGAACTTTGGGTTTAGAAAGTCCTGCACCTGCAGAATTAGATGAACAGTGCATTTACATTCATGAAAACACGATCTTAACCAGGCTTAAATGAAATGCCACAAAAACCAGTTGGGGTGAGAGAATCTTCAGTAAACAAATGGTTAGCCTGCTAAATCAAGTTTAATCTCCAAAAAGTGTGCTATTTTATATATAACCTTTCCATTTCCTTTCTCCTTACTAACTCTCTCTCTCCTGCTTCAGATATTTCAAAGACAATGGAGAATGTTCAGATAGCCATCCCAAACATATCTCCAAACTCATCCATTTCATCCTCATCCATAACATTCAGCAACACTGCGTCCATCATGAACACCCTTGGGTTCTTGGATGACTATCCAATATGCCACCCTCTTCGTGGGGCAGCCTGAGGAAGAATTTCTGACCAAATGCACCAAGTCAGTGATATATCTGAGATACACTGATGATGTTTTCATCCTCTGGACGAATGACCTACACTCCTTTGTAGATTTCCACCACAGCTTCAACAACCACCACCCACCCATCAAATTTGTTTGTACTAGGACTGCAGAGGTGTTAAACAGCAACTTTACCAAGTGCGTTCTCTTAGAATATGCGTTGACTGCTTATGCTAAACAGTGTGTTCCACTTTGTATTTAGCTTTGACATGCAGAGTACATTTTCCAGACCTGAAGAGGAGCTCTGAGTACGCTTGAAAGGTTGTCTCTTTCACCAGCAGAATTTAGTCCGATTAAAGGTATTTCCTCACCCACCTTGACTCTCTAGTAATAAAGAAAGGAAACCTTGAATGTCTACAGCTCCTTTCCTTGATATTTTCTTAAGGGGCAAGATGAACGTCTGATGGGTAGAAAAAACATGAATCTGATGCCCCATTTAGAAAGCATGTTAGTGGGTCTGACAAAACACTCAACAGTCTGAGAGTGACCAAGCAACATGAGCTTGAATGGCAAGTTACTGAGAGCTTGAGGCTATCTTCCCTTTGGTGCATGAATAGAAGCTATTTTTTTTGTTTTGTTTTCACCTGGTAGGTAAGCCTGACTTGATCAACTTTCTTCTTGTCTGGAAGAGCATATCTCTGTGGTTGGTTGAGTGACTGCTGTTTGAGGCCTACTGCTGTGGAAGTAGGAGGTGGTTTGGTACCCATATTCTAGAACTATAGGCTGTGGTTTTAATATTATGGAGATTTATAAGCATATTTGGTTCAATCAGATTAACAGCATGATTTCATGATGATTGTTTTGTTTATCTGTCTTTGGTGGCTTTTTAGTTGTTCCAGAAATGTCTGGTTTTGGTGGTTAGCCAAAGAGGTTTATAAACAAGTATGCTTTGCTCTGTGCTCTACAACACACCATGTTTCAATTGATCAGCTTCATCCTTTAAAAATGACAGCAAAAAAAATCCTATTTTCTTTCTTTCTTTCCCTTCCTGCCATGGAGCCCTTTATTTCACTCCTACAAGCATTCATGTGAGATGAACACATGGTAAATCTTTAACATTTCCCCTATTACTGTAACATTGTCCTTTGTGCATGATGCGCTTCTAAATCTGCCAGTCTGCATGTTTTTGGGACCCAGTTTAGGTGTTTGGCCCATAGTATATAGGACCGTATAGTGGATTTTAGTCTTAAAAAATGACCCTGTGAAGATGTGATTGGTTTGTCACAATGTGTTTGTGCACAGTTTACAGGAAACAAGATGCTTATCTAGCTGCCAGCCCTGCAACGCTCAAAGAGGAATCAGGTTCAAGCTGGGCACATACCTCCTGCACCCCAGAGTCTGCGCTTGGAGCTTCGTTATCAATTCTGTTGGTGATGTGTGAGCTGAATGGGTTCTGGTAATGCTTTCATGGCATTATGCTGGCTCTGCAGCAATTAACAAAGTTGTCATGTTAAATCAGGAAGGAAAGCTAACACTGAATACTGCATAAGAGGTGGTCTGTAAGAAGGAGCCATTTTATGTATCACATTTCATAGAAGAATCAAACTTTAAGCACATGTGGTGAGATTCTATGCTGTGTCTCTAGAGGTGCTGCACAGATCTTGCAGTCAGGGTGAGCAGGTGGATGCACTTTCCTGCCATTGGGCTGCTTCAGGAACTGGAATGGCTCCCAGCGTGACTCTTAGACCAGTGGTTTTCAAACTTAGCCCTGGTCTACACTTAGGGCTTTTTTGGTGGCAGTCACCTACTGTTTATGCAAGAAACGTAGAATTCCTTGTGTAAAAGGCAGCGACTTTCTTAGCCACCGTTACATATTAGGGGAAAGCTGACTGCAGATCACTTGCGGTCGGCTTTCCCCTATACCCCCTGACCTCCAGGACTTCCGGGAGCAGTGTGGTGAGTTCACACTCACCATGATCTGTTCCTCGAAGCCCAAACTGATGGCAGCAAATTTGCCACATACCAGCAGGGTCGGGACCTGGCACGGGGTCATGGCACCCCCACTGCTACCTCCAAAACACTGGAGTGCATTGCGCAAAGATGTAATTGTTGGGTCATGGGCATAAATGATTTTTTTAACTGGGTCCCAAGAAAAGAGTTTGAAAACCACTATCTTAGATGATGCTGTTCAACTGCCTTCCTGGCTTGCCCTATGGGCGCAGCACTGCTCATTAATCACCACAGCACTGTGGGTTGTGTCCCTCCCCATCTTCAACATGCTTCCAAGGCCAAGGAATGTGAGAAGGGTTTGGAAGGGAGACGTTAAGGCTGTGCCTGTGCCTAGGAAATCCTCCCTCAGGTACAGTTTTTAGGGTCTCCTTCAGGGTCCTTTGTCCTTTTTCCTTAGCATAAAGGGATTGAGGGAAGACTGAAGAACTTTAGTGAGTTGTCTTACTCCTCCAGTTGTCCGTCACAAAAATGGACACTCTTGTGTTGTTTTCTGAGTGTACATAGAGTAGCCCCCTGGCCTGATGTAGTGCTGATGAACACAATTGCAGTGAAAATCTTGCATGATGTTGATTTGGAGGATCGTAAAGAAACAGTAGCTTGCTCATACTGCATCTCAAAATGGCCAACTGCCATAGAGATTTCTCTGTGTCCCATTGTCAGGTTCAACAGTATCTGCTGCTCCAAGTCCATAAAGATAAACGACAGATAAACAAAAAATGCCTGGGTCTATCTAGCTATCTATTCCCCCCTCATCACAATACTTGCATCTTACCTGTGCCCTTTTAACAGAAGGTTCCTTCTTGGACTATGAAATGAACCACAATTTCATAATGCAGTGAAAACTTTCAGGAATTTTTGTTTGTTTAACCTGTTATTTCCTCCAGTACCAAACACTATATATTCCATTCAGTGGAACGAGTAGATAATGACACATGCTAAGCACTTCGTGTGAAATCAATTTAAAATAATTTTTAAGTAGTCTTTAAAAACAATAGCTATGCTACCCCCTCATACCATGTATTTTATAGCTTTTGCTAATAAAAATCTTTTAGAGATATTTGCATGATTAAAAAGGCATGAAGCAGTGGGTTCTACCATGATGTTACATTAATATGAAATAAAAAATTTACATGAATACAGTGTTAAGGGCTCTAAATCTAGGGTATTCAGCTGCTAAAGTTTCATATGCGGTTTTAATTTTATTCATGTGTATGTATTTTGATACTCTCCTTGTGGGATCACATACTGTTTCTTAGTTAAAAGAATAGAAAATATCACATTTTTCCTGCTCAGATGTATACAATAATATAAATATAATAATTTTAGTGTCTACTTAGGAGCCTGGGCATTTTAGATAATTTATGATGGAACATAATGCTTAATATAATTTATTTTGTCTGCCCAACCTGAGCATACGCTGCTCCCTGCCAACCATGAGGTGAGCCAGCATATGTGGGCAATCCCTCCTCAACTGCTCCAGTCTGAGTTGGAGCTAGAGTTGTTCTTTTGATGCCACTTTGTCATTCTCTGCTTCATTTACGTTTTATTTTGACCATTGCTTTAAAAAAATAGAAAAGAAAAGGACTTTGTCTTCCATCAAGCCCAGGTGAAGGAGGGCTCCCCCCCAGCCCCGGACAAATCACAGCACAGGGAAACGAAGCGCTCTGGTCAATCCCGGCTCAGCTCTGCTGTGATCTGCCAACCAATCAGAGTCTCAGTCACAGCAGGCTAGGCCAGCTCTGGAGCAGTCTGACTGTGAGTGGGCTGGGAGGGGGAGAACCAGGAGCCCAGCCTGGCTGTCTTTGACTGAGACTGATTTTTTTTTTTTTTTGCCTGCCATCAAGCGGTAGGGGAAGTGGAAAGAGAAGAGGAGGGAGCAGAATACCTGGGAGTCAGCGTGGCAAAGGGAAGCCCACAGAGCAGGGAAAAAGGAAGGTGTGGGAGAGCATGCGGGGTTGCGCAGGGGAAGGGGAGCCCATGCCACTCTGCACATTGAGGGGGAAAGTGTTGGGGAGCCTATGTGGCCACATGGCCCATGACATCTGTCTTTCCTTCCAGTGTGGCCCCCCAAATTGAATGATTTTGGCACCTCTGCTCTAAATGAGTTGTATTTGCCTGCTGGATATGTCCCCACCCCTTGGGAGTACGCAGGGGACAGGTCCTCCACTGCTGTATCCAATCTGCATCCACAAGAAATGGTCCATGGATATCCATGTTGTATCCGTGGATGCGGATATAATGTGGATACCCACAGATATCCACGTATTTTCAATGCTCTACTGATACCCTCTGCAGCAACAGATTTTCATTGAGCACTGGATCTCTCAGGATCCAGCACACCAGACTCTACTCTGCTCAGTACCGCGGCCCAGGCACTGAGTTTGCCTTGAACTTTTGTTCACAAATGACCTCCAGTACACACCCCTTTTCATCATTGGAACTGGAAAGTGAGCAAGAGGACCTAGCTTCACAGCGCTCTTCTCACCTACCTGGCTCTTTCACAGTTACAGCACACAGAGACGTCTTGCTTTGAAAAGGTGCAAGAAGTGTTTTTAGACAGTAGGAAAGGAGCAACTCACTGTACCCATCGTCAGAAATGAACGTGATCTGCCTGATAACATCTATGCTACCGGTGATCTGAAACTCCTTGTTGACTCTCAAAAAATTGGGAAATTTCAGTTCACTGAAAGTTTGTCTCATGGCAACTGCAACCTTCCATGAGCAGGTAGAAAGATAATCTGTTCACATCCAACTACCAAGAGGTTTTTCAAAGACACAACAAATCTCTTCCCACAACCCAGACTTCCCGGTCCTCAGTGGGATCTCAGCCTAGCATTAAAAAGTCTGAGTAGGCACCAATTGAACCCATGGCCACTTGTTCATTAACTCATCTTCCCATGAACATGGCCTTCCTCATTGCCATCATCGCTGCAAGAACAATTGGGGGACTAGAAGTTCTGATGGTGCATCTCCCTTTCACAGTGCTCTTCCCAGACAAGATCATACTTAGACCACATCAGAAGTTCATTCCCAAGGTGGCATTCTGGCTTTCATATAAATCAACTTATTCAGCCTCTAGCCTTTTATCCCAGACACCATCAGGATAATAAGGAAACCATCCTCCATATGACATATGTGAGGACAGCCTGGGCTTTCTATTTAGACAGGACGAGAGCCTTCATGAAATCTCCAGGATTCATCCTCTCAGTTGCAGATGGGTCAAAGGTATAGTGATTTCAGCTCAGAGACTCTCCAAGTAAGTTTTGTGTGCGTTAAACTCTGTTATCGCTTGTATAACACCCCCATCTTCAATTTACATGCATTCTATGACACCAGTTTTCTGGTCCATCATCTTCTCTAAGGGTGTGTCTATGTCAGAAATCTGTAGCACAGCTACCTGGACATTTGCACACACATTTGCAGAACACCATGCCATTCTGCGGGATTTGGCTGCAGACAACAAATTCAGTACCACTGTATGATCATCCGTGTCAGGCTCAACTCGTAAGTCCCAGCCCTCCTGCTTGGAAGTCACTTACAGTGAAGCACTGACAGGGAAACTATTTGAAGAAAAAATTACTCACCCTTTTGGAGTATCAATGGTTCTTCAAGATGTGTCCCCCTATGGATGCTGTATGACCCACCCTTCTTCCCTCTACTTTGGAAGCCTCATAGTTGACTCTGGGGTAGAGAAGGAACTGAGAAGGAATTGACCACATGGGCTGGCCAGCTTCATGCCAAGTGGGGAGCATGCACGGGTGCTACCAAAGTTCCCCAGTCAGCAGTTCAGGGGCACAGAGACACCAACAGAGTGTTGACTGGGCTTCCTGTAAAACTTTTGTTATGATACTTTGGGTATTTGTTGTGAGTCAAATTTGTCCTAGAAGAGAAGAGACTTGAAAGAGAAAATAATATTTCCAACTTCACAAGTGGAACCCAACAGAACCGCATTGTGGCTTTGTTTGTCAGCAGGCATATGCACTCATTAGTCAAGTGGACATCCTCAGCACAACTCCTCAGGGGGTAAATCACTGCAGAGAGTCCAAGAAGAAAATCAAGAAGGCTGCAGGGCATTAAGCACTGAGATCAGTCAGCATCCACCAATCAATGGTGCACTGGGGGGGGGGGGGTCTGCACTGGGCTCCAAAAATAACAATGCCAGGTGAGCGCTCACAAAGGTTGATGCATTCAATAATATGTTTAGGATGAAGGGATGCTATTGGAACTGTCAAAAAGAATCTGGTTGAGGCCCCCCTGCCAGGGAGCAGTCTCATACATTCAATTGGTCTTTTGACTAGGTCACTTGTGTATAAGAGGAAGATCAGGCTTTGCTAACATCAGTTTATCCTGACATCTTAATAAGAGGATAGCAAAGTATCCTACTGTATCTGGGTTAATTGTTGGGAACCTTTCTCCCCATCCTCTTGCTATTCATTGTCATGCATACTGGTGTATGAAATGCATGACATTAAAGGCCCCAGATAAAAATTTGGGACAGCAGATGAACAGATATTGTGGCTAGCTGATAGTGAAACTCACAGAACACTATCCACGTTGGTTGCATTACTCCATATTATTGTGATGAGTGCATTCAGGAATATCTTGGTACCACCTCAGAGCATTGGTCCAGCCTGTTCAGTACTCCTGACTCCAACAGCAGTCAGAAGACAATCCAGAATGGATCTTTTGACCAATTATGCATCTAGGCAAAATGTTATCTTTCTGGTCCCCTGCCGGCGACTTGCTGAAGCCCTGAAACATGAGCACAATGCAGGCAGTTCTCTTGTCTCCCCAGCTCATGTAGAAAGGAGATGAACAAGGGGATTCACAGATTCAAAGGCCAGAAGGGACCTTCAATGTTCTTTGTAATATAGTTAAAGAGATGTCTGTTAACAGATCCTTGATTGGTGTAAACCAGTGCAGTTCCTTTGACGTCGGTTGAGCTAAGCTGATTTACAGCAGTTGAGAAGCTGGCTCATGGTTTCTAAGTTGATAGCACCCCATCATTGTACTGCTCGAGCCCAACACAGCAAGTTAGGGAGAAACTTTCCTTAGATGCAAGTTACCATGATAGGCCACGATAAGGTTGCACACTCAATGGTTTTTCTGTCATCCCCTAGCAATGACCGAGCTGCAACAGATGATGAGTCTGCCCCCTTTTGGTGACTGGGCCTACAGGCTAGCAGGCTAACGGAAAAGGATGTTTTAGCTCAGCCACCAGAGATAACTGCTTTAAAATCCAGAAGTCCAAAGTTCATTTCTCATGGCTGGCAACTCATCTAGGGCTGTGAAAAATGGTGGGTGCTGTCTATTTAAAGGGGCAGCAAATGTTAGAGCTGTGAGAAGGGCTGAATGCTACATGACAAATGGTTTCTGGGGAATCAGAGTGGGAGAATGCCGGGGTTGCTATGCAAAAAGGAACTGGGCAGTGCAAGCCAGGGTGTGACCTGCAGGCGATTCACAGCAGCATCACATTTAAGGCCCCTAGAGTTGCAGGGTAACATAGTGACACAGTCTTTTAATTGGCTGAGTGGAAACTAAAGCAGCACAGTGGCATTACACCTGCTTTGCTCCAAAGCACTTGACGATGGTGTGAGCCAGGATGCTTCATCACATAGACCACTGGGTTGTTCCTTTATGGCTTTTCCTATGTAAAGGACCAGACAGTCTATGAATTAAGTCATTCTAACTTTTATTATTATGTTCCTATCTTGCCCCGAAAGATGATCTACACCTACTATCACCTTTTACACTGCAATTGTAGGCTCGTGTCTACCCCAAGGCTTCTGCCACTATACTCTCTGTGCCTGCTATGCCCAGTCATCATGATGCAGCTGAAGTCTGCATAGTCTGTTGCTATAAACATACAATGCGTTCTGTGTTTTTGTATATCCAGTGCTGCCAGCTACTCTGTATGGGTCAGACCTCTTATACCTCCAATGTGCCAGTGACTCTGCCCCAACAGAGATAACCGACAGATTAGGTTGTTTTATGTCTCTATCTGCACCTGATCCACAGGGGAAGTGACTTTGTTTCAGCTCCGCCTGGCAAGCCTGGCTCTTGAGCTTAGGCTGTAGACACACTTTTGGCTGTGGAAGAGCCCCCCCCCCACAAGCTTTGGTTTTGGCCAAGAGAGTCATCATTATGAAAGCACAGGGCCCTGTTCATGTACAGCAGCTTGCAGGATCAGACCCTCAATGATATTTTTTCCCATTTGCATGCTAACACTTCCCCCCCTCAAAAACAACACAAGCATCTCTGTTGGTGTTGCACTGATGCGTGTAGCTGTCATGTGCTAATTGGCAAAACGTTCATTATGCCATGTAACATTTTACTTTTGAAAGAAACGGATGAGTTTTTACACCTGCCTACAGCTCAATCCCAGTAGCAAGTCATGTGTTTGGCTGAATGCAACTGTTGATGCAAACAATAAACCACAAACAATAATCCGCAGACAATAAACCTCAAAAGAAAGTGTGCAGAGAAGTTCTGGTCAGTATAAGTCCAGGTTGAGCTTTTGTCTCTGGGGATTGAGGGGTTAGCAACTCACTTTGCTCCATTTTTTTTATTGTTTCATTTGGATGCCATGAAGAATCTAGGCTCTTGTAAATTAAAATTGAAACCTCGGGGGGGGGGGGGGGGGGGATCACTTAAAAAAAATAAACCCTTGCTGCTCAACTATCTGCTGTAATGACTTTAGTGAAAGTCACAGAAAAAAACCAAAACCATCCAGCATGGTATCACTGTGTCTCAAAATTTCTGCATTGAAGCCTCAAGAACGTCAGATATTTTTGGTGCTATCAAACTGTATTTGCTTATTATTTATATATTGCCATAGATGTGCATGTGGTTGGTTTAGTAAATAAATATCATCCTTGCCCAGAAAAGGAGATCATGGAAATGAAGTCAAGCACATAGGAAAGCTAGCAGACCACAGTGGTCAGAGGGTGGGAAATGGGGCTTGGAAAGATGATACTGAATTTTGGGAATGTTATTTTCCCACAGACAGCTGTTAATGTGCATTTTCTGTGCTGTAGGTTTCTGATGGTTAGAGTTTGAATGATTTCTCCCCCTGAAATATGGATGTCTTATGGGAGGGGAACAGCTGTAACCAAGCATAAGACTGACAGGATAGATTGATGATTTTTACCTTCTGCCACTGGGATGGGAGAAAGGGAGAAAAGCGGGAGGGGGGAAAGAAATGAAAAAAAGATCTCCCAGCAATAAAATTCTCAAAAATTCTGTTTTCAGTTTCCACAATGAAAAACCATTCCATTTTAATTTTTTTCCTTCCAAAAAATTTGGAAGTTTGACATTTTTTATTCAATTTTTTGAGAACTCAAATGATTATCATTTTTTAAACTAATGTTTAAAATCTTTTAAGCAGCTATAGGGAAAACTGCTACTTTTGGATTATCTTTTAATATTAAGAGATGATTTTGCAGATGCTGTGCGACCGATTTGTTTTCTCACCTCCTCCCCTTTATTCCATCATCTTCCTCATAATTACACCATTGTAACTGAGACCCAGACCTGACCTGGTGGGTTTAAAATGTCAAAGCTAAATAGGCTGTAGCTGTAAAACCAGAGCTCTGTTACAGAACAATATGCACAGAGGGGAGGTCAGGGCCAACAATCTTTGTCACCGTCCCTCTGTAAATCTTTCTTCTGCTGTGAAGTCTACAAGAAGCAGCTTGACAATGGCTTAGGCTGTCTGTGTATGAAGGCCCCATTGTCTGTCATGCTGACCAATACAGCCTCACTGTTTCCTTGTACTCCTGTAGTCGTCTATTTGTAGCCTGTCTGACACTTAGCTCAATGGTTTCCAACCTGGGGTGCACCTTGGAGGACGGTGATACCAAAAACTACTGGGGGCCCTATGTGGCTCCAAGCTTTGTGTTGGCTAGGCGCAGTAACCTTGAGAGCTATGCAGGCTGGAATGGAGGATCATCCTCTCAGCCTCAAACTGGTTGCGCACCCAGCTGGAATGGAGCAGCCCTTTGCTTGAGGAGCCCTTGAGCAGTCCTGGCCAGTCCACCAGCACACACCATCCCTATTATCCTTCATCCATGAGGGCTAGGAAGAGGTGTGGCTGGGGCATGCAGTTGTGATTGCACCAGAGAAGGCTCAACATCTTACTCAGGTAAGAGTAATTTATTATTTTTATTATTTATGTAAGTAAATGTGGTTAGTCTTTTTAATCATGTGTGGGTGTGTATGGGGGTTAGATGTATTTATGGCTGGTGAGGGGCTGGGCTGTGGGAGGGAGGGGGCATGTTTTGCCTGGTATTAACTTGAGTGGCTTTCACTCAAAAAGATTGGAAATGACTGACAGATTATAACCTGTTTGGGAGTTGGACTGCTTTTTGGTCTGTGTTTGTACAGCACCTAGCACAGAGGGATGCTGCTCCAGAGCAAGGTGTCTGAGGCATTATAGTAGTAAGAATGATAATAATGGTGAAATTCATGCTTTATGGAGATCTGTTGACAGCAGTTAATATCTGGCTAGTGAATCCACACGCAAGAAAGAAAGCTCTTTGTATCTGACAGAGAGAGAATGAGAGACAATCAATAAATGTCCTCTGAATGAAGGTAATAGGAAGTTATGTCAAAGAGGAGATAACAGTGTTTAGATACTGTAATAGCTGCTTTAAAAATGGATTAAATAAAAGAAACTGAACTTAACATGATTTCTAATTTGTAAGACTTTGCCAGTGGATGATTTCAGTTTAAACACCCTGAAAGCAACGTGCATGAACATTAAGGCTGTGGTGATCTGAAAGAAGGGAAAACTGTCATGCTATTAGTCCTTAAGCAGAACGCCCTATCGATTTCAACAGGGAGCTTGTTTAAAAGTCAATTTCATGATATTGCCAAGGATCAACACTGCATATCAGCAGAAACTGTGGGAAATCAAAGGCTGCAAACACTTCTTGACCAGCAGATGACTTCACATATTTCACTGGCATGAAAATGGCCTTGGTTTTGATAGTGGGAAGATACAAACTAAATATTACCATTAGATGATTTAGAAGAAAGCAAAGCAAAAATGGTAACTCATGTCTATGAAAATGCTCATGGACCCTTCTGTAGTATATGGAGTTAAACAAACAAGGTGTCCTGTGGCACTTTAAAAGACTAACAAATTTATTTATTGCATGATCCTTTGTGGGAGAAAAATCCCACTTCATCAGATGCTTTGAGGATGGGGAACTTACAAAATGGGAAAAAAAGAAATGCAGGGAAGTGTGGAGCTTTACAAATAGTGCCACTACAATAGCGGGCACCACAAATTCCAAAATTTAAAGGAAAGCAATGAAACCTTGTTCAACATTCATTGCTCAGGCTGCACTGAAGCATTATGTGTGGCTGATCTATGTGTGGCTTGACCATAAACAGTAGAACAGCTATGCAGAGCTATTCCCCACCATTTTTCAAAGAGCTGTAAGAGGATATGACTTTCTGAATTTAAAACATTTGTAGAAGCTGGCACTCTGCAAATACTGTAGTGCTACCCCACCAGGTGGCTATGTTTGCTAGATTGTGTTGACAGGGTAGTAAACCAGTGCAATGTGTTTCTCAGCTAAATCCTCATGCATCATAAAAAGCTGATTGCTTTTTCTGATAACTGTTGAAAGAAACAATTGCAGGGATCGTTGGTGCAAAAAAGTTATTTCAATTTTTCAAAGCCGTGCATCAGCTTTTAAAAGATTTCCAAGAAGCTCTCCACTATGCAGTCACATTCTGCCTGTACTGCAAACCAGACTGAGAATGCTGGTGAAATCTCTGGTGGCTCTTGTTATATCTTTCTGTACACAGAGATACCATAAATTTGAATAACTGTCATTTAGATTAAAGGAACAACAAATTGAGAAAGGCCGAGTCAAGAAAAACATCCCCTGAAAGAGAGAGGACATTCACAACATGTTTGTGTCCCTTAGATTTTTAGCAGTATGAACAGATGGGAGCAGAAAACGGATGGCAGCAACAGCACAGCCCTTTGAGATTGCAATACCCAACCATAAGCTTTCAGAAATCATGAGTCAAGTCCCCTAATCACGAGATTGACTTAAAATCTTGATTTTTTTAAAAAAGGTCGGGTTGTTTTTCTTTGCCTTCTCATTTCTGGACCTCGTTTTGCATTTCCAAGCTTTTCTCTACAATCAGGAATACTGAGACTAAATAATTAAAGCTCAGATTGTCATGAAATCTCCTGATTCCAACAGTTGGGGCTTTCATAAAACCCTAAATGCCACGTATACTATGACCATTAGTTAAGATGGTCAGGGAAGCAAACCCATGCACTGGGTACCCTAGGTCTCCTACTGCCAGATTCTGAGACTGGATGACGGAGTGTATTATGTGATGATTGTCTTGTTTTGTTCAAGCGTCTGGCATCAGTCACTGTTGGAACACAGGATATTGGGCCATATGAACCATTGGTCTGACCCAGTGTGGTCAGGCTTATGATAAAATCTTGGGACTTGGCTGCACTGAAATTGAGAATGAGACCTTTATTTATGGATCAGTAACTTAGAGTTCTGCCAGTTGTTTTGTCCTTGTGCCTGTGGACGCTGTACCATAAGATGAATGCACGCTCATGTGCTCTTGACCAGAGATGTGAATCATCAACCTCATGCCCAAAAGTGAGGGTACATAGGAAGAAGCAGAACCTACCACTCCAGTTACTTCTCAAACACAGAGTCAAAGATGCTACAGCAGAAGGGGCGAAGGGTGCATGGGGTGGGGGCACTGATGGGGTAAAACACCTTTAAAAAACTCAAGTTACTGAAAGGTAAGCAATCGCTCCTCTTTGTTTGACTATATGTCCCTATGGGTGCTCCACCATGGAAGAATCTAAAGCTATAATTCAATGTGTAATAGGTGCTGTGGAGGTAGAGCTACAAATGTTTGGAGGCTGGCATTAACAAAGGTCATGTCCATCTTGGATGCAGGTAGGATAATGGAATGGTTGGAGAATGTCTGAACTGAGGGCCAAGTTGCAGTCTTGCACATTTCCATAAGGGAATGTCCTTAAGATGGGCTATAGAAGTGGACTGAGCCAGGATGGAGTAGGCTGTCACTCTAGGGCAGGGGTCTCAAACACACGGCCTCTAAAGCTTTCTCCTGCAGCCCACAACGACACTATTTTTCCTGATATTTGCAATATTGTTATATGAAAAGATTTTAGTGGTGGGGCCCTTGGGCTAACATACTAGTTCTGATGCAGCCCTTCACTAGTCCTCATGTGGCCCTTGTGGTGATTTGAGTTTGAGACCCCTGCTCTAGGGGGAGCACCGCCCTTGCCTCACAGTGGGCTATAATGTAACGTGAACCCACTAATAGGCTCTGTTTGGAAAGTCAATTTTATTAATTCTCTCAGAGAAAGAGATGAACAACCCTAAAGGTTGTCTTGTCCAGATAGAAGGCAAATGCATTCCTAATGCCTAAGCTGTGCAGATTGGCTTCTTCTCTTGAGGAGTGGGGTTTGGGGAAAAGACACTGGAAAACAGGTATCTTGATTACTATGAAAATCTGATGACACTTTTAGTAGAAACTGAGGATGGGGATGCAACATGAGCTTTTCCTGGCAAAAAGGTAGCACCCCGAGTTCTCCGACCCTTGTAGCTGAGATGATGACCACCTGGAATGAAGTCTTAAAGGAAAGATAAAGGAACAAACAGGTGACCATAAGCTTGATCAGGAGTGTTAGGATATAAGTATATAATTTGGATTTGTGTAAGGATTTAGACTTATGTATTTGCCTTAAGTGCTATTTTGAGTCTGCTTTTGGGTCTGTTGCATGCTTGAAAGTTTAAGTCTCTGAGATACACAAAGAACAAAGACATAGTGTGTTCTTTTTGCCTGTTTGCAATTAGATGGTGTTTTTTTTTTAAATCACTGTCGAAGAGATATAGGATGTAGTTGAAATGTTTCAAGACATAGTGAAGGTGTGATATATCATGCACAAATGAGGGAAAGCTCTGATTCCTTTTTAAGACAGATGCTGGAGGAAGGCCAAGCAACTGGCTGGGAAAGCAAGGGAGGTGGTAGAAACATAAAAATAGGGCCACAAATTGACCATGGCCAAGATGTGACCTGCTCCCTGCCCCTCCCATAGAGTACAGCCCCCAAGTCCTTCCATCTCAAAAAAAAAAAAAAAAAAAAAGGGAACTTGAGCATATATTGGATGGGGTGATCTCCAGGGGGGTGTGAGGAGAGCTACAGGTATAATTAAAAGTATTAAAGAATAAAAAGAGGAAGATGGAGATTCGTCAGTGTACGGAACCATGGTCAGAGAACGAAGGAATGCTGGAATTGTGCAGAACTAAGGATCGCAGGGAAGGGGAAGAAACTCTATAGGCTTATGAAGAAATAAGCCCAACTGCTGTGAAGGATCTGGAGATATGGTTCTGGTTTTAAGCTTGTTAGTGTAACCCCCATAAACTTCTTCTGGAGAGCCTGCAGATTGGACTCAAAAATGCTACTTTAGGGTGAACTGCATCTGGTAACTGAGAGGGGATGGGGCAGGGGAGCCCCAGTAAGGGGATTCCTTAAGGCACTTGTGGATCAAAGTGAGGTCCAAGGGAAGTGTGGGTTTCTGGATCCGAGGAAACAAATTAGATAAACCCTTATGGAATTTGGCTGTGATAAGATACGCAAAAACTTAAAGGTCCTTGACAGGCAAATGGAGGCGCATTTTAACAGGGCTAATCAAAAATAATTGTTTTCAATTCCAACAAATGATCAAGGATTCTCAAGAAAGGCACTTCATAAGCATAGAAAGAGTGACAGATAGGCCCGGAAAGGAAGTGTTTCCATTTTGCAAGTAAGTTTTACATGCAATAGACTTTCTGCTGTTCAGAAGTACGGACTGAACTTCAGCTAAGCAGTCCTGTTATGAATTCAAGAGCCAACGAGGAGCAAGACCTTGAGACCCAGAGATATGAAGTTGGGGTGGTTCAGGGTGACATAGCTCTGTGTCAGAAGGTCCAAGTGAAGTGAGAGACATCAAGGCAGTGCTATAGAAATGTGAAGAAGATCACAGTATCAGACTTGTCTGGGCCAAAAAAAATTGCCATTATGATGACCCAGGCCTGCTCCTATCTCAGTTTGAGAAATACCTTGGGGATTAGCAGTGCTGGGGTGAGAGGGTTAAGTATAGAGAGGATGGGGCCAGGATACTTGGGAAGGTGTCCTCTAAAGAACTGCAGTCACATCCCCACTTGGAACACATGATCTGGCATTTTATATATTTTTTGGGGTTGTTAACAGATTTACTATGTTGAGGCTCCAGGCTGTGAAAGATCAGGTTGTTAATCTCCCAGTCATTGTCCTGGTAGAAGTTGCTGTGTAGTGAACCTGCCATTTTGTTCTGGAGAAGTGGTGGGAAACAATGGAGATCTCTATGGGTATGTCTACACTTAGAGCAGAATTTGAATTGACTGTCATCAATTCAAATTCCATTAAGTGCATGGACATACCCGCTTTCATCAATTCAGACTGAGGAACTCCTCAGTTCGAATTGATGAAAGCTGACTTCGAATTAGTCAAACCTTGTTTGACATTGAAGTCAGGGTCAACTCGAACCCAGTAGTTCGAATTGACCCAGTTTGGCCGTGTCAATTTGAACTCACTGAGTTCGAATTGACAGGGGATGACTTCCTTCCAGGGCCATGCACATTGGGAGGAAGACCCGCCCTTCATTACCTGGGGCCAGCAGCCCCAAAGGTGCCTTCACTCCCCCAGCCACATCGGGTTGGGGGGAGCAATGGGGTTCCTGTGCCCCAGCTGGGGACAGGGACCCCGGCCCCCACTCCAGCCTGGCTGGCTACCCACCAACAGATCATCTCCTTCATAGCTGGCCACGTGCCGGCAAAACACTGGGGCGCACGGCTTCTCCTCAGGGAGCTGGGCGCCTGCAAGACACCCTGGTGCACGGTTTGTCCCCAGGGAGCCATGCGCCAGCAAGAGACCCCAGCGTGCGGCTCCTTCACACCAGGCTGCCCGCTGGGAATGCACCTGGGTGGGCAGCTTCTGCAGTGTTGGCCTTCTGCTGGCAAGACATCCCGGCGGGTGGCTTTTGCAGCACTGGCCGCTCGCGGGGAAGGCACCTCGGCAGGCAGCTTCTGCAATGCTGGCTGCCCATGGGGAAGGCACCCCCGCGGGCAGCTCCATCCCTGCTGGACGCGTGCCTCCAGCAAGGATGGAGCTGCCCGCGGGGGTGCCTTCCCCACGGGTGGTCAGTGCTGCAGAAGCTGCCCGCCTGTGTGCCTTGCCAGTGGGTGGCCAGCACTGCAGAAGCCGCCCACTGGGGTATCTTCCCGGAGGGCGGCCAGCTGTGAATGAACTGCACACTGGGGTATCTTGCCAGAGCTCGGCTCCCGGGGAAGAAGCCGCATGCTGGGGTGTCTTGCTGGTGCACAGCTCCCTGGGGAGAAGCCTCTCCCCCTTTTTCCAACACTCTGAGCCTGGCATGGGGTAAAGCAGCCCCTCCCCAGCTCTAGCTGCTCTGTGGTTGGAGCTGGGTGGGGGATGCTTTTCCCTGTGCCTGGCTCAGAGTGCTGGAGCCTGGCAGGGGATTGGCTGTGGCAGTGGCCATTTTACATGGCCATCTTGCCACACTTCCCATGGTGCCACACCCTCCGATTCGAATTGGCAAGTCCAGTGCATGGACATGCCAATTCGAATTGGGGTTTCTGGTGTGGCCATGTCAATTCGAATTTAGTGAATTTGAATTAATAATTATTAATTCAAATAGACTAGTTCAAATTCAGTAATTTGAATTGAAATGCTAAGTGTAGACATAGCCTAAGTGGTGGGCAGTGTTCCACAGTTTGAGGGATTCTGCATGTAAGGACGGATTCTGTTCCTCCTGGTTGATTTGTGCAGTACATTGCCACCCTGTTGTCTGTCATTATTCTGACACAATGGCCCTGACCGTTGTGGAAAAAGTTCTGGCACAAGTAGCAAATTACTCTTAGTTCTCAGATGTTGATAGGAAGCAATGTTTCCTGTTGGGACCACTTGCCCTGTGCGGTGGAACTTTGCAGGTGAGCCCTCACCCCAGCCTAGAGGAGACGAGATGGTTGTGATGATGCCGGTTGGGGAGGGGATGAGAAGAAAAACCCCGCTACTAACACAAACATCAAATACTGAATCAGACTAGAATAAATAAAACAACCTGAGAAAAGCTTTTAGGAGGCAGAGGACATGCAACTTCTCCATTTAAAGCTGCAGGAGGTTGAGATGGAACTAGAGTGGCTGGTCCACTCCTTTACATACGCTGGTTTCAGAGTTGTGTGGTGCACAGGCACGGACCATGGACACTGCTGATTCAAACCTCCACTCAAGAGCGTGAGCCATGTGCATACAGAATCATAGGCTTAGAAGCGACCTCGTGAGTTCATCTAGTCCAACCCCCTGCCAAAAAAGGACCACTCCCACTGAATTATCCCAGCCTGGGTTTTGTCTAACTGAGCCTTAAATATCGCCAAAGATGGAGATTTCACCACCTCCCTTGGCAGCTCATTCCAAGGCTTCACCACTCTCCTAGTAAAGAAGTTTTTTTCTAATATCCAGCCTCGACCTCCCTAACCGCAGCTTGAGACCATTGCTCCTTGTTCTGTCCTCTGTTATTACTGAGAACAGTTGAGCTCCCTCCTCCTTGGAGCACCCCTTCAAGTAGTTGAAGGTTGCTATCAAATCCCCCCTCAGTCGTCTCTTCTGCAGGCTAAATAAGCCTAGTTCCTTCAATCTTTTTTCATAGGTCTTGTGCTCTGGCACCTTGACCATTTTTGTTGCCCTCCTCTTTCTAATTTGTCTACGTCCTTTCTGTAGTGTGGAGCCCAAAACTGTGGAACCCCATCGGACATGGACTTGAAGAAATGCATCATATAAAAAAACATGAATAAATTACAGAGCTGTTGTAGGATAAGCCTTACAGTTCAGGTATTAGCTCATATATTAGAGCGAGAGCTTTGCCCATGATAATAGGCAGGCCATCTGGCCCTCCAAGCTTCCTATCACTCATGCAGTCTCTCTGCCAAGCCGACCTAGGGGATTAGTCCATAGGAGACGTGGTTCTGGCCTCTGGTGCTCAGGAGCTGGATTCCCTTGTTGGCCACAGCAAACTTGCTCAGCAGCACGCTCACTCTGAAAAGGGGTAGAGCACCGCGCTTTGGTATTGTCAGAGACTGTTAGTGTGATTGTCACTCTCTGCCTCTACCAACCATTCCATAAAGAAATTTAAACTGGTGTGTTAACTGTAAAGAAGATAGGACCCTGGAGAAAATCAATTTCTCTGTGAAAAGGCTGGGATAGTCTTTAAATGGCTGAAGATTATAAATGCCTCCAGGTGCTGAGACAAAGTTTTAGCATTTCCACCCTCCCCTAAGACTATGAAAGTTTCCATGGCCAAAGGGATAAGACTGCATGTAATATGACAACTGGAGTGCACGTTTACTCCAAAAAACTCATACACTTAAGAATGCATGAATAATTTTTATACTTAAGGTTGGCTTAGTGCCTTTATGCCAGTACTGTTGAGGACAGACATACGCTGTACTCCACAGCCGAGATGCATAATAGCATCCGACAAATAACTTTTTGAATTGACTGTAGTTTCTATGGAAACCAATCTGTCCTGTAGCAGAAATACTGAGGCAAAGAAGGAAACGTTTTTAAAAAATTGACCTTTTGTTTAAATCAGTGAAAGACAGAAATGGACTCTATTGCCCCCTGGCACAGACTATACACTGACATGTGAGGACGGCATTCACAGTTTATTTATCTTGCAGCCTTAGTGGATAAACTAGAAGCACCAGCTCTGACCTGATTAGGAGAATTTTATTGCATATAATATTGTTATACATTTCCTAGGAGATGCCAGAAGGTGTTTGAGCAAAAATGTTACATGGTGGACACAGTAAATATTGAAGCTGTGCAGCAATGCTTACATAACACTTCTCATCCTTAGACTTCAAGGCATTATGGGAAGTTGGTAAATATCATTATTGCCATTTTATAGATGGAAAAACTAAGGCGCAGACAAATTAAGATGCTAATCATCTAATAGTGAGTGCCTACGGTTTTGGGAGTCCAATTTTTGACACACAGGAGGAAGTCAGTAGGAGTTTTGTTGCAGTGGGGATCAGAATTTCATCCCAAGAGCCTGATTTTTCAGTAGCAGAGCGCACACAGTTTCAATCAACACTCAGAGCAGCAGTGTTGAAGACCTCTGAAAATGAGAGTCAGCAATGGAGTGGGTTGGACAATGGTAAGTTTAAAAAAACATAAGAGGGAGGGGAAGGGATACATTTTTCATGAATATTTGCTCCAAAATGTATTTCTTTTATTTAACCATATCTAGTCAAAACCCCTTTGAGCCTAAGTTCAATCTTATATATATATGTAGCTGTTTTATATACACCCATATAAATCAAGAGCAAGCGTTTGGATTCCAACGGTACTCCCATTTCTACTAGTGTAAGTGAAAAGAGAACCAGGTTACATTATGTCAAAAAGTTGCATGGCTATAAAGCTAGTGTAAGTGTATGACTCTGGTCCAACTGGCACCTAAACTGCTTTATGTGCATGTGGCTTAAAGTGTAGGTGGCAGATAAGTGACTTTCTATTTTGGGGATGACGTGCTAAGCATAGACAAGACCTTTATGAAGTCAGCATTAGTTGCACCTAAATTCTGAGCACCGTGAGAGAGTCCAAGGGATAACGGCCTAAGTGGGACTTTCAATATTGATGAATGGGGGGTGGCAGAACTTGGGCACCTTGGATTTTGGCATGGCCAGGAGATGCCCAATACATAAGATACAACTGGAGAAGAGCCCAGGATGCAGCACAAGAACAGAAGCTGCAGCAGCTGGGACGGGGGGACCCTCCAGTCATCCTGAAAGGGTAGGATGGAGGGGGAAGCTTAACAATATGAAATGTGCATCAGGAACACAGTGGGCTGGGGACTTAGACAAGGGACACAGGCAGGGTTTAGGATGCAGAAAGGAAGCAGGAGGCAAGCTGGACACAGGAAGGAGGTTGAGTTAGGGCTGAGAAGGGACTGAGGAGCTCTACAGCCCAGAGGCAGCTGTGAAATGGGACCATGGTCTTAGACTTCCACCAGGTGACATCTGTTATGTGTTTCCTGGGTCTCACCAAGCTGGAGGCCACACAAAGAGGAACAGGCTCCAACAGGATGGCATCCAGTTTCTCTGTGGTGAGCTAGAGGGCAACCTGAAGACCATGAGCAAAAAGAACCTATAGCATATCCACAGCTGAAAACAACATCACTATGGCTATGTTCACACACAGAGGGCTTGTTTCGAAACAAGACATTTCAAAACAAGCTGTTTCGAAATAAAGGGTTATTTCAAAACACCTTATTTCAAAAGACAAAAAAGGTGTTTTCGAAATAAGGGAGCGAAATAGCATGTCCACAGTGTGAACATGCTATTTTGCTTGGGAAGGGGACTGCAGGCACCCGCGGGGTGAAGCGCAGCCCCACGCCTCACCCCACGGACTTTAAAGCCTGGGCTGCCCCCAAACCCCGCCGCGGAGTCGGGGGTGCCCAGCTGGAGCCCGCCGCCCAGGCTGCCCCCAAACCCCGCCGCGGAGTCGGGGGTGCCCAGCTGGAGCCCACCGCCCAGGCTGCCCCCAAACCCCGCTGCGGGGTCGGGGGCACCCGCCTCAGCCCGCTGCTGCAGGGGCTGGGGTGAGCGCGGCCCCTGCAGCGGCAGGCTGAGCCTGGCACCCCCGACCCCGCAGCAGGGTTTGGGGGGCAGCCCGGGCGGGGGAGCAGCTCAGCCCCCCACCAGGGGCTGCAGCCCCCTTTCTGGGGCTGAAGGACAGCCCTCAGCACCCTGGCCAGGGTGCTGAGGGTCAAATGTTGTTTCAGAACACTTTGTTCCGAAACAACATGTTCAGACGGCATTGTTTCAACCTCAAATGGGGTTTAAGTTGTTTCGCAACAATGCCGTTGTTTCGAAACAACTGTGTGTTGTTTGAACATGGTGTTTCTTATTTCAAAACAACCTCTGTTGTTTCAAAATAAGACTGCTGTGTGAACACACCCTATGGTCCCAGGGCATTGTGGCAACCAGCTCTTTGCAATGAACAATTGGCCAGACCATCACCATTTATGAGTCCGTGTTCTCTGATGATAGTGAGCTGCTCCGATTATAATCATTAGCTGATGTGCACTTTCCTGTTGTGACGTTCCCCTCTGAAATCTGGACTAGTGTATTGTTGCATCACCCCAATTCCTCATGCTTGGAGCCCATCTTGCACTTGCTGTGCTGTGTGAACCCCCACTTCTGTGTCAGCCCATGCACAGCATACAGCAAGGAAACTGCCTCTCACGTGGTGAAAGTGCGTCTAGCCAACCGCTCCTGGGATTATGCAATAGAAGGACCCCAGCAAACACCCCCGGTCGCAGATGCAGCCCTAGGAATCTGTCTTATATATATCTGTCTTATATAATGTTCAGTGTCTTATATATATATCTCTTATATAATGTTCAAAGAAACTAATATGCATGTGCCTTGTCACTTCAAATGGAGTCTCCAACACCCCTTAAATCAAATGCACTGTTTTAGGTAAACCAAACAAAAGCATTACGTACAGAAAGATTTTAAGTGATTATAATTCAGAGGAAAGAAGGTCTGATTTGATCAAGGGTAAATCAAAGGCAAATCACATTCTAAACTAAGTTTAACAAACAAGGACTTCAGTGTCATTTTTAAAGTCTAACAAATTTATTTATCGCATGAGCTTTCATGTGTAAAATCCCACTTCGTCAATGGCATGAAATGGAAACTGTAGCATGCTAGCTGAATAAATAAGTACACAGAAGGGTCAATCACAAGGTCAGCTCAGTCTTTTTCAGCAAATCAAACAATTTTTTTTAAATCAAACAGTGTGGGCCAACAGATAAGAAGGCAAGAATGTTAAAAGAGGGGAAAATCCTCTTTTGATAATGAGTGAGCCAGTCCAAATCTCTGTTCAAGTCTAATGTAATGGTGTCAACTTTACATATGGATTCCAACTCTGCAGTTTCACGTTGGAGTCGGGTTTGAATGTGCTTCTGCTGAAGAACATAACGGTCATGTCTTTCACGGCATGTGCAGGGAGTTTGACATGTTTCCCCTATTGGTTTTTGAATGTTGCCTTTCTTGATGTCTGATTTGTGTCCATTTATTCTTTTGTGCACAGACAGTTCAGTTGGGCCAATGTATAAGGCAGAGGAGCATTGTTGGCACATGATGGCATATATCACACTGATGGATGAGCAGGTGAATGAGCCCCTGATGGAGTGGCTCATTTGGTTAGGTCCTATGATAGCATCACTTAGGTAGATATATGGGCAGAGTTGGCAGCAGGGTTTGTTGCAGGGATAGGGGGTCTGCCATCATATTTCTGTTGTATGGTCTGTAGTTGCTGGTATTTGCTTAAGGCTGGGGGACTGTCTGTGAGTGACTAACCTAAGCTTAACACTTTTCCCAACTTCATAGTCTTAGATAAGTCTCATCACAGGTTGGCTGGTCCACCTCCAGCCAAGACCTTCCCTTGTGAGCAACAGTTCAGTTACTTGATGCTTGTACGTGGGGGTGGAAAAGAGAGCTAGTAGCCACACTGTCCCCCATTTTACCACCTCTTTGGCCTCCCTCACCCTATCAGGGTCAACAAACAATATTTGTGCATGGTTTTCTCCATGTCCTGAGGCACTGTGTCTCTTTGTGGATTCACTTGTTGAGGGCTAGGCTGTTCCTTTGGTCTCAGAATGCTGAATTGGGTTGTTCTACACAAGTCTTACTGAGGTGCGAACGGTCCTCCAGCTCTGTAGAGTTTTGTCCAGATCTGCCTCAAGTCATAAGACATGTATTTGGGAACAGACCATGGTGAAGTCACATAACCACACGCATGACATTGAAACAAACATACCACTACAACAGTAATGTTCAGTATGTCATGAACATTACAAAATTATCTTACAAGATGTGCCTTGCATTAAATGATAAACAAAACTATAAGGATAAACAAGAATGACACACAATCACACCATAAGGGTGTACATGGGGATGCAGTGTCTCCTACAAATTCTTTTGTTTCATTGCCCAGATAAACGATCTTTGTCTCCTTTATTCGTACTTATTGCTGGAGGAGGATTTTTTCTCTCCTGATAACCTGTTGAGCTGCCAGACACCAATCACTAATATTTCCTTATCAGACCATCATCCATGCCTTGACAAATTGCTGAATGTATTTTAAATAAACCATGTTTTTTAAATAAATGCTGCTGATAAAAATAACATGGACTTTACTCGGCACAAAGCTGGGATGTTGAAAGAAATGAGTTGCAGCAGTAGCACCAAATAGATGAAATGATAAAACTTTGTGTTAAGGCTATTAAGCTGCGGTTCGTTAAGACTGAAAGGTTGTGTTCACACGGCAGTCTTATTTCGAAACAACAGAGGTTGTTTCGAAATAAGAAACACCATGTTCACACGACGTACCGTTGTTTTGAAACAACTTAAACCCCATTTGGTGATGAAACAACATTATTTCGAAACAATCCCATCAGAACATGTTATTTCGAAACGACGGTGACTCGTTTAGAAATAATTGTTGTCTGAACATGCTATTTTGCTTTGAGCTTTTTTCCTTAATTCAAATTAATTTATTTTGAAATAACACCTTATTTCGATACAAGTTGTTTCGAAACAACTTGTATCGACATAACCCCCTGTGTATGAACATAGCCAGACTTTCTTGAAAAATCACTATGGAATGCAGTGTAGGCCACTTAGGTAAGACAGATTATCTGGGGAAAATCTGGTCAATGAACCCCACTAGAGAGGGCTTAAATTCTGCTTTGAAGGACTGCTCTTGATGTGCTTCTGTGCCTTCCACATAGTGGAAGGCCATTCCTCTCCTGAACTCAAAGGGTGTGGTCACACAGGGCTTTTATTTTGAAACAACACTGGTTGTTTTGAAATAAAAGTCCCTATGTCCAAACGATGTTTTCTTGTTTCAAAAGGAGGGAGCTCCTCGTTTCGAAACAAGAGCCCTCCTTTCGAAACAGCTTAAACTCACTTTGCTGTCGAAAGGAGGATTATTTCGAAAACAGTGGTTTAGAAATAAGCCGTTTGGACATGTTATTTTGAAACAACCCTTGTTTCAAAATAACAAGAACCTTCCTCCTAGGGTGCATAGCACCCTAGGGGGAAGGTCCCACCCCCCCTTAGCACCCTGGCCAGGGATTAGCACCCTGGCCAGGGTGCTGAGTGGGTCGCAGGGGGTCAGAGGGTGCTCCAGCTGGCTTCGCCCCGCTTCCCCTTGCTGGGAGAAGGGGGAGATGGGAGCCTCAGCCCCCTTCGTCCCCCTACCCCCGGCAAGGGGAAGGGGGGGTAAGCCGGCTGGGGCTGCCCCCAAGCACAGAAGCTGCACAGGGGGGCAGAGGAACTGCCCCCATGCCTGGCAGGAGCCGCATGGGGGGGGTGGAGAAAGCCCCCCTGCACCTGGCAGGGGCCACGCGGGGGGATGCGGGGGAAGCCCCCCTGTCTGAGGCCAGACCCATGGGGGGGCAGGGGGAGCCTCTCTGCCCCCTGCAGAGGTGGCGAGGGGGCAGGGGGAGCTGCCCTTCGCCCCTGGCCAGAGCCACAGGGAGCAGGGGAATCGCAGGGGCGGGGCTTCCCTGGCCCAGCACAGAGCGTCCCTCCCCTGCCCCTCTTCTATTTCAAAATAGCATGTGACACTGGACATGCTATTTTGATTCCCTCCTTTTCCCTTATTTCAAAAACACTTTTTTGTTGTTTCAAAATAAGGCTTTATTTCGAAACAGGCTTGTTTCAAAACAGCTTGTTTCGAAACCAGCACTTGTGTGTGAACATAGCCAAAGTCAATGCAAAAGGACCCTGACTGATTTTATGATGTTAGGTTGAGCATTGCAAAGTCTCACACAAAAGAGCTGTACATTCTAGAAGAATAAATTAAAGGTAATAAATTAAAGAAAAGAGGACTGGAAGGATGCTCCTCAGAGAAGGGAATAGGCAGGACTCAAGTTGGTTAGTTGAGACCAATCAATTGTCCCCTTGTACCATGACCAATCTTTTTCAAATTTAGGTGCCTCATATCACAAAGCTAAATTCCACACACACTGTCACTGAACTAAGAAGGCTATTTTTAATAGTTTTCTGCACATCTGGAAATTGTCACTTCTAATAGATCTTGAAAAATATACTAACAAGCCAAACTTTAGGAACCTCTTTTGACCTATATGTTTTTGAATGACAGAATTATTTTTATGGTGCTCTTGGCTCCTTAATTTGGTTATGTTTTTTAATCTATATATTTGCATTTTCAAAGCGTGTAGTGATATCTTTTGCCCACACATCTGTCAATGTGACATTTCCCTGTAGACCTGAATTAACATCTCCATCCCCATGTCAAATAGCAGATAGCTGCTAGTCAATGAAACAAAATGAGACTGCACTGGAACAGATGTGCCAGAAATCTACTTAGGGCTGGTAGTGCCCCAACAAAATGAGAAGATGCTTAGGCAGAGGAATGAGGAATAGCATATGTTCCAAGCTGCAGACACCCTGCCTGCAACTACTTTAGGAGCACATTCTTGATTTGTTTACAGTACAATCAGCAAAGAAAAAAAATCTATCTGTTAATAATATTTAGCTGCATTTCATTGATAGTTTTAAAAATCCTATGCTCTGGTGAGCAATAGCAGAGAAGGGAAAAAGGGGCACACAGAGATGTGACGTGCTCAGCATTCTATAGTGAGTTGGTAGCAAACTGGAGAATTTCCCTTTTGCCAGCTGAGTGCCAGATTCACCAGATCATGCTCTCAACCCTTAAAGTGCTGGAGAATTGAACAGAAATTAACCATTAGAATTCTTTAGAAATTGTAGTGCTAACCTACTGAGTTTAATAGACTGAAGAGACATTCCATAGCAGGGAGATAAATTATATTAGATAAAACAAACAAGGAGTCCTGTGTCACTTAAAGACTAACAAATTTATTTATTGCATGAGATTTCATGAGAGAAAATCCTACTTCGTCAGATGCTTTGAAGCTGGGGGAACTTACAGAATGGTAGGAAATAAATGCAGGGAAGTGTAAATCATGGGATCAGGTCACACTGCAAACACGGGGGAACAGCATATAGAGGAAGATAAGGTCAAATCACCTGTTGTAATGAGAGAAAAATTCAAAGTTACTATTAAGCCCTAAAAGCAATGCAGTCAAATTTGCGAATAAATTTGATCTCCACAGCTTTAATTTGAAGCCTTGATCTGGTATTTATCTGTCAGGACCTAATAAAACCAGCTACTCCATCAGGGCTCATTGGCTCATCCACCAATGTGATTTATGCCATCGTGTGCCAGAAATGCCCCTCTGCCTTATATATTGGACAAACAGGACAGTCTCTGCACAAAAGAATAAATGGGCACAAATCTGACATCGGAAATCACAACACTCTTAAACCAGTGGGTCAGCATTTCAATCTTCCTGATCACTCTGTTGACAATTTACTGACTGTGGTGCTCAGACAATAGCTTTGATTTGCTGTTGCAGTCTGACCTGTTCCCATGATTTACACCGTCAGTTCTCTCATCTTCAAAATGTCAGACAAAGTAGGATTTTCTCCAATGAAAGTTCATGGAATAAATAAATGAGTTAGTCTTTAAGTGCCACAGCACTTGTTTGTTTTATTGAACTAGGCTAACACGACTACCACTTTGGAACTTACATTAGATAAAATTCTATAGGATTTTTCATAAGGGCAATATCTACCAAGGAATAAGGAAACAATTTCCATTTCATTAAGGTACATAAAGGACTTAGTTTTGATTTAAATTTTATGCCTTTATTCACAGCAAGATTATAATACCACAAAAAAGAAGCACAACAATCAGTCAAAGATGGCAAGGAATAGGCACCATAAGATACACTGTAGTTGTTTGACAAGGCAAAAGGTGGCATAACAGCTGTTGTTATTGTTCAGGACTCCACTATAAAGCTAAGATAATGCGGCATTTTTTTACATTACTCTAACTGATGGATTGCTTCCATTACAATTTCAAACAAGTTGATAAAGTGTATATTATAAAAGTTCAATTGGGCCAAAGTGCTCTTCCCTACTCAATTTTGTGGTTGATGTGGGCGTGTTTGTGTCACTCCTTTAGATTGTATACAGCTTGGATGCTTAGTACTTTCTATTGTGCAATTCCTTTTTGAGAGGCAGAGAGGCTTTATCCAAAACAGAATGAAAACCACTGTGCAGTGTTACCTTTCTCACTTTGAAAAAAATTTAAAGCATTTTATATCCTGGTGAATTCTAAAAATCCTTTACACATAATCTACTTCAACAGAATGAAATCTAGTTGCTGTCTGAGAACAGGTGATGTTCACAATATAGTCTGGAGAGAATATATTCACATTTTATGAAGTCAAAAATTAAGCCCAATCCTACTGCCCAGAAGATGTCAATTGCCAGATCTGAGATTTACCTCTTTCCTGGGATTTAACTGTATAGATAACAAATACCAGTGAAAGCAAAACTTCTGTCTATGTTTCTTTTATTCTCAAACTGGCTGTACTTGGGTTTGTGCTCCACTCTTCCTCTGTACCAGCCACTCATTCCTTCTCTCTCAGGGAGAGGCTTCAACCCATCTTGTATTTCTTGAATGAAAGTAACTGGACTTCTTGTAACCTCAGGGTGACTTAATAAAAAACATCTCTCCAAACATAATCCAGCAGAAAAGCCATGTAATCTACCACCCTGTTATGCTTCTTTTTGTTAGGCCTTCCTTTGCAGTTCTCGCATTATTTAGCATGGCTACCGCGGGAAGTAGCCTAAGACAGAGTTGGACTGCTTGAGTAACTATTTGCACAGCTCTTACAGAAAACTTGCAAGTTCTCTTCACTAAAGCACCAAACATAAGCTTTCTCCACCTACCCCTACCCCTCCTATCATTTCTCATTCAGTATCAAGATGTTGACTCCACCTCTGATCACTCCAGGGTGCCAAGTTGCCACTTGTTCAGTTTTCAAACAAACTCATTTGTGCTTTCTTCCAGGGTGCCCCTCATGCTGTACTTCTCATAAACATCTGCAAACCTACCTCATTATCCTCTTTCAGCCTCTCCTTTGCTGGGATGACTATAAAAAACTTCACAACAGTTTAGTTTGGTGCACTGAGACCACTTCCTGTCATGTGACCAGTACTGTCTCGTCGTTCCCCCCGCATCTGTCTCTATCTGTTGTTTTTTGTCTAAGCTCTTTGGAGCAGGAACACGGCTCTTCTCTGCCCAGCATTTCTATGGTACCTGGCATCTGGCATAATAGGGTCCTGACACATCACTAGGTCCTATGAAAGATTAATAATAAAACATAAGATGTTCCTGTAAAGTAATGGGGCTGTATCAATAGGTCCATCTTATCTCAAGCAAGTTAAAAATAAAATTAAAAAAGGGACCATTCAGATCATTGTGGATGGAGGTGCACACATAGGGTCCCTGAATAAGTCAGAAATGACCTTTTACCACAAACGTATGTATTGTTTGCATATGCACCTTCTGAATGTTTGGCAGTCCTAACCGCAAACAGTTTACACTGTCAAACAAGGAGGTTGTCACTAGAAAACGATTGCTGGTAAACACTGGGCAGCTGAGTTAAAGGGACAGCCTGTGATTTAAAAGGTGCTGAACATATATCGGTGATGTAGTCAGTCTGTGGAATAAATCTAGTGGGAATGACTGTGTTACAGAAGTGTATAAACCATGAGGAGCTGAAAATCATTAATATTACACATGAAAGAACATGCAGAATGTTGTCCATAAATAAAGTATCTTTTCTTACAATTTGTCTTAAAACAAGTCTCAGGGGTATCAGTAGCAGTAGAAAAATGACCTTTCTTACACATAGTTAAGTAATAGTGAGCAGGTGTTGAGAAACATACTCAAGTGTACTTTGGAAAGCTGCATCTACTTTGGGTTCACTTGAATTTTATAAAACTGTTGAATCTCTCTTAAAATTACAAGAGGTTTCTTTTTTTAAAATTTATGTATCAAGAAGTTGAGGTTTCCTTCTGTTCTATAACTGTGTAATCAAGACCAAACTAGGTGGCAGCAGAATCATTTGTTACTGAAAGAGTTTCACTGTACTGAAAGAGAGGATTGGAAAGAAAATTGATTACACATCCATCCGTCCATTCTATCTAGCCATCCATCTTTCCATTCCATGTAGCCATCTGTTCTAACTAAGCACCCATTTCAGCTATCAAATCATCTAGCCATCTTGTGCTCACCCAAGTGGTTTCTGAGCAATTTGGTGATCACAGCAATGTGACAGCAATTCAGATTTTTTTTAATGCTATTGATTGCATTTGTTTTTAGTGGCTATAAGGTTCATTAGCAAAACAACCGTCCAGCTAAATGGAATTAACATGATATAACTTATTCTGATGACAGAAAATAGTTATAGTGTAAGGCAGTGGTTTTCAAACTATTGGTTGGGACACAGTACTGGGTGGCAGACCCTCAGGTATTAGCCCACAGCACCCCCTGCTGCCACTGCACAAAGACTGGAATGCATTGCTGAGGGATGTATCTGTTGGGTCGCATTCATAAATGATTGTTTTCAACTGGCTGCTGAGAGAAAAAAGTTTGAAAATCACCAGTGTAGTTTTTTAAAAGATTTTTAAAAAGAGGTTTTTCTCCTCCAGGATCCCTAAGTTGTGCACAGAATCTGCTCTTTTATCAGTTAGGCTTGTGCTGATCGTCGGCAATATAGGAGTGAAGCTAGAAGTCCTTACTGAGGCACTTTGGATAAATATGGAACAGAAACAAGATACAGTGCGCAAGTGGATATTCTCCAAATGTTGTCTCCTACTCACAGTCTTCCTAGAATCCCTCACTTATAACAGAACATGTTTCTCAATCAAATGTAACTGAAAACCAGTTTACTTATATAGTACCCTCTGCTGGCTTATCCATGGTGTAGCTCAAGCAGCAGGGCATCTTCTACCCTATACCTCAAAGAAAAGGTGCTGTAGCTGCAGCTTCAGTTTGACCTGGAGGGTGGGGGAGACAAACATAGATTTAACACACACATACCGACCAAACAAAAAAACCTAAACAGCAAAAAGTTGACACTACAAAAATGCAACATCTTACAAATATTACAAAGCAAAAAATTCTGCTTGATCCCTTCTTTAAAAAAGAAAGTAAGTTGCTCATGTTAAAATATCCAACAGTCATGAAGATATTTATGTTTAGCTAAGAAAATCTGGGTTTAATAAGCACAGCACGCACTGTTATGATGATGATTGTGGCTCTACAACAGAACCACTTTACAAATTATACTGCATAAAGGTAGTAAGGTATTTTTTTTTAAAAAAAATCTTCTATGAAGTATTTTGTTTCTTTTCACATTTAAGCATAATTTCAAGGTAGATTGTAAAGTTTCTCAGGCAATGAACTTGCTAAAATTCATCTTAATTTAAGGCATATCAACACCACCTGAGAAGAGGATGTAAATGTGGCCCATTAATCACACACAGGCAATACAGACACTGGCACATGTTGAAATTTTGCTTTTCTATTATGTGCATTAAGGCAGAGAGCAAGGAGAATTTTAGTCATCAGTAAGAGTCCATTTTAATTCTTCTGTGTAGACAGCAGGTAAAAATCATCCCACAGATCTGTGTTTAAAAGAAATAAAATAAAACAATTATTGCATTGCGTAAGTAATGGGTGAAAAACACTAATGAAGCTTAGATCTATTACAATTGCATTGAAGCAAAAGCAAAAAACTGAAAAGGCCTTTTTATTTGCATAGCAATCAAATTTCCATTTATTCAGACATAGATTTTGTTTTTTCATTAATACCATATTGACAAACAGAACTCTAAAATGTCAGCAACAAAGGCTCCCTATATAGACTGACATCAGCTTTTATGTGGTCTGATTTATCTGCCTGCCACAGTTGTGGACTTTATGCCAAGCTCATGGCACACGCAGGGGCCCCTCTTCCTGCTGCTGGCTGACTGATGGCTGCTTCTTTATGTGCACACTTGTGAGGTGTTGCGCATCTCTCGGGGTGGGGGGGAGGCTCTTAACGTTAGTGCTTGCACTGAAGTGAATGGGTCCGGTTCTGCTGCTACTGAAGTCAGTGTTGAGTTTCATGACTGATTTTAATGCGGATCATGTCCAGGTCAAGAGTAGCTAAGAAAACTCAGCATCTTGGACCAGATTAACTGACCACCGACCCTCCCGCACCCTTAGGTCGCTGTTTCCCACTCAACCTCTTCCCATCCCTGTGCACTGAGGCCTGACACACATTGCTCTGGACACCAGCTCCTCTCTCCCACTACATTGCTCACTTCATGCCTAGTCTGCATCACATCAACCTTTACCCTTGCTTTGCAGCTGGGGGATATTGCCGATGTGTGGCTATTAGGAGTCCAGTCATAGGGAGGATGAGGCTGGACAGTGTCCTGCCTGTCTCCATGAAACACAGGTGCTGTCCTGACCCGCCCAAAAAAACAACATGCTAGCAATTTCTTTTCAAAGTAGGATAAAAGACACACTGGCTACCTAGAAATGAATTTTTTTCCCTCAGCAAATGATTTTAGTTGGTATTGGAGGGGGCCTTGCAGGACCAGACCTTGTCAAGGACAACCATGTCAACAGGTCCTACAAAGAGAGTGAGCGTCTATGTCCTGACTAGAGTTCTTGGTGTCCATCGCCTTTGCTGTTCTTTCTTCCCCATTACCTTTCTTGTTTGTTACAGTAGGTTAATTTCTGGCAGCTATTTTTCCATGCTCCAGAATGTTAGCATCACAATTCTATTTATAGCCCCTGTGCTGACACTTGGTAATGAAAATATATTCTCATGACTTATATGCGCTTCTCTGGCTTTCTCCTTTTCACCCCCCTGACTCCATCTCATACATCTTGAATGACTTGAGACTTTTCATGCTGTCAGACAAAATTAGAGGAAACGAGGGGTATTTCTGAAGTTTAAAATGATTTCACCGTTCCTGCTCCAAGTCTCATTTAATTTATGAGAGCAATCTGATCGTCATCTTTTTAGAAATCCTGCTGTTTTCTTGCACATTGAGCATATTATGAGGCCCTTGGTATCATCAGAGACATAGATTAATGATGAACTGCAGAGATTAGGCAGAAAAAATTCCAACTATTTCAAATTAAGACCTTGCTTGTACTGAGACAGAACATATACTGAAGCCTAGGCATGTTGGGCATCTGGGATGTCATTTAGTGGAAGGTAGACACAGCATCTTGGTCTTAGAGTTTATCAGACAAGCAAAGGTGCATGTATTTCTGAGCTTTAAGTCAGCCCAATGCAAAGGACCCAGCCAAGGCCACGCCTACCACTTAACCCTGTGGGGCCAAACCTGGATCCTGCTGACATTGGTGCCAAACTTTCACTGATGTTGAGAATGGGATTTGGCTCTAAAGCACAAAGCCAATCCCAGCATCACTCCTCTGTACCTAGGCCAGGCAAAGGACAGATGTGGGAGGGGAGGAATCTTCTTCCCCAGACTATAGGGCAGCTCAAGAGATGCTCCATAAAGCTTGCTTCAGTCTGATGGTCACAATAGCCACTCTTGCACCTTATGCAGTCCTCTGGAGGGCAAAGGATGAAAGGATCTGAATTGTATCAGACTCTCAAGTCAGCCCATGCCTCACCCCTTCTGCAGGGAAATGTACAATGATGTGCACTGTGCTAACCATGGAGTCTGCTCCACCATTCCAGTCCCTGCTTCCCAACAGGACTTCATTAATCTCACTGCGTGTGGACAGGCTCTCTACTGCACTATGCCAGTGGCAGCATAGCCTTGATATGAGGAGGGTGATTGTTGGGGGGAAGTCACTGATGAGACTTAAGATGGCTATGGATATGCTATATGTGTTTTTCCACGTATGTGATGTGCTTGCTCATAGGAAGCACAACAGCTGCCCAGGATGCTGCACACTTTCCTTTCTCCTCTGCTATGTTCTGGCCTCTTGAGCAAGGTAGTTCTTTTCAAAACAGACTTATGCTTCATGTATTGCACCATTGCAGTCTATAACCAGCCAACTCTTCCTAATTCATGAAGTCAGTGCCTTTCTTCTTAAGATATACTTTCAAGGTGGCTCTGTAGCACTTACTCTGTTCCCTGGGCGTCCTCTTACCAGGACTAAGTTGAGAAAAAAGGACTTGCCTCAGAAGATGAGTATCAGCCATCTGCACACAATGACCAGCCCAGCAAAGTTGATGTTTCATAATCTCTGCCTCAACACCAGTGATGTTAGCTGCAGAGAGAACACTGGTATTTGTGCAACAGTCTTCCCATGTGATAAAAAGAATCTTTCCAAGGCAACACCATTGGTACCAGTCCAGATGCTTCAGGTGGCTTCAATATATCACACGTCTCACATTCATAAAGAAGAATGAGGATGACTACCGCACTGTAGACCAGGATCTTAGTTTCCACGCACAGATCTTTGTGAATAAAGACATGATAGAACAACTTTTTGAAGGATACACTAGCACAATGGATTCTATGTTCAATCTCCATATGGAGATTGGCTGTGTGGGAGAGGTGGCTATCAAGATAAGAGAAATACTCAATGTTTTCCAGGGGTTCATTGCCAATGACAATTTGTGGGAGAAGGGGGACAGCTTGTACTGGGGCAGGCTGGTGGAGCATCTTAGTTTTCCCAATGTTGAGGGAAAGTCCCAGTCTATGACGGACACCTGAGAAAATATTGAGGGTGGATTGCAAGCCAGCCTCAGTGTGTGCAAGGTTAGCATAGTCATCAGTAATAACAGTCCTTGTAACCTTAAATTTGGAAGGAAGATGCAGTACATTGAAAAGTTGACCATCCATGTGATACTCCATCCCAATTCCCAAAAGATGGTCATGAATAAGAACCAAGATTATGGAAAGCTAGATGGAGAAAAGGAATCGCGCAACATTGCAGCCATGCTTAATACCAGTATGGGTGGTGAACAGATCCATCTCCAACCCTTTACAGAGGAGAGTGATGGTCATTCCATCAAGAAGTCTCCTGAGAACACAAATGAACTTCAATGGACAAACAAACCTAGACAGCACCTTCCATAATGCTTCACAACTGATGGAATCAAAGAATCAAAGGCCTTAATTCAGTCAATAAATGCCATAAACAGTGGCTGGTGTTGATCTCTACACTTCTCTTGGATCTGTCATGCAACACAAATCATGTCAATGATGCCCTAAGCTGGTCTGAAATCACATTATGATTCCAGAAGGATGGCTTTGGCAAGAGGGAGACGGTTCAAACAGATTCAAGCAAGGCTCTCTTTCTTAAAAATGGTCATATTGGCTTTCTTGAAGTTAGGTGGAATTGTCTCATTAACCCAAATTCTAACAAGAAGTTGATGAAGTTTTTGCATGAGTTCTATACTACCAGCTTTGAAGACCTCCATGCATATGCCATCTGGACCTGGTGCTTTGATGTTCTAGTCTGAGTGATGGCACATCAAACTTCCTCAGAAGACTGGGGGTGGGGGAGAAGGTCAGCAACAGCTTCTATTACTAGATGGTGAGGAATGGACTCGATGGTGGTAGCTGACGCTTTTGATTCAAGACTTAGAGTCTTGAAATGTTCTTCCAATGTTGCTTGAGTGTTATATTATCCTTAAGAAGAGTGGGGCTGTCAAGGGGTCATGCTGTTTGAACCTGGCCTGTAGTTGGCTTTCATTGCTGCAAAAAAGCTTCTTATGTTATCTTGACCAGTCAGACTCTGGATCTCCATGGTCTTTGCTTGTTATCACTGATTCTTGATGTCATGCAGTCTTCCTTGACCTACAGCTTTAAGCTGATAACAAGTCTCTTGTTTTTGCTGGTTAGAGGGTTCATTTTACCAAGGGCAAAATGCCTTTCTCTTCTGATGCTAGGATTTTCCTCACTGAACACCTACCAATGTATTTGGATGTCTTTGACATTGTCAAATAGGTCAGAGAGCCTCTCAGTGAGGTACTGCTGAAGAGTCTCATGATTAGCATGATTTTGAAGTACCTTGATGTTAAATGTATTCCACATTCCTTTCTGTTGTTTATGCTGTTGTGGTGCAAGGCACGTGTTCATGACTGATCTGACTAAACAATGGTGTCTCCAGCAGTCATCCATACCTCTCATGGTTTGTGTCATGTGGACATCAGTGCAGTCATGGGCTCTGATGCTGACATAGTCGAGGTGTCAGTCTTCAGAATGTGCGTGTTTCCAAGTGGTCTTATCCTTGCCCCTCCAGCTAAAGATGGTTAGATGAACAAATCGTGCTCCACACATTTAACCAGGAGAAAAATGCCATTAGAGTTAACCTCTCCTTGTACTGTTTCCTTCTGTTGTGGAGAGGCTTGTGTGTCCCAACAGCCTGAGAACTATGTCATCTGGAGTCTTGTACTCCTGGTAGGGTCACTCTTGGCAAAAAGTTCGGGGTGAGGTTCCAGGCAAAGTGCAATCCAAGTGGCAGAACAGGTGCATCTGAGGACTTGTCAGTTCTCTGTGGCTCTGAAAGTGGATGAGAGCTGCAGCAGGATAGAGATACTCAGTTGTCTCAGGTTTCCCAACCACTGAGTCAAGGGCTTCCTGTCAAGTTCCGTGAGACTGCACCTTGTGCACCAGACATGTTAAAAGATTTCACGTATAGCCTTTACCTGAGCATTAACATCTTCCACTGAAGAAGTGCAGTGGTGATGGATGAGCAGTAGTGGGAAGAGAAACAGTGATCTCTCTAAGTCTCTAGTCACAAGTCTGCACACTGGCAGTGGCCATATGTTGGTCATCTTCTACTTGAGCTTGAGAGACAGAAGCAGAATTTGGCACTTGTGGCCACAACTGAGCAGCCCCTTACATGATCCCCTCCTCCCACCCTGAGTGGGGAACAGGCTAGAAAAAATTCCCTAAGCATAGGCTGTCTCAGGCCCCCAACCTCACCCTGGCTGGGGGTTTCTGTCTTGTGAGATCACACTACCTACAGTTAGAACATATGGGGCAAAGTAATGGAGTTCTCATTTGGTATGTTCACATGCTTGTGGATTTCCTGAATAGTGATTGTCCTGAAAAACTGCCATCATAACTAGAAAACTTTCAAAATATGGCATTGATGTTGCTGACCTAAATGAGACACACTGGGCAGATGAAGGCCAAATGAAAGAAGATAGGGGTGGCTCTACCTTCTTTTGGAAAGGAAAGCCATCTGAAGAAAGGCATATTCATGGGGTTGGTTTTGCCATCAAGAAGAAAATTGCTATCCCCCTTTTAGAACTCCCTATGGATATTAACAAATGTCTCATAACTTTGCATCTTAACCTTACTAACAGCCAGTATGCCATGGTCATCAGTATGTATGTTCCAGCACCTGATGATGAAGAAAAAAGGGGCAGTTATAGGCTATGTCTACACTACAGGGCTTTTTAAGCTGGCTTAAAGTAGACCTTATTAAGTTGGTTTAGAGCACCCACACTCAAAATGCCAGGAGACTGCCCATGTCCACACTGGCAGCTGCTAAGTTGCCCTAGGAGTGGTGCATTGTGGTAGCTGGACCACAGTGCACCACAGTAGAAGTGCCCCTCTCTCCCGGCCACTCCTTTACTACAGGAAGTGAGTGACCACGCCATCCTCCACACTGTGTGTTTCAACAGGGAGGTTTGAGAGCCTGATGTGGCCCAGCGATGTGCCAGCGCAGCACTCCATCCCCTCCCTGAATTGCCCAGACTCCTCTGGCTCTGGACCAGGTGCCACAGGGTAACTGCCAGCGAGGAGTGTTACTGGAGAGAGGTTGGGACCCAGCACACACCAACCCCACACGCGGCTCGGATCCTGGCAGCAGCAGGGGCCTGATCCCACTTTGAGCCTCTTGCAAGAGCCTTGGAGCTGGAAACTGTTTTTACAAGTGGCAGGAGCTGTCTCCAAGTGGCTGCTGCTCAGAGATGGCTTCTGCTGCTTGTGAAAAGTGGCAAGGATCATCTCCAGCTCCAAGCCTCTTGCAGGAGGCTCAAAGCTGGATCAAGCCCCTGCTGCTGCTGGCCAGTGACAGGAGCCGTCTCCAAGCCTCCACCACTTGATCACAGTGCCCCAGAGCTGGATCTGGCCTCATCTGGCTGCGCTGTGGGACAGAGATCCGGGACCTGTGCACTGCTGACCTCAGCGCAGTGATGCCCCTGCTGCGAGCACAGGGGCAGGGTGCAGCAGTTGTTAAGATTCAAATACTGGGAAACAGCACATAGAGGAAGGTGAACTCAAATCACCTGTTGTAATGGGGAAAAAAAATCCATAGTCACAATCTAATCTGAAAGAAATAGCAACTTCCTTTCTTTCTTTCTTTTCATTCCTTCCTTCTTTCCTTCTATGGGCTGTTTCCCAGTTTTTGAATCTTAACAATTTGCTTTGATTTGTGGTTACAGTGTGACCTGATCCTATGTCTTACACTGGCCCGCATTTATTTCCCTCCCATTTTGTAAGTTCCCCCATCTTCAAACCATCTGACGAAGTGGAATTCTATCCCATGAAATCTCATGCAATAAATAAATTTGTTAGTCTTAAAAAGTGCCACAGGACTCCTTGTTTGTTTTACAACAATATCAGGAGGGCTGGGCTGAGAAGGGGAGAAAGACATGCAGGGTTGGGCTGGAGAAGGGGAGAGAGACACATGGAGTCAGGGTGGAAAAGGGCAGGTGCAGGGTCGGGGTGAGAATGGGGAGACACACAGGGTCGGGCTGAGAGGGGTGAAGATGCAGGGTTGGGCTGCGAAAGGGAGAGATGTGGGGTCCGGCTGAGGGGGGAGATAATGCAGGGTTGGGCTGAGAATGGGAGGGAGGTGGGGTCAGACTGCAAAGGGGAGAGATGTGGGGTTGGGTAGGAGAAGGGCAGACACATGGGGTTGGGCTGAGAAGGGGAGACACATAGGGTCAGGCTGAGGGGAGGAGACACACGGGGTCAGGTTGAGAAGGGGGAGAGATGTGGGGTCGGGCTGAGAGGGGGAGAGATGGTGGGTCAGGCTGAGAAGGGGAGTGACGCTGGATCAGGTCGGAGGAAGGTGATGTGGGCTGTAATGCTAGGATGCAGGGCCGCAGAGCTGGGGCTAAGACATGGGGGCGGTTTTGATGTGTTGCACACATCTGGGGACGCTCCCAAGTGTGTTGTGCCTTCTCTCCAGTCCCAAACCCCATGTTTCAGATAGCTAGGAGGCCAATTAAGTCAACTTAAGCCAAATCCCGGGCTACATTGGCTTAAGTCAACTTAGTAACTGCGAAGTCAACTTCACAAGTGAGAGTTATTGTCAACTTAAGCAAACACTTACGTCGACTTAATACCTTCTCAACGTGGCAGGGCTTTGTTTAAGATGACTTAAACCCATAGTGTAGACATACCCATAATGTGCTCTTGCTGCAGGTCTCACTGCCACAACCAAAGAAAAAAAGCTGCTCATGGATGACTTCATTGTAAGAGCTGAGTGGCATCCTGACCTCTGGAGAGGCACCACTGGGAAAGAAGGGGTGGGGAAAATTATGCAGCACTTCAGTCACGTGAGGGTTCTGATGTGGCTGCCTCTGCTCTGAGGCAAAGTTTCAGCATGAATACTACAGCACCTCAAAGAGTTAGCTCATTTGTTAGAGCACATTCACCCTCTGCATGTGCGTGCAATGCATGTCGATCTGCTGCTGCATCCATTTTCTGCCTCAGCTGTTTCTACTAATAAGGCTTCGATGCACTTGGTCACATCTTAACTTAATTGCAGTCAGACTCTCTTGGCAGGTCATTTAAACAGAACATCTCCATGAAGCTGAAGGAGGTGCTTTTTTTTCCAGTTCCATGACAAGGTGGCCTGTCAACATAGCAAGTGAGCTGCAAAAGAGCTACAACCAACTCACAGACAAGACAGCTTATTACTGGTTTGACAGTGCACACTAAACACATAGGGCCTGATTCTCATTTACCCTAAATCCACTTTATATAGCTCTAGCAGTGGAAAGGGGGCCTCAGAGTGAGTATAAATGTCATTTAGGCTTTTCTGTGCTGTAAAGCAGCCCTAGTGTAAAAGAAAATCAGGCCCATAAATGTGGAAGTGCAGCTTGACTCCACACACAGGCTTAGCTCTAAATAGACATTAAAAAATGGCCTTTTGTGGTGGGGGAGTGTTTAAGACGGCTGTTGAGTCCTGGCAATCAGAGGTGGCCCTATTTACCAGTGGGTTGAAAAATAGCACATGTTGCCTAATTCCAGCTGAATTAGGGTGAAGGATAATTGTCTGCGGGGTGGGGGGAGAGGAGAAAAGGCAGTCCCTCACGGCTTTCATCCTTTCTCTTGAGGCTTCTATTGCATCTCTGAAATCTACACATCTAATGTGAGATCACTTACATGGAACATGAAGAGTCTGATCCCACATGCCATACTCCTGTCTCAAATCAGGACGTATGTCAGGTCTCTAAAACTGCATGTAGTAGCCTGGAGCGTGTGCGTGTGTGCGCGAGCGCTCCTTGCAAATAGGGGTGGAGGGTGACTGGGTGGAGAAATGAGATGGAAGTGTTGAGACAGGGGAAGGAGGAGAGAGCCAATGCCAGGCTGGAAAGGAAGATCCTGTCTACTGCTAAGCCTATCCATGTCCCTCCAGGTCCTGCTCCCTTCTCCTCTGCCAAATCCCGGGAACTGACGCAGCCTCTCTGGGTTCCACTTTCACCTCTGCACAAAAAGGAAGGGGGTGGGGTGGGGGTTTGAAAACAAAGAAGGACACTTGGAGGGGCTTGAGGCTTTTTCGCCTGGGGAACTACAGCTTTTTTTTTTTTTTTTTTTTTTAAAAGACCTTCAAGCAAGATCTTGGCTCTGCCTGGCCTCATGCAGAAATAGGCTGTACAGCCAAACATCTTGAGCATAACATGGACTATGTGGTCAGTTTATGTAGAGGTATTAGGGTTTTTTTTTTAATGCCTTTTATTTCCCTGTGGTCATTCCTGACTCATTTATATTACGACACTGCCTTGATTGGCCATTTTCTCACTTAAAATTGTACTCTGATTAATAAACCAGTAGTTGTTTTATCTAAAGTTGTGTGGACTTTAGAGGATATGACTGCCGAAGGCTGGGCACAATCCATCTCTTTGTTAAATGGATGGCCTTGAGGCTATGATGATTGGGGGTGTGTCCCAATCTCTGTGGACAGTGGCTCCTGGTGTAATAACTGGGGCCAGGGGTGCTTGCTTGGGTACTGTCCTACAAGTAGTCAAAGGGCATACACCCACTGCTTAGGTGTGATTGCATGAGAGAGGCTGGAGTGGACTAACTCAGGAATGAGTGGTCACCTAGGGTGAATCAGGGTTCAGGAGTGAGAAAAGGGGGCATGGCATTCAAAGCAGCACACCGGATGGGATACAGGGAGCAACCTGTGACATAAGGTATAGGGGATATTCCTCCTATCTCCCTGATGGCCTTACAGTTTTCAGGATAATGGGGTGTCTCAGACCATAATCTTAATAGTCAGCTAGTGCCAGCAAGAAGTGTATTTCTTTGCTTGCCCTGTGCTACTTGGGGAGGGTTTCGAACCTCCTTCCCCTGCCAGAAGCAGCCCCTACAGGAGCAGGGAGATGGGGAAGGGACAGTATCCTTATCATATATTCATTACTAAGGATCCTGCAGATGGTCAGAGGATTCTCTCAAATTTCCATACAACCAGGCAAGGTGAAGAAAGGGAAGTCCAGCTAGAATGAGGGAAGGCAGGGCACTAGGTGCTTCTGAAGACATTCATGTGGTGGGGATGGCACTAACAGATGGGGTTGTGCAATTGGAGGGGATCCGTGCAGACCAGATGATCAGTACGAGTTTGTTAACTGCTTGTGAACCTTGGTTAATGTTCATGAACACAGCCTGAAACTATCGTTCTTTTGAAGAGGGTCAATAGGCGTCTTTCCATTAATTTCAGTGGCCTTGGGGCATGCCCTGACATTTGTGAGTATTTTGGTCCATTCCGGGGAAAATGCAAGGCATCAATAAGAGTTTGTGGCATTTGGGATCAGATAAGTGGATAACTTTTCATTCCGCGGGGATTCCACTGGCTGAACATTTCTCCAGTCATATAAATGATCCATCTTGAATATGCAGGCTTACCGTTTGCCGGGTGGAATCAAGGTTCTCAATTACGAAATCTTCCACCCCAATACAATATTTTCCACACAAATTCTTTTTTAAATACTTCACTTTTTCCCTTGCTCTCTGTGTTTTATCCATGGTTCCTAACCATATTTCTAGTGTCCCTGCCTAATTGAGCCATATCAATCAGCAATATTCCACACACTATCTACTAAAAATATCAAGACATTGTTTGTATTGTTCCTGACATTTCCAACTGGAGCAAGTCATCAAGAATGGTTACAGGTATTATTATTATTTACTTTTACTTTACGGCCCAGCCATTCTGTTGTCAAAGGCCCTCAGTATTACTGAGAATCAAGCCTTACCGCCACTGCATGTAAAACAAAAATGAAATTTATAATAAAAGTTAGACATTTCCAGAAAATTTATTCCAGTTCTACTGAAACCAATAACATTTTGATCAGATGAGTTTTGCTAGTAATTGAAGAGTTTTCACCTTAAGTTTGTTTGTTTAGGACCAGATCCTGCAACTAGTAATCCTTACTTACAACGGTACAGTGGCCTTAAACATTTGAAGGAACATAGGCTTGTATCCAGGCCCCACTGAAGTCTATGGAAGCTTTGACACTGAACTGAAGGGGAGCAGGATTTCTTCCATAGGAACTGTCTTACACCATAGGACCAGGGGTGCATTTAGCCCTATATTTTATAGCTGAAATTACTCTGAAGGAAGATGTGAGAAACTCTGAAGTGGATAATTAAGGAATAAGGAGTCTATAGGGAAAGTTTCTTTCTCATTCTTCCAGGGTTAACTGATTCCCTGAAGCAATGAAGGGTTATATCCCTTGTAATTTATTTTATCCAGCTAATATAACTGTAGATTATCTCATTATCAGCATAAACAGCCAATCCTTTTTGGAATCCTACTAAACTTATGGCCTCTGCAGTTAGGTAATATTACTGTTGTGTTCCCTACAGCAAAAGGAATACTTAACAATTCTCTTCACATTGTTAGCATGTTAGTTATATACAAAGTGAAAATTTCCAACGGGATCACCATCTTAGTCTGTGTACAGGAAAAACAAGAGTCCTGTGGCACCTTAAAGACTAACAGACTTCTTTGGGCATAAGCTTTCATTGGCTGCAACCCACTCCATCAGATGCCTCTGACAGAGTGAGTTGGAGCCCATGCCTGAAGAAATTTGTTAGTCTTTAAGGTGCCACGGGACTCGCAATGTTCCCGCTAAGCTGCACAGAGAACACTGCCGGCCAGAAGACAAAGTTTTCCAAGCCAGCTGAGAGCAGCTCCGATCTGAGAGTTTTTAAAACTCACTTTCGGACTGAGCTTTCACTGAGCATGCCAGAGGAGCGACCGGGGCCCAGGTGTGCTGTTCCGGCAAGGTAAGGGAGCTTGGGGGGCCGACTGGGGATGGGGATGGGGCAGGGGCAGCCAAAGGGTTGGAGGAAGATGGGTCGTAGCGGCTGGGGGCTCATGGGGGGTGGGATTGGGCCTATGAGGGGGTGATGGGGAAAGGAGAGCTGGATCAGGCTGCTGGGAGGGGCAGGACTGGGCCCTCGTGGGGTGAAGTGCATATGTTGCTCAGCTGCCTTTGGGCCTTAGAGGGAACATTACATGAGACTCTTGTTATTTTTTGTATTTTTTTTTTTTTTTTACACAAATGTCATCAATGGAATGGCTCATGTATGGGTTACTCTTAGAAGAGTGAATCTGTAAGATTAGACTCTATATGTTATGTTTTACAAACATTTAATCATCTTTAGAGCTTGTGTTTCCTCTTTCACAAATTCACAAAGACAGCCAAATCACATGCAAAGCCATTGCAAAGCCTGTCTTTCAGATACAGCTTGTGCTTAAAAATAACTGACAGTCTTACCAAATGCCCAAGGAAAAGAAAAAAGAATCATGCAAGATGGCCTCAAGCTACAAAAGCATTCCTAGGTATGCATTTAAAAGAATACCACACACATCATACCACAGTAGGGGTTAAGAAAGCTAGCCAGTCACATTACAGAATATGTATCTTCTTCCTCTTCCTTATAGAGAACATAGATAAAGTAGGCCGTCAACCCTGCACCAAGCAGCTAGTATACCGGAAATGAAAAGAGTCAGGGCAACAAGTTAGAGTGGATTGAACAGATTAGCTCAGTATCATGATGTCAAAGGATTGACCTAGTCATCAAATAGCTGCCCCTTAGTCATTTCAAATTAGCACATGACACAATCTCTAATTTCCTCATGACAAGAATTGGCACTGACCAAAGAGAAGTAGCAATTTGGGCTTTTCCATCAAACGTCTGTACGTTTGGAGACGGAGGGACGGTCACAAGTTTCCACCCTCATGCTAAAAATATAAGGAAATTAAAACAGCGACCAGCTGTTCCTATATTTTAAAGAATTCAGCTTTCAAAATCAATACGATTTCATTTACAACACAGCAGAACCACACAAATGGTAAGCACATGCATCATTCAATTGACTTCAATGGACCTGCTTGGTGAGTAAGCAGCTACTCAATGTGAGAAACAGGATGAGAGGCTGGGTCTAATTTGCACACGTCAGTCACTCCCAGCAATGCACAATGGTCAGTGGCAAAAATTAGCAAGGCTATTGTAACTGGGGTTTTGAAGCTGTACAGCAGTCTTTTCTTAAAGACTATTGCTTTCTCTGTGGATTAACTATTCCCCAGAGAGAACAGTGGGACCATACAGTGCCTGGGCATCTTCTCTCAGCGCAAGACACAGCCTTTGGCTTTTCTCTGCCATTTGAAAAATAAAAATTAATTTTTATTTAACATCAGGAAAATTCCCTATTTAACTGAAACTAACCAATACTAAGATTAATGATATCAGGTACTTTCTTAATTGCAAGTTGTCTGGTTAGACCCCATTTCTCCAACCCTGCTCTGGCCTATTTCATACCACTTTCATGGCTGCAATGCCTACTACAGATGAAGTAAGTCTAGCGGGCCTGAGTCAAAGCCCACTGAAGTTGATGGAAGGCCTCCAATTAATATCAAGGGACCATAATACATGCACCATTAAAGCAGCAACTGTCCTTGGAAAAGGGAACTGTGATTGAGTCATAAAAAATATCACACAAGTGCATTCAGCCTGAGCTTTGGCATCAAATGAGCATCAAGCATGTTTCTGCCCCATGAATGAACTCTTCCAAGTATTTAGGCAGCTGGAAACCAAAGCATGAGAAAAAAAATGTCATCTGCTGCAAAACTAATGTTTTGTGTGGACAAAAGGTAACCTTAGCAAATGAATATTAAAACGTCATGGAATGCAAAACTGTGCTAAATCATTTTGAGCCCTGTACACTAACAGAAATTTATGTATCTGTGATCGAAGGAGGCAGGCAGCTCCTCTTAGAGTCTACAGCCCTGAACTTGTCCAGGAGCATGAGCTGTGAAAGGTCAACAGTAGCAAGGCGGAAGAAGCCTGTCTTTAGACTCTGGTGGGGCCAAAAACTAAAGGATAAATACATGCCCTATTAAGCTTGATTATGCTTGGTATGTTTCCTTGTCTCTTGTTCATTTCTTATCAGTGTAAGCACTTTGTTGATTGGGTTAGAAAAGCCATGGGTGTGCAGAGCTCAGGCTAGCAGATATCAAGCTGTGAAAAACCTTAGCCATGATGTGTGACAGCTCAGAAGTGCTGAAAATACTTTGGTTTGCTGGCCATTGCCATTGCTAGCTCAAAAGCTATGGGGGGGGGAGGACAAGAGGGAGATTGTGGTTTAACTTAATTGGAATAGGAGCTAGGCTATGAATTTCCCTTATAACTAGAGCTGTGCAAAATGTTTGATGTGAGAAAGGAGAAACAAGGTATTTTACAAGGTTAGAGGTTTTGGTTTTTAATACTTGCTCAACATAGCATGAGAAATATTGAAAGGAAAAAAGATTTATTTCCATTTGAGGTTCATGATGAAGCAGTGGCTAAAGCTACCAGCCAGTGAGTACATGGAGACTATAAGCCAGGGGCATAGCCAACCCTATTTTCTAGCCAGGCCCCTGAGTCTCCAGGCTGGGGCCAGCCAAGCCTGCTTCTGGTCATGTGGCTGGAAGCTTCCTGACAATGCTCTACCAGACTAGTGACGGGAGTGTGGGGAGGAGAAGGAAGGGATAGAGGCAAAGTTGCCTGGGGCACTCCCACCCATCTGCCTGTAATGCTGCCGCTCGGCTCTGTGGCCGCCCATTGACTAGATACGGCAGCAAACGGGTGGGTGGGCCTGGGTGCATCACTACACCCATGCCCAAAGCTGTGCACCTCAGCCCCATATGTAAGCAGAGCATGTGCTCAGTGCAGTGTATGATTGACTGCCAGGGAACATTCAGTAACACTTTGCCTGCCCATTTTCAACTCCGGAAAGGGAGCCCAGTTGCGAGTCAGATCAGGACCATAACTTTGCCACTACTGGAATTTATTATTTTATTTTAATCTCACCTCTAACCAGGTATGTGCAGACCCTAAATCATAAGAACGTTATTGGCAGAGCTGTAACTGCAGCAGGGCCAACAAGGCTTTGCCCTGGGCGGAGTGGAGCAGCTCAACAGAGTTGCTCTGTTACAGGGCGGCTTTCGTAGAACCAGCTCCAAGTGCTGCTACTGGCAAGAGGCGCGTTCCTATCCGAACGTACTTCAGGTGGCAAAAACCAGTGTTACGGCTTTGGTTATCAGATCCTGGTAAGAAACCTGACAGGTTTGCTGCTGCCACTGTCCTTCTATGTTTGCAGTTGTAAATGCATTTTCTCATCTAAATGCCAACTATTTTTTTACTCCTCCTGCTCTTGCGTTGAGCTCATCTCATCTGAGCTAGTCCCCGCTTGGCATAAACTGCACTCTCAGTGTAACCTATATGCCTAAAAAGGAGCTTTCACTTTTAGGGCTCTCTTAAGGCTGGGTTATGTTGCTGGGCAGATTTGGCTGTCCAGGACCAGAAATTTCTGGAAACGGGAAGTGGTAGCATTTTGAGCATGCTCCACAAGATTTCCTGGTGGTGTGGTGAAATGTCTGAGAGCAGCAGCCAGCTGCAGTGAGAAGAGCCTGTGTGTGCTCAATGTGCAGCTGGGAGAAGGTGAGCCAGGAGTAGACAGCAAGATGTCGTCTCCCTGCTGTGGAGCATTTTCCTGTAGAGTTTTTTCTTGTGTGACTGAGGGCTGGTTAACCAGTAAACTGACTGCACGGTGCTGGTTCCAGAGGAGAAAGAAAGGACTGGATGGATTCCTACTAAAGATTCCTGCAGACAAAGGAGAGGATTGCTACTTCTTCCCACTGAAGCCTCTGGACTGAATAGAGACTACAACTGAGCTAATATGGGTGAACTTCACCTAAACTTTGGGACGCATGGGTTTCTTTCCTCACAATGTTTCTGTGGGGATTGTTCTGTTTAAATTCATTTTGTTTTCTTAAGATTTATTAAGTTAGTAGTTAATAAAGTTCATTGTTATGTTTACTCTAAGTAGTATTTTAATGTGGGATGGTAACTCTTGAGCAGTCTTTGCTGCGAGTCCTGTACAGACTGGATCCTCGGTCTCCAGCTGGTTCCCCATAGGAATTGGGTATCTATCTATCTATCTATTTATTTTGAGGCACAGGAGAAGGGCAATTAAATGGATTGTAGCCCACCCTTGAAGGTTACAGAAGCACTTTGGGGCACTCTTGCTTAATGAAAAGTTGGAAAAAAACAGGACTCTTGATCTTAATGGACACAAAACACAGCTTGCTGAGGCTAAACATGGCTATGCAAGAGAGGAAGGGGGCACATATGCGTGGTGTACCCATGGCATGAATTGAAAGGGGAGAGGGGATTTAAGCTTCACAGAATGGCTACCTCTCTCCCTGCCCAGACAGGTAGGAGAGGCAAAGGCTGGAGACAACTTTGGTTCTAATGCTAATGTACCTGCTGGTGTAGCTGGGCAGCATGCCAAATATAGGCAGGATGCAGTTTGATTCCTCCTGGGAGCAGCATGGAGACTGTTGGGCTAGTCTTCACTAAGAGCAGCAAATTCATCCTCATCAGATTGAGCTTTCCAATCGACTGGGTTTACGAAAACTTGCTCAGTTGATCAGGAAGTTGATAACTTACAACCAGCTCAGTAAGTAGAGTAGCACTGTGTTGAAGGAAGGGCATTTCCCTTCGACTCAGTGCATGAATGACACTGGTGAGTAGGTGGTTGGCAGTTGAAGGTATTTAAACTCCTTTGTGTAGCTCCATTCGACTGCTGCCTAAATCCTGCCATGGTGCAAACCAGCCCTAAAATCTCTCCAAGACTACTTGTGGGGCAGCAGAACAATATGCTGCAGATCATGAAGTGACGACCTCACTCGAAACCAACTAATCTCAACAGGCACATGGCTCAGGTGTCAGACCTCTGGCTACACAAGTACTGGGACAAAGTGAATAGAAACTTGGGGCAGAGAGAAAGGAGATGGAAGAGTCAGCAGCAGTAGCATAATAGATTGTCTTTCCTACCCACTTTCCTCTCTTACAATGTATGAAAGAAAAAAATATATACAGCCACTGTTTCACTTCAGCTGAGAGTTCTCTGAGTGCAAACCAGAACCTCAACATTTTGCAGAAAGATGAATGCTTAGTGACATGAAACTGCCTAAAATAATAATGGTGACAATTTTGAACCAAAGAACTGTAAATCCAACTCCACCTCTACTTTTGCACAATTCCAGATACAGCCTAGAAAGTTAGGAGAAAACACAGTTTGCCTTAAGATAAACAGGTGAGAAGGGCACTGAGCTTTTTGTCTCCAGTGCATAGCAGGAAGGGAAGCACCCACTGAAGCTGGAAATGAGTGGATGAATTATGTAAGTATAAAAAGGCTGAAATGAGCACACAGCTGGCCATACCGGAGCAGATCCCAAATGTGCTCCTATGTAAACAGGGTTGATTCCTAAAAAGGAAAATATAGCCAAAACAGAGAATTACTAGAGTGATACATTGTCAGGAGTCAGTATACAAAAGTGCAAAAAAACCCATGTTCAGTCCAACTACTAGCTGATGAGACCAAAGAGATCATAAAGAAGTTCCATATGCAAAGGAAAAGTTTCAAAAGTGCCTAAGTCAAAGCGCCATTCTCAAAAGTGTCCTAAGATGTGTCCATGCCGCAATTAAAAACCCCTGACGGGTGCATGCCAGCTGATGAGCTTGCATGGCTTGGGTTAAAGGGCTGTTTATGTGCAGTGTAGACACTCAGGCTGTTGGCCTGCGGCCTGGGCTCTAGACCCCAGCAGGGTTAAATGGTCCCTTATACTGAACCCCATGAGCCAAAATTTGTTGACCCAGGCCAGCCAGGGGCTTCAAACTGCAGTGTAGACATACCCTTAGGCAACTGAGGGTAAGTTCCATTGCGTTTCAATGAGAATTAGCCTCCTAAGGAGCTAAGGTCAAGATTTTCAGAAGCAACTGTAGAAGTATGTTAAATCTAATAATGCTGAGGAATGGGCTAAGACTGTATCACAGGAGATATCATGTACTGCATTGGGCATACAGTACATATTTCTAACTTTAAGTTTGCATAAGTTGCTTAAAAGAAAATTGTTTATTGTTTGGCATTGGGCAGTATGTAATCTTAACCTTGTATTAGAGCACTGTTTAGTATAAGGCTTCTTTGTTTTCTGGCCGTTCGGATAATGGCTGCAGTTCACAAAGATACTTTTCCTTCTCTTTTTTTCCCCTTGCCCTTCACATCATGTTCCTGCTTACCATCTCCTGTCCTTGGCTCTACTTCCCTTGTGATGTTATGTCCCCCAAGGATTACTAATTCAACAGCTTAACAAAAGTACAGAATAGCACACTTGCATAGACTGGATATGAGTAAGAAACAGTAAACAAAGGCATGGATAATTGTATACATTATAGGCCTATTAATATTCATTGTTTAACTACTAATGTAACCAAATAAGGGTCTTTGGGACAATGTCAATCATTTCTGTATTATCACACTGTTATGGATAAAAAGAGTTGGTAAAAAACCCTGCTCAGCTCATTCAAGATGTCGAGGTAATGAGCAGTGGGTAATAAAGGGTTTCATTCGACCCAATCCGCCACCTGGACAACCTGTTTGCATCTCTTCTCCTTCCAGTGGTAACTAGTGATATTGTGTGTTGCACAACCACAATCTAACCTAATCCCTTTAATGTTTGCGCACCCAAATACTGAAGTTTCCAAAATCACTAGTCACTTCTGATCCTCTTAGCCTATGCCTGAGGTAGGTATTTGTAGCATTGGGGCTGTAAAAGAATATCTTTGTGTGTCGAGATTGACTTTTATACTAATAGACACTTTTAGTACTTTGAGTTCTATAGAGACAGTGGAAAAGTGAGTAGGACTCTGCTCTCCCTCAGCAGTATGACCAGGATCTGGGCTGTGTTTGCGGGATCTTTGTTAGTGGAGATGGTTTCTGAGCCAGAACAATGTAATTAGATTTTCAGATTAGGCTAAATTTGCGGCTCTGGAGATTAGGGAAACATATCTAAATTTTAAACCGAGCAACTATTTTTTTAATTGCATAGAAGCCAGTTTTTTGACCATGATCTCAACTTAAATAAAATCACTTACATTTTTGCTGATGTAGTGAAAAACCTGTAAGTGTAATGGGGATACAAAAGCTGCTAATATTGATTAAGGCAGAAATGTTAACAAATCAAGACCAGCGACAGACCAGTTTCCTTTAATGTCACTTATATTATCAAGCAATTATTTCAAACATATTGAAGTGAGCTGTCTGGAGCAAACATACCTGTGGTGTTGTATGGAAGGATTCAGATTATCAGCGGTTTTAAAGAAGTGTTGGGCCACTCCATCTCAGTTTCTTTCAATCACATCAATAAAATAATCAGATTGAGCCTTTCTGAATGTGTTCATACATAACTCAAGAGGCTATTTGTCATATTTGGAAATGAATACCCAGTCTGGCCATTTTCACCTCCTTTGTAAACCTGACTGACTGACTGTGCTTAACAACTACATCTATGGACCAGGGGCAACATGTATAATAGTATGCTTTGGAACACCCATGTGTATTAGATTCAGCTAAGAAACAACAAATATTAGTTGTAGTTTGAAGGCTGAGTCAAAATTAATTGAAGTCAACAAAATATTTTCATTGAGTCTAATGGGCATTATGTCGAGTCCAAAAAGATCATTGTGAATTATTCCCATTTTACTGAGTGAACTAAGGTATAGATGTTACGTGACTTGTCCAAAGTCATATATTACAATAGTAACAGAGGAAGGAATAGAATCTAGAGCCCCAATTCCCGCTTCTTTGCACTAGCTGCCTATTAGCGTGATACTGAATCTTAGTCATATTAAAAATATGTGTACAGAATGGACAGGACAGCTGACAGGAGAAGCATAACTAAGAAAAGGAAACAAAGGAGGAGTGAAAGGTTAAGTGGAATAATCAGTCGAGTTCAGGATCCTGACAAAAGGAAGAAAGAACAGAAGAATACAGACCCTGGACTCCAGAAAAGCAGACTATGATTTCCTCAGGGAGCTGATGGGCAAAATCCCCTGGGAGATTAATATGAGGGGGAGAGGTGTACAGGAGGGCTGGCTGTATTTTTAACAAAGCTTACTGAGGACCCAGGAACAAGCCAGGCCGAGGTGCAGAAAGAATAGCAAATATGGCAGGCGATCACCTTGGCTTAACAAAGAAGTCTTTGATGAGCTTAAAAACACACATGTGCGTACTTACAAGAACTGGAAACTTGGTCAGATGGCTATAGAGGAGTATAAAGATACTGCTCAAGCATGCAGGAGTGAAATCAGGAAGGCCAAATCACAGTTACAGCTGCAGCTAGCAAAGGATGTAAAGAGTAACCAGAAGGATTTCTACAAGTATGTTACTAACAAGGTGGTGGTCAGGGAAACTGTAGGTCCCTTACATAACGGAGGAAGAAACCTAGTGACTGATAATGTGGAAAAAGCTGAAGTACTCAATGCTTTTTTTGCCCCATTCTTCAAAGATAAGGTCAGTCCCCAAACTACTGCAAAAGGCAGTACAGAATAGAGAGATTGTGAGCAGCCTTCAGTGCTGAAAGAACAGGTTCAGAACTATTTAGAAATGCTAGACATGCACAAGTCAATGAGTTAGATGCTGTGAATCTGAGGGTGCTGATGGAGTTGGCTGCTGTGATTTCAGAGAAGATCCCACTTCCTCAGAGGAAGTGGGATCTTCTCCCACGAAAGCTCATGCAAAAAATAAATCTGTTAGTCTTAAAGTGCCACACAACTGCTTGTTGTTTTTTTACTGGACTAGACTAACACGGCTATCCCTTTGGAAACTGACTGTGATTTCAGAGCCATAGGTCATTATCTTTTAAAACTTGTCATGACGGGGGAGTCTCAGATGATTGGGAAAAAGCAAATATAGTGACTATCTTCAAAAAAGGGAAGAAGAATACAGGGGATTACACACTGGTGTCTCAGGTCCCAAAAAAATCATGAAGCAAGTACTCAAGAAATCCATTTAGAAACACTCCGAAGAGAGAAAGGTGACCAGCAACAGTCAGCATGGATTCACCAATGGTAAGTCATGTCTGCGCAACCTGATTCTCTTCTATCATGAGATGACTGGCTCTCTGGATGTGGGAAAAGTGGTAGACATGATGTGCATTGACTTTAGCAAAGTTTTTGATATGGTTTCCCACAGTATTCTTATTCAGCTAAAGGAATACAGACTGGCTGAATGCACTATAACAGGCATGGCCAAACTGTGGCTTGGAAGCCACATATGGCTCTTAAATGAAAAAGTGTGGCTTGTCGAAGAATGTCAGCAAATCAGTTTAGTAGGTAAAAGTATATGGCTATATGTCTCGGATCTTGAAGGTTTAATAATCAACTTGTGTGGCTCTTGAGGTCCATAAGTGTAGCCACTCCTGCACTATAAGATGGATAGAAAGCGGGTTAGATCATAGTGCTCCACGGGTAGTGATTAACAGCTCAGTGTCTAGTTGGCAGCTGGTGACAAGTGGAATGCCCTAGGGTTCAGTGCTGATTTTGTTCAAATATTCACTAATGATCTGGAGAATGGGGTGGATTGCACCCTCAGCAAGTTTGCAGGTGCCACTAAGCTTACAAGGAGTGGTAGATACATTGGAGAACAGAGTGACTTAGATAAAGTAGAGGATTGGGCCAAAAGAAATCTGGTGAGATTCAACAAGGACAAATGCAGAGTCTTGCACTTAGGATGGAAGAATCCCATGCATTGCTATAAACTGGGGACTGACTGGCTAGCCAGCAGTTCTGCAGGAAAGGACTTGTGAGTTACAATGGACAAGAAGCTGGATAAGGGTTAGCACTGTGCCCTTACTGCCACAAAGGCTAATGGTATTTTGGGTAGCATTAGTAGGAGCATTACCAGCAGCTTGACGGAAGTGATAATTCCCCTCTATTTGGCACTGGTGAGGCCACATTTGGAGTAACGTAGTCCTCCACTACAGAAAGAATATGGACAAATAGGAGGGAGTCCAGAGGAGGGCAACAAAAATTATTAGGGTTTGGGATCATGTGACTTATGAGGACAGACTGAGGGAACAAGGCTTCTTTAGTGTTTAGAAAAGAATGAGGGGGGATTTGATAGAAGACGACTACCCGAAATGGGGTTCCACGGAGGACAGAACTAGGCTACTCTCAGGTGTAGTACATGATTGAACCAGAAGTAATGGTCACATGTTGACGGAGGGAAGGTCTAGGTTGGGTATTAAGAAAATCTTTTTCATTAGGAGGGTGGTGAAGCACTGGAATGGGTTACCCAGGGAGGTGGTGGAATCTCCATCCTTAGCGGTTTTTAAGGTGTGGCTTGACAAAGCCCTGACTGGGATGGCTTAGCTGGGGTTGGTCCTGCTTTGAACAGGGGTTTGGCCTAGATGACCTCCTGAGGTCCCTCCCAACCGTAATCTTTTATGATTCTGTGAATCAGTGTTTTAAATGATTGGTGATTGGAAATCCCTACAAGCTGAACATCTGATGAATTACAAGATTGGAGGCACTTTCTATGTGCAGGTCAGATTGTGGTTAGCCTGACAGTGTGCAGGAGACTTTTACATCCAGATGTTCTAGCACGTCCTCCCATTTATCCCAGTGCCTTGGCACAGTCACCAAGATGATGCTGAAAAACTTAAGGAGCTAAAGCTGTGTATGCAGAGCTTGAATTCAGAGCAAGCTCTGGGGGAATAGCACATCATTGCCTAATTGCAGCTGAAGCTTGACTGGTTCAAAAGAAAAACTAAAATTGGTAATGGAGCAAGAACAAGATTACAAACCACTGTCTCTATCAAGCAGCTCTCTTCCATTTGCAAGTGGGAGGAGGATGCCTCAAACCCTTTAAAAATCCCAAGCGAGTTATGCATCCCTGACAAACAGTGTGATCAGCTTTCTGAGATGATGATATGACACGTCGGTCGTGATGAGCACAGAGAAAAGTATCAGTGGGTCATGGTGCTAGGCACAAGGAGGGTTTGGAAGCCTGGGCATACAGGAAAGGGAAAAGGATGCTCTCATTCCTCCGTCCCTTTACCTTTCACCCTGCATTCTTGACTCTATCATAGGGATTTTAAACAGCTCTCGACCCTGGTGTAACTCTTGCTCAGTGACGTCAACTGGAACAAAATTAGCTCCGCTTTGTCAATTTGACTTAATAAGGTCAAGTTGACTTTGAATTAAAGTCAAACTTATTAGTTTGAATTAACAAATTCACACTAACTTTTTCTAGTGTAGACTAAGCCATGGTGGCCAGTGGCCATTATTTAAAACACAGTATAAACTTGTAAGTGCTGCATGAACATTACTAATAAATCCTCTTCATCACGCATTAAACACTGACGATGTTCTCAGTGCTGTACACAGGAAAACAACAGCCTCTGCCCTGTGGAGTTCACAGTCTAAGGCTATGTCTATACTGATGGCAGCAATTTTGCCACCGTCAGTTCACCTTTCCAGGAGCAGATTGAAGCGAGTATGAACTTGCCACACCGCTCCCAGAAGGTGACCTGGAAGTTCTGCGGGTGTAGGAGAAAGCTGACCACAAGCAATTTGTGGTCGGCTTTCCCGTTATGTGTACTGGTGGCTTAAAAGCTTGCCACTGGTTAGGCAAGGAATTTTATGTTCCTTGCATAACCGGCTGTTGACTGCCACCAGAAAGGGCCCAAATGTAGACTAGGGCTAAGAGTGACCAGCCCAAAGTTACAAAGACAGAGCACCAGGGCCAAGTTAGAGCTCCTGACTCCTGTCCAACAGACAATATTTACCATGTAAACTGCAAAACTCAAGAGTCCTAACCTTCCCCTCTCCCACTCCAGGGCCCATCCATGAACTGTTCTGAAATCAAAATGCTTGAACTCCTGTAAAAATGAATGTTGAAACAGGTCAAGGAGAAGTGGAATGATAGGACTGCAGATCAGCATTCAGAAAATGATTATGTCAGTTCTGATGATTAGTTCCACATGGCTTACCCTCTTTGAGAAGGGCAAATCTTGATGCAACTTTCTGATAAGAAAATGTGCATTTATTTGGCTCTATACTCTCTTTTTGTAAGTACTGTTCCTCTGATCACAGTGACCTATTAAATTAGGACTGGCTTTCTAATAAGAAAAAAGTTTCCAATGAGCAACCTGCTGACAAAAATAGGCAACAAAAATAGAACAATCAAGGTGAAGATAAAAAAAAGTAAATTCCAGAAGCTTTTACCAATCTCTGTCGAATGGTCACAAAAATCAGGCCAAGAGAGACACTCATTTGCACTTAAAAATTAAGTGCTATCTTCTTGCAGATTTCAGAACCTCTATATTTTGACTAGCTATTCTTAGATATGGCTTTCCAGTACGCACTAAGCTATGCTGACATATAGGCAGGCTTGGAAAGATTAGATTTTTTATAGGTAAGTGTCGGTGAACACTGATCTCTCTGAACACACACGATCTGACAGCAAAAATATTAGCATAAAAATAATTAAAACGTACAGAAAGGCAATGTAAGAAAAATATTGCTGAGAACCTTATTAGAGTTTGATTTAAGGAGATTTTGACGTGATAGACAGACTGTGTTTCAGAGGTCATCAAGCTTTAACTTTTTCAATCTCAGCATCTAGTATCATTAATTACCCCCATAATTTCTAGCAACTGTAAAAATTTAAATTGATAAAAATAAAAAATGCTTAAAAATAAACATTGATATTACCCACTAATTATATTTTAAAAAAACCAACAATTTTTGCCAATTAGAATCATAGAATCATAGGGTTGGAAGGGACCTCATAAGGTCATCTAGTCCAGCCCCTTGCTAAAAGCAGGACCACTCTCACTAAATCATCACAGCCAGGGTATATACAGAGCACAGAACTCCTTTGAAGAAGGCAGCAGTTAAGGACTCAGATCTATTCTTTTTATTTGTATGTATAAAATATGGTTTTCAAAGCTAAAAAATCCCTTTACCAACCTGTAACTGTTGTTCTTTGAGATGTGATGCAGATGCACATTCTACTTAGGAATGTGCACGTCTTGCACCCTGAAGCCTGAAAACTTTGCCTAGTTCTATCTGTAGAGGCATCAGTCATGTCCTGCAGACCTAGCACCTCCCTCACCACTATAAAGGTGGTGTTGCCTTCACTGTCCCAGTTCCTTCACACCAGTTGTCAATAGCGCAGTCACCGATGCAGAGGGAATGGAGGGTGGGCCATGGAATATGTGTCTGTATCATATCCTGAAGAACAACAATTACAAGTAAACAACCATTTCTTCTTTGAATAGATGCAGCACTGTATTCTACTTGGGTGACTCACATGCAGGAGGTGGGGTTCAAAGTCTATTTAAACTAGGACTGCAGGATTACTTTAACAGAGTTTGCATCTGATCTGGACACAGTAATAAGGGCATAGTGGGTTGTAAAAGTATAAGCAGAGGACCAAGTGGTAGACTTGCAAATGTGCAGTTTCTCTCCAATCACAGAAATGTTGTTGATGTTGCCTTGGCCCTTGTGGAATGAATTCTCACCCTTTGAGAAGTCATAGCCTAGACGTCTCTATTTGTTCTCCTGATACAGGAAGTTATCCACCTGGAGACAGTCTGAAGAAGCTCCCTTGAACCTTCATTTGGTCTGCAGATGACATAAACAAATGAGATGAGGAACAAAAAGGTTTGGCCCTACCTAAATAAAAAGTTAAACATTGTCTGACGTCCAGTATGTGAAGACTTTGATAAATATATAGTGTGGTTTCAATGAAAATGAGAAAACACTTTGAATAAAAACTTCAGTGTGGCTGAAGGGTCACTTTAAATGAAATTGCCTAAAGATAAGGGGGCTCCATCACCAAAGCCTGCAACTCACCTACCCTCCTTGCAGATGTTATTGCCACAAGGATGGCAGTTTTCTGACAACGGGAGAAAAAAAGAGGTTCGAACAGAGGTCCCATATGAACTGCTAAGACAGTATGAAGGTTACACAGATGAACTACCTTTTTAACTGATGGTTGGAGACATTCAAGAACCTTCCTGCCATGGTGTTTGAAAACACCAAGTTCCCATGGATGGCTGGATGAAATGCTGAAATTGTGACCAAGTGGATGGGTGGATGAACTGCTGAAATTGTGACCAGGTGGATTCTCAGAGAACTAAATGCGAGTCCAGAAGACTTCAGGTGTATCAGGTACTTCAAGATGTCCTGGATGCAAGTCAGCTTTAGCTGAACTCTCCAGGTTTATGCCCATAGCAAGAACTGCCTACATTTGGCAATAGGTTGCTCTGGTGGAGAGCTTCCTACTATTTAGCAAGACTTGGTGAACCATCTCCTAACATGGTTCCTCCTTCACATCTAACTGTGCAGCACCCACACTGTGATATGCAGGAAGCGGAGTGCTAGATTTCAAATTTGACCCTGTTGCTGAATCAGGATGAATTGGAAGGCACAGTGGAAGTAGAATCAGGAATGTGAATTGGTCAGAAAACCAACACTGCCCCAGCCACACTGGAACAGTGAAAATGAACTTGGCATGGTACAATTTCACCTTGAGAATGACCTGTAGGTCAGAATTGGAGGAAAAAGCACCTAGGAGTGCCAATTCCCAGCTCAGGTGAAAAGCATCAGTCAAGGAGCCTGGGCTGAGACCTGTTCAGGAGGAGAACAGCTGGTGTTTCTTGTTCTCTCAGGGTGAACACGTTAACCATTGAAGTGCCTCAAAATACAAAACTGTACCACACAATGTTGGGCTTCAGGGATCATTTGTGATTGTGGGAGAAATTTCTGCTGAGGTGATCTGCCAGGTTATGCTGGATCCCAGATAAACAACCAGCCATGGAGACAATGCTTTTGCCAGTGCAAACCTGCTAGAGCTGGATAGCCTACTGACACAGCACGTTAGAATGTGCTCCCCTGATCTGTTCACATAATATGTCATGATGGTACATCAGTAAGATGTGCAGTGTGGAGTACCTGGTGCAACCTCAAAGGACCTGACAGGCACGGTAGATGGCATGAAGCTTCAGAACCACTGATATGCAGAGAAGCTTCCTATGCCAACCACATACCTTGAACTGTCTATGACTCCAGATGCACTCCCCAACCTGTTAAGGAGGCACTAGTGACGAACAATCCTGGCTGGTAAGGACTGTGCAAAGGGAATATCCTAAACTGTCCATCTTCATCAAGGGTCCAGGAGCAGTGGAAGAAATCAAATCAGTCTGTTCAAAGGATGAAGATTTGGATCATAGATGGACTTCAGCCATATCTGAAGAGGACGCAGGTGTAGCTTGGCATATTGGACTACTTGGGTGCATGCAGCCGCATGGCTTAGCAACTTCAGGCAAACTCTAACTGTGGCTGAAGATTGAGACTGCAGCTCCAGACATAGGGGGCAAATTGCCCAGTTGGCAGAAATGCTCTAACATGTAGAGTGATCAGAGACCCAGTGAACTCAATTCTTTGAGTTGGAACTGATCTTAACATCCCTCAGTATAGGATAAGACCTAGACAACTGACTAGCATCATGCAGGGCTTGACAACACTGCCTCCTAGCTAGGTGCCCCACTTCAAATTAAGGCACCTAGTTGGGACGCCCCCTGCCACCAAAAAACCACTGCCGTCACTTTCAGCATTGGCAAAGGCCCCCTGCAGCTGAAATGCCAGTGAATCCTCTAAGCACTTTTGCAGGTTCCCACAAATCTATTTTAAGGCATTGTAGTTGCTCTGCCGCTGCAGTTCTGTGGCAGAGCTAGGTGCAATTCTACAAACCCCAGGTGCCGTGGTGATCTGGTGCCAAGGATTTGTCAAGCCCTGGTATGGTGCTGACATGGACATGACAGAGGACTTCCACTCTGGACTTTCCCCTCAGCAGCCACTCATCCAGATACAGGAAGATAAGGGTTCCTGTCTTCCTGCAGCTCCCTGTTACCACTGCCATGCACTTTGTATGCCTGGGGAGCAGAGGACAGGCCGAAAGTCAGCATGGTGTGCTGTTAGAACTGGCCTGCCATGACAAACCTGAGGAACCTCCTGTAGCTCAGAAGGATTGCTCTGTCATAATAAGGTCCAGTAGGTCTAGGGCAGCAAATCAGTTATTGTGATGCAAGAAGAGAAAGACAGCTGGTAAAGTGACCATACAGCTTCCGATGTATCTGATGTGTTTGTTGAGAGCATGGAGGTTGAGGAGAATTTTCATCCCTCCCTTGGGCTTGTAAGGAGTCCCATCCCTGATGCTGCAGGAGGCCTCACCTACAGCTCCCAGAGTTAGTAGAGACTGAGCTACCATTTATTACACGGTGTATCCAAGGTTGCTCTCAACAGTTGGTGACCTGTGACTCCATGGAAGGAATGAGGATTGTTTGAATGGGTTATCCCAAAACAAAATGAGTGTTAGAATTGAGTTCCTTGTCTGTTGTGCTTGAAACAGAGAATTTAGCTCAGCACAAAAGCTGTCCCTCTTTCATTCTACCCTCTGTTTCACACAGACTCACAAATATAAGTGATTTTGAAGGCTGGTCTTGAAACCCACATGTTGAACATTATCCATGCCCCACAGAAAGGCAGCAGAGTCTGTGGGCTGCTTTAATGGCTTCCTTGTGCCTTCAAAAAAGACACTTATGACCAGTGTGCGAGTGGCATTTCATGGCTGTACAGTGGGTGTGGAGAAACCAGAGTTTCATTCATGCCTGGTGCAAAGTTCAGTCAAAACAGAAATCCAAAGACTTGTGGCACAGCGGAGACTGCCTGGAGAGTGCACATCACTACCATAGGCTGTATGCCTGCAAATTTCTTCTATGCACCAAGAAGCACAGGTTAAATCATGCCTCCCTGAGTTTTCTCTGCAGCAGTGCAGCTCTGCACCAGTTAATGATGAACCCTAACAGCTCCTGACCTTGTTGTGACTGCACCTGAAAAGCATAGTCTAGTCCTTCACTTCTTTGGGTCTGATTTTCAAAGTTGCTGCATACCCAGAACTCCAAAAGGAGTCAGTGGGAGCTTGCAGTATTCAGTGCCTGGGAAATCTAGGCCTTATATATCTGTTCCTCTCTTTTTAAAATAGGGACAGGGCTTACCTGTCTTACAGGACTTGTGTGAGGCTCCAAGATTTAAATTTGCACAGAGCTTTGAAGAGGTGCAAGGCTAAATATTATACTTGCTAAGTTTAATGGTGCTTCAAGAAAAGGTGATGGCTGTTCTGATCTACAGGATACTGTACTCCACGTTGTCTGTGTTACCTTTCAGTTTTTCTCATTTTAAAATAAAAAAGGGAAGTGTTAATAGGGAAGTAAAAATGTATATCCAAGCAAAAAACTGAAAAGCATGAGAAACTGACACAAAGTCATTGTTGCTGGCCAACAGCTTGAAAATGCAAGGCCACCCACTGCAGAGGGATGACAGTAGCTAATCAAGAGTATAGAGACTTTCATGTTCACACTATGAGAGAGAAATCCCTGTAGTATAAATGACTGCCTGCCAACCAATCAGAGTGAAGGAATCGGCATACTGTAAAATGATGGTAATATAATTGTAAATGATTTTGCAAAATCAGATATGTATACCAATGAGAATGGAGGAAACTGCATAACTGAGAAAAACAACAGCTGTGCATCCATAAATGTGCACAAATCCCTGAACTGTGATAGACTGCATCAGTCCCATGTCATTCGTATTTTTCATAACACATAGTTATGAAGAAAGAGGAATATGAGAGCTCTCTGCAACTAAATGATTAAAAACGAGATACAAAGAAAGGGTAAGGCTCCGTCAGAGTAACCACAAAGTAATAGCCTTTACCTTGAAAGGAACAAGTTTTGCTTACTGAGAAAGCAGAGCTCCCTGTAAACTCAATTTGACAGTGGAACAGCTGCCATGAGAGGGCATTGAGGCTCCATCAGTGGAAATAATTCAAAAACTGAACACACTTTAGGCAACACTGATGCTTAAAAAGGGAGAGCCATATAAAACAGAATGTGTTACTGAGTAAAAATTAAAAAGGGATAGCTGTGTTAGTCTAGTTCAGCAAAAAAAAAACCCCAAAAAACCAAAAACCAAGGAGTCATGTGGCACTTTAACAGATTAATTTTTCGCATGAGCTTTCGTGGGAGAAAATGCCACTTCACCAGATGCTTCGAATCCATCTTCGAAGCATCTGGCAAAGTGGGATTTTCTCCCACAAAAGCTCATGTGAAAAATAAATCTTGTTAGTCTTAAAGTGCCACACAACTCCTTGTATTTTTTTTTTTTTTTGCTAAAAATTAAAAGCCAAAATACAAGCAGTGGGGTGGGATGGAGATGGGGAGGGGTAGCATGTCTGTTTGGCTGATGACTTATTTACATACTGAGTTATTCAGGAAGAGTTGTTCCTGAATACAGTAGTTCCACGTGTAGACATGTCCTAAGGAAAACTGTTGTCCAGCCTATAGCATATAGAGAAGGACTCATCTTTTTCTCCAGTCTCATAGAAAGATCTGACGTAAAGGAGCAGCAAGCCCATCTAGCTGTGGGTCATCTTTGTTGCCTTCTGGCTATCCATTTTTATGGAATTTTGCTGGTTTGGAAACCGAAACAGTCTGGGGAGAAGGACTCGTGGACTCAATCAAGTTGAAAACTTCCCAGCCTTGGTCTTGCAAAGCCCTAGTGCAATGCTGACATGCAAGGAGAAAGAAAGAAAGTTCCCGCAAGAATCCAACCTATGGGATTTTCTCCCACTAAAGTTCATGCAATAAACAAATTTGTTAGTCTTTAAAAGTGCCACAGGACTCCTTGTTTGTTCAACTGAAATCTCACCATTCCCTAAAATGAAAACGGGGAGTTGCATAAAACTATTTCACAATGAGAGGTCATGCATCACACCACCTGCTGCCTCTCAGCTCTCTGAAGTCAGGGAAGCAACTCTGTTATCTTCTTGTCTCCACAGCCCTATCTCTTCTGAAGCACCAGCAACTATGTCCTCCCCTTCACTTCTTTGCTTTACCTTTCCTGCAGCAACCTGGAAAGGGCAGGAAGTGTCCTGTCAATGCTGTGCAAGCTCCATGTTTACATTTTTACAAGGTGTCCCTCTTTAAGAGCTCCACTTGTGCACTTTGGGAGATGTACATTCTCTTACATGAAGGCAGGAGATGGCTCAGTCAACTCTCTCCCCTCATTACAACTGTGATTCACCTATCCTCCCCAACCACGGGAAGCAAACAGCCACTGAACTGTCTGAAGCGATTAGCTGGAGTGGGTAACTTCTGATAAATGCTGAACAATGTATTCCACTTACATGGCAAGTGGAGGAAAACTTCACTGTGGGCCAAAGTAATCCTGCCGTCCTTAGTTAGGGAAAATGCCCATAAAAACCAAGCTGACTGATCAAACCCTTGGCACTTTTAGCAATGGAAGGACTTTAGATCCTAGTGTCCTGGATAAACTCCAACCTAGATAAGTGCATTCTGCTTCCTGAAAATTCCCAATAGTTGCCTTTACATGACAATACGACATTGCTTATCTTTAAGTGTAGTATGTTGTCTTAGGAATGCTAGGGCCTGGTTGCAAAATTCCACCTCAGAGTTGATTATAGTGTCTACCTTAGATATACAGATGCCTACAATTCTGGAGAGTGCTTTGAAACATGCAACTATAACAGCAGCATCAGTGTTTGTTTGAGGGGGCCAACAAATCCTTTCTTTGAGTTTAGTAAGGAGGGGAAGGTTGCAGTTAGTCAACATCACTAGCATGCAATCTATCTGTACTAGGCAACTCCACCTGATGCTTTGGAATCCATCTGTTTCCTCAGCTTGGATTGGTAAGAATATCTTCCAATAATCTAGTGCCCAGTTCTGCGTATTAAAAAGAACTATTCACAAGAATTATTCAGATTCCCTCCCACAAGTCACCATCCAGAACTGAGCTTCTCAGTGTGAATTAATACTGAGCACTTTCATTCAGCTCCATCAAATTGCTTCATAAATATGGATTGAATAAAGCACAGTGAGGTCAGTAGTCTCCAGATTTGTAAACCAAAGTACTCAGAGGCTAGGGGACCTGCCCAAGGCCATACTCTAAGACAGCGGTGGAGTTGGCATGAGACTCCGAGGCTAAGATTGCCAGAAATGGTTACTTTAGCATTGGGCTCCTAAATCCTTACTCCAGGCCTAAATATTTTACTTAATTCTCAAAGGTACTGAGCACCCTGCAGTTCCCAGAGAGTTCATGGAGGAGGAGTTGTATTTTCAGCACCTTTGAAAAATCAGGCAAGATATTTAGATAGTAAAAAATGGATGCCGGAGCCTAGCTGGAGGCATTTTTAAAAGTCTTGAGCAAGAGGCTTGAGTCAGAAGGTCCTCCTTTAACCACTAGACAACATTCCCTCTTTTCATACAGCTCTTATGTGTTTACTGCACCAAGAGTTGAAAAGCATTCCTTTAAAGGCACGATGACAAATCAATTCAATTTAGATGTGGGGGAAGATGATGAAGCAGCACTAGGCTCCAATATAAGAAAAGCCATTTCACACAATTTGTTACCAAACTCATGGTTTCAGATTTATTTTTACAAGTAGAGAGTGGGATGATTTGGGAGAGAGAGCTAAAAATATCACATGGAAAAAATTTCACAGAGTGAGGAGATAAAGTGCAAATAAAATGCTACTTTTTCTTTTTAGCATCTGTTTGAAGTGTTTGTCTTTCATTGAATTACATGTTTATACGATTATATTGACATCTTCCAAAACTGAATTTGAAGTTTAAATCTGTGAGCCAGTCCTTCCATCACACAGTACACCAGCGTCTCTGAAGTGTTTCGAAGCACTTCTAAAACACAAAGCTTGGGCCTTTCTGAGCCTCCGGAGTCTAACACACCTTGCTGTATGAGGTCTTGCTCCTTGGCATGACAGGATTTGACCTCAGATGAACAACTAAATGGAACAGTGAATTCTATAAACCACATTCACAGAGCATTACATTACAGATTTCAAACTCGTAGGTGTTGGGCAACTGAGATTTAAGATTCCTATGGCAACCTAAACTCTCCACTGTGCATGTACTGTATGCTCTATGCTTATCTTCTTTTACAAGACTGAATAACATTGGACAATGGGACATACTACTGGGCAAACATAATGTGTTAATAATGTACCAGTTTTACCCGATGCAGTCATCAGGTAGTTACTTTAGGTGGGCAATGTTTCCATTCATTTCCCTATACTTACAATAGGAAGCACCTTGAATGCTGCAAATTACAGATGTCAAGGTGAGAAAGAGACTACCATGATCAGCTAGTCTGAACTCCTGCACATCACAGGCCACAGAGCCCCACACCAGAATTAAATTCACAACGTCTGTCTGAGTTATCGAAGTCCTCAAGTCTTGCTTTAAAGACGTCAAGTTATAGAGAATCCACCACTCTAGTTCCTACCAGCAAATGACAATGCTCCCTTATGCAGAGAAAGGTGAAAAATCCCCTGGTCTCCACCAATCTGACCTGGGGGAGAATTTCTTCTCAAACATGATGATCAGTTAGTTCCTGAGTTCATGGGTGAGAGCAACTAGCCAGAAGCCCACGAAAGAATTCTCTGTGGTTACTTGCCCTCCACAGAGCCTTTCCCCAATCTGGAGCTATTTGCTAATAGCAATTGCAGATAGGCCCTATACCTGTGTATCACTCCTTTCATAAACTTGTCAGGTTCAGTCTTGAAACAAGTTAGGTTTTTGTTTGTTTGTTTGTTGTTTTAATAATTCCCATTAATTCCCATCTCAGGCTGTTCCAGAACCTTATTCTTGTGATGATTAGAAACTTCCATCTAACTTCAAGACCAAACTTTGTTCCTGTAACAACATAAGCCTCTTTATCTTAACTGCTCTCTACAAATACATCAGAGGGCTTAACATCAAGGAGGCTGAGAAACCATATTTCTCTGCCTTTGTTTTGTTAAACAAACCAACCTCCTTAAGACTACTCTCGCATATAGGTTCTCCAGTCCCCTGATTATCCTAGTAGCCATTCTCTGCAACTCTTCCAGTTTGAATTAATCTTTCTTAAACTTCTTCTTTCTTGGCATTTTCCTAATGGGAGTCAGCAACTTTTATAGCTTTCTTCCAAAACTCACGACCATATGCCACGTTGTTGTACAAATTTCTATCTCTGTGGTCCATTGATATCCGATCTGTGTACCAAGTCTTTGGTCTTCCTCTTCATCATCTTCCATCCAGTCATCACATGTGCCATCCAACTGATATAGCTCTCTGGTCTCTGCTGGTTGTGCCCATGCCTACATAGTGTAGACTCCCTTGACTTGTCCTCAGGTTGAACAAACTGCATTAGTTCCCTTAGAACAGGGGTGTCCAAAGTGCAGCCCTCGGGCTGCATGTGTCCAGCAAACAGCTTTTCTGCAGCCCCCAAATACAAGATTTTAACCAGTTCAGCCAGAACCCAGAAAGCCAGAAATAGAAAAAATCCAGCTGCTGTGGCAGGGAACAGCCCCAGCCTAGCCTGGGAGTTTTGAAATCGCCTGCCCTGAGCATGCTCAAGATGGAAGCCTCAGCACATGGTGTGGCCTCTGGAGCGCTCAGGGCAGCTGTGTAAGGGAGAGGCTATAGGACTCCTAGAAAGTGGCAGCACAGGACAGGGGTGTAAGGGAAGAGGTTGGGGACCCCTGGAAAGCAGCAACGCAGGGTGGGGGGGTTAGGGAGAGGGTCAGGGACATGCTGGAATCTGGTGGCAGGATGGGGAAAACTGGATCTGTCTGGCAGCAGGGATCTGGATTCGCCCCTAGCTGCTATGGTTAGGGAGCAGAAGCTTAGCTCACAGCTCATGCTGCTTGTGGGAAACAGCAGGAACTGGCTCTGGTTTTGAGCCTTCGAGCCTAGGTTACAGCCAATCAGAATGGAGTAAGAATCTCCTATGCTGTGGCCATGTAGGGTTTGGCAATACACAACAGGGAAAAGACAAGCAAGCACAGACTTGTTCTGGAACCTGAGTCCATTCAAGGTGAACTAGTCAAGTTGAGCAGTGGCCCCAAAACGATCCCCTTGCATGTGGACAGGTTAAAGATGCAGTTACCATTCAAAATAAAATTCTTTTGTGACCATGTCAGCAGCGAGCAAAAAACTCCGCATTGAGGAAGAAAATCACATTTTTTCAAGACAAGGGGACAAAAGTACTTTGTTACTGAGCAAGACAGAAAAACCTCTGTGTTTAATTTGCTGGCAAAAAATAGCAGTGATGAAAGAGTACAACTTGAAGTGTCATTACGAGATGAACCACAAGATATATGATCAATTTGCTGGTGACAAAAGGAAGCAGAAGGTAGAGAGTTTACATAAGGAACTTATAGCTCAACAATCCAGCTTCAAGAAAGTGACTGAAAGTAAAGAAGCTGCCATCCATGCCAGCTATGTTGTGGCTCATGAAATCGCAAAGCGGGGCAAACCATTCTCTGATGGTGTGTATATCAAAGTCTGCATACTGAAGTGGCAGATATTGTGTGCCTGGGAAAAAAAAGTGGCATTTCATGATGTCAGCCTACCTCGAATGACAATATTACATAGAGTGGAAGAGATAGACAGTGACCTTTGTGATCAGTTTCTTGCAGATGCAGGCAAATTTGTGTCAATTTCACTAGCTTTGAGAGCACTGACATTGGCGACATATCACAGCTTTTTATCTTCCTTCATGGCATTTCAGAATACTTCAAGATCACTGAGGAACTACTTGCTCTGGTGAACCTGAAGGATTGCACAAGAGGCTGTGACACATTTGACGGAGCCTGCAGTGCAATGGATGAAAACAGCTTGCAGTGGTCATCTCCTGTTGGGGTTACAACTGACAGTGCACTGTCCATGACCAGAGCAAACTCTGACATTGTCACACTCTTGAAGAAAAAAAAAGATGATCGAAAATGGTAGATCTGAGATAATTCATTATCATTGCATTATCCGCCAAGAAGCTCTCGTGGCTTTTGTCCTCAAGTTAGATAATGTTATGGACATCGTTGTCAAATGTGTGCACTTCATAAAGTCCAATGGATTGAACCATTGTCAGTTCAAAACTTTCCCTGAAGAATGTGAAGCCCAACATGAACTTATACTGTACTTTGCTGCAGTTCGGTGGCTCAGCAAAGATACAACCTTGGAATACTTCTTCAGTCTTTGCAAAGAAATCACGGAATTGATGTCAAAGAAAGGGCGTGACTTGCTGCAACTAGTGGACATCAAGTGGCTTTGTGACTTTGCGTTTTTAGTTGATATCATGGGCCGTTTTAATTAATTGAATTTGACGCTTCAGGGACAAGGGAAGTTCCTGTCTGCTCTGTTTGACCACGTGAGAGCAGTTGAAAGACAGCTCAAACTCCTTCAGCAACAACTGAGAGAGGGCTACGTAGCCCACTTTCCAGCATCTAAGGAGCTTGCTGAGGAAGACGAGGGCATTGTGTTGAAGTCATTGAGATTCGAGAAATACGCCAGCATGATACAAAGTTTATAAGATGAATTCTGCAGAAGATTTGTGGACTTCTGCTCCTGCGAGCAAGATATGGCAATTTTTGCAGATCTCTTTTCCCCTGAACCTGAAACTGCATGCATAAAAATGCCGGTGGAGCTCATCAAATTGCAGGAATGCCGGGAGTTGAAGTTTTCTTTTCGTGACCTTCACCTTGACCAGTTCTACTTAGAACTTCCACCTCAAACGTATCCCACCATGCATAAGCATGGCCAGTGTATAGCATCTCTTTTTGGAAGTACATACATCTGCAAGAATACTTTCTCAATCATGAACCTCAATAAGTCAAAATGGCAGACGAGGCTCATGGATGAACATCTTCACTTGGTGCTATGAATCTCAACTAGCAACTATGAGCCAAGATATCTTAAGATGATTGCTGGAAGATCTTAGCTGCATATGTCATACAGTTAAAATTAGCTATATCTTTTTTGTTGTAATAATGTACTGAAAATTTATAACTGTATATTGTGTACAGTGCAAAAAGAACTGGTTTTGGAATTTTACAGCCTGTATGCCTGTATCAATCAGGCTCAGCAGCCCCCATGCCCAAAAACTTTGGATACCCCTGGCTTTGAGCCTCGTTATGTTTCCTGTCATGGATTGTCCAGCCATTTGACCATCTCAACAGCTTCATTTCTGTGGTAGAGAGCATACTGATTTCCTTTATTGTTTCTGGCAAATATATTCTGTACATTAAGATGTGTCAAATGACAACTTTATATGCTCTACCTTTAAACTCGATCAGCATTGTTTTCAGAAAACTGAGGTTCAGCTTCCACATTTGCTCTATATAGCTTTAATACAATGCTGGGCATCACTTGGGAAGGAACCAGCATCAACAACCATTCATCTTAGGTATTAACATTTTTCCACTTTTCTGCCTGTGATATCCTTTATGGTAAGTCCTTCACCCTCAGTTACCCTAGCCTTGTCTTACTAATGTTCACTCTAAGCCCAGCCCACTCAAAACTAAGTTGCCATTGCTCAGAGTTGGTTGCCAGGAGCTCACAGTCTTTTATTGATGACTTGCTGATATGTAAGAACAGCATATTCCAACGTGAGTCCCTTTGACCATTCTCACTTATCACATCCTTGACAACTGCAAACAAAAAGGGACTGAATACTGACCCCTGATTCAGGCCAATGTGTACTGGAAATTCTCTCATGTAGCTCCGTTTAATATGGGCTATGATAACCATTCCAACGTAGCTACCCTTGATAAGACAGACATACATCCTTCTGGAACTCCTCTCTATTGCAAACAGCATTAAACTAGTTCTGTCGGTCCACAATCATTTTTTCCAGATCCACAAAAAACGTACCCATCCCTTTTCTCTGAACTTCTCCATGAGGATTCACAGCACAAGTATAGTATCAGATCATGCTTCTTGGTGGTGTGAATCCATACCAGCCCTTCCAGATTTCAACCATTCAGTGCAGATGCTTTTCAATAAACTTCTTTCACACTTTCAGAGCATTAAAAAACATCTCTCACACTTTGTGCTTAACTGGGTGATAAGTAGCGCACAGTGCACTATCGCCTTTACATTTAAAAATAGGCACCACAGAACTTTTACACCATTCATATGGAATTTTACTTTTAAGAATATAATCAAACAAACTTGGGAGACACAACACCTTTCTTTCCCAACGACCTCGCTGCCCCCACTGGTACTTCATCTGGTCCAAGTGCTTGTTCCTTTTTCATTTTCCTAAGTGCCTCAGCAGCCTCTGCCTTATATATGTAATCTATCATGCTCTGGTTCGGCTTACATAATTCCTCCCTTGTGTTCTTCTGACTCATCACTCTTTCAAAATAGTCATACCCAACTTTGTTGATTGATTCAACATTCATTGGCAATAAACAAACTCATTCACACCACTTGTCATTTTCTCTCTTGCCTTGGCGAATCCGTAGATGGTCTTCCCCTCCTTCATGATCTCCTAGCTGGTTATATAACTTTTCCCAGGCCATATTTTAGCTGTTGCACCACTTCTTTTGGACGCCTTTTTTGCCCTCCTATATAACATCTTACCATTGGTTAAACCAATAGCATGCCATTTTTTAAATATTTATCTTTTTTCTCCACAATGGATTCTTTAGCTTGAAGATTACACCACCAAGTCTCCAACTGTATCTTTTTTTTTTTTGCACTGGCTTTATCATTCCTATTTCTAGCAAAGATAACTTGAGTTTGGAACTAGGGGTTAAAGTAAGGGGGAACACAATGCAACACAGTTCTGGGGCCCCCTAGTTTTAGTCTGGCAGCATTCCAGTGCCCCTAAAAATAGAGGAATGCATAGGAACGCTATGTTCTGTCCCCTCCCCCCAAAATAGCACGAGCAGCCAGAACACAGCATTCTGGTGTATTCTACCTTAAGCCCTGTTCCACCTTTAGTCCAGCCAGCAGATAGCTGTGGCAGGCCGGGAGTTTGTGACTCTCCCCACTGCAGGGCAGAGCAGCTTGTGCTGGAAGCAGTTTCCAGCCGGTCAGGCAGCCTGCAACCAGTGGAGGTAAGGGTTGGGGGGGGACTACTGGGGGTTTTGTGTATGTCTGTGTCTGCAGGTGGCTGTGTGTGAGTCTGTCTGTTGGGGGGGGGGGCTGTGTCTGTGTGTGTGTGTCTGGGGGTGGGTATTGGGGCAGGGGGTGGGTTCTGGGGGTGGGCATTGGGGGGGGCCTACCCCTGCGGGGGGGGGGGCACTTGTGTGGGAGGTTTTTGTGGCCCACCAAATTATACTTTGACCCCTGTTTGCAACAGTTGTCCTCCAAATATCTCTGTGTGTAGGCAAGAAGTCTACATATTACACCTTGTTTGAAGATTTTTTCTAAAAATTCTCATATTCAAATTTCCACCATCTCATTCTTTCAGAGGTTCAGGTGCTTCCAAGCTCTCTGCCTTCTGAAGGGCAAAAAGAGAAGTCAGTGCTGTCTCATGTTGCACCCCAGAATATTACCTTACAATTAATTTTTTATGATCTCTTATTATTAAAGGAAAACAGATTTCAGTCTTGGCATAAATTATGACAGATTTCTCTGTTCTGAAAGTGTGTGTTCATGATCACCACACAAGCCAGTAGGACCATTTCCTGCTCAGAGTTTCTGGTTCCAATGCTGTGCTTTCAATGGACCATTTCATATCCAGTCTTTGCAGTATCTCTGCTCTCTTTGCATTTAGATCTGTTCCAGTAACTACCTTCTCATTGGATGGCATGTTTCCAATAAGGTACAATGCATAAAAAACCTCCTCTTTATTCTTTTAATCTTCTCCAAACTGTGGTGCATACCCACTAACTAGATATATGTTACCCCGTCCCTGCATATTTTAACACATCAGTTAGTCCAAAAGTCTAGTAACCTCTATCAAATGCTCCTGCAAGGTTTCATTTAATTCCAACACCTTTTGGGGGGGCTGAATTTTGTGATTTGTAGATTGTGTAACCTTCCGCCAGCATCTTGGCTTTGCAAACCTGCTATTTTGTATCTTATACATATGCCACATTTACTCTTTTTCTCTTTAAGACCCCACATAACTCCTCCTCCTCTTCCTCATCTTCTTCTTCCTCCAGTCAATGTGCATACACTCTACATCTGAGCTCACTCAGCTTACTCACCTGCTTGTTTAACTTTAGCAGCCCTTGCCCAGTCACAACAGTCAGCCTATTGTACATTTTTTTGCAGGGAATGCTGTACTCTACTTGACATGGACTCCAGTTCACATGAGTGTATCCACTGAATGAACTTTACAGGTTGCTTGTCCAAACTGGAGTTTTCGCTCTCTTAAGTGAGCTACCTTTCAAGGCTGAAAAAGCCCACCTGCCCCGGCAAGACTCATTTTCAGATATTCTTTATTTGGCTAGTGCGGGGTTGGCAACCCAAAGAGCAGAAAAGCCATTTCCTTCCATCCTTCCATCACAACTGCATGAGCCAGAAGCAGCCCAGTGGCTGCACTGCAGCACCTAGCGCTAGTGGGGGGTGTACTGGCAGCGCGCTTCCTCCGTCCCTTCCTCTGCTGGTGGGTGGAGCAGCATTGCCCTGCCTACCCCCAGCTGGCCACCCCTACCAAGAACGGCCAGTGGAGCACTGCAGGTTGCGGAGGCGGGGCCCTGGAACGGCCTGCTTTGTGGAGTTCAGGCTGTTTCGACCCGGCCACCCCAGGGCTGAACAGGCCTGAACAGGGGCATGGGGGTGAGGTCGTCTCTCTTCAGGCCTGGAGTGGCTGGGTCGAAGCAGCCTGAACTCCGTGGAGCGGGCCATTCCAGGGCCCTACCTCCGCAAGCCACAGCTATCCACTGGCCACTCTTGGGAGGGACGGCTGGCTGGGGATAGATGGGGTAGCACTGCTCCACCCCACCAGCGGATGGAAGGACAGAGGGAGCGCACTGCCTGTACATACCCCACTAGTGGTAGGTGCTGTGGCGTAGCCGCTGGGCTGCTTCTGGCTCATGCGGTTGTGGTGGGAGGGTGGAGGCAACCCCAGTGCCCCTGATTTGGCCACGATGCTGGGGCCAGCCAGGAATCTTTGCAGCATACCTGGGTCAATGGAGGAGATCGCCAGGGAACCAGAAGGGGACGCACAGTGAGCCACAGGCGGCTCACTGAGCCTGCGTTGCTGATCCCCGAGCTAGTGTGATGGAGTGTCACAGAAATTGTGCTCAGAGTCCCCTCTCAATACTGACAGTCAGGATTCTCCAAACACTAGTGCAGCCAACTCCTGGTCTGGACCAGGTTTGCATACATGTGGCTAGGGAAGGCCTACCTGCCCTTCAGTGGCCTTTGCAATGATCACACACTAACCTCCCCCCACTGAAACACATGAGGAACACCTGGATGGAAACTGAGGCACACAAACAGCCCCTGCAGAAAACCCCAAGAATCCTTCCACTTTGTCACAGCTTGACAGTCTCATCATAGGACTAAGGGGCATTTTAAAACACTAGCTGCACCAGCAGCTACCTCACTTACCTTACTGAGAGGTGCTGAGAGTTTGCCTGCGACTACTTGCTGAATGTTTGCAACTGTCCCAAATATCTGCAGGAAATCCCCCTATCCACCACCCAGGGATGTGCTTTACTGGAGCTGGTTGCTTCTACACAAGGGGCTGCATGTCCATTGGAAATACCTCAGGCAGTGAGGGGCTGCCGATATTAGAATTGGGGAGCCAGCTGTCTGAGTTGCCAGGAACAGTTTACGATTCTAGAGTCTGAACCCACTCTCTGTGCAGAAACGGTTTGAAGTCTGGTTCTGTTGAGAAACGGAGATGGGTAAAGGAGATGTGGGGCTAGATTCAGGGGTGATCCCTGCAGTGCTGGAGCCTTCACCTACAGGTGTAAGTCCTCAACAGAATGCTGCTTCATTTCTGCTGCCTTTTAAATCTCTTCCTCCCTGTTTCTCACCAAGTCCTTCATTTTTCGTTTTCTTACAGCTTCTTCTAGGGAACAGAAATGTAAGAGGAAGGCCTGGATCCTCAAAGGTTTTTAAGCACCTAACTCTCATTACTTAGGAGTTAGGTGAATAGATGTGTTTGAGGAGCTGGACCACAATGGGCAAGCAGATGCTTACACAGTAACATTGACTACAGTTGGCAGGCCTCTTTTATTCCTAGTTGGTGGAGCTGTAACTGCAGCTGTTGTTGCTGCTGCCATAAGACAGGAATATATATATTTGACCCAGCAATGCTGTGGATGCATTTACCTACACCCACACATCACTGCTAGCTTGGTATGTTATAAAACAGTGGCCTGGGGAATAGCATCATATATCCTGCTAGTGCCTGGCCCCAAGGACTGTAACATCTTATAGATCCCCCCCCCCCATGTTTTCTTTTGATCAAGTGGTTGAAACAAGAGTTTTCAGTGCCAAAGATTTTCAGTTTGATTCTAGCTGAAGACCACATTGTTCATATGTAACATACACTGCCAAGTCTCCTCATAGGTGGGATTTTCAAAGGCATGCAACAGAGGCCTGTTGCTGCTCCAGTGAAAAATGAATGGCAGTTTCAATCCTGATTTCAACGGGAAGAGAGGTAGGCACTGATGCGAATCCCATCCTCTCTGTACATACATCCAGAACTAATGAATTCTTTTTTTCAAACTGGTGTTCTTAAAAAAGTTAACTTTTCCACTCTAGAGGTGTTTATTCTCCCAGTTTTTACACCCTAGCTAAATTTGAGCTACAGGAAAAGAAAGATAGAATGTTTGAGCATGAAGGCTGTGAAGGGTCTTCCAGGAGATTTTTGCTTTAAACAAAAAATCTATTCATCGAAAAAGGGAAGCTGCTAGTCACTATACATGGGACAGGAATAGACTGCCTTCAAAAAAGCATGAGGAGTGTTCTGCTCACGCTGGTGACCCTCATGTTGACATCTGCATTGCCTTCACAGCATGTCTGGTTAACATCACAGTTCACTTTCAGGTGTGGGAGCTAAAAGGACACACTGTTGGAGATATGTGTGCACGCTAATGAAGAAAATACATCACCAGGCTATAAAAGCTATAGTTACTGAAGTTATAAAATTCTTCCTCTGGCTGTGAAGTCGTAGGAGGGAAAGATCATTGAAATGTAGGATGAAAGAGACTTTGAAAGATTATCAAGGTACATTCCCCCATGCAGATATAGGACCAACAGTGCATAGGCTATCCCTGACGGGTATTTGCCTAGCCTGTTTCTAAAACCTCTCATATTGGAATTCCTCCTATTCTAGTGCTTAACTATCCTTATTATTGGAAAGTCTTTCCTAATATCTAATCTCAATCTCCTTTTCTGCAAACTAAATTGCTTGCTTTTTGTCATACTCTCAGTGGACATGTAGAACAACTGATCATCTTTATAACAACCATTTAAAAAGGAGAACACCAAGTCCTCCCACATCCATCTCTTCTCTAGACTAAACAGACCGAAGTCCTTTAATCTTTCCTCAAAGGCCATATTTTCTAAACTTCTTTGACATTTGCATTTTGCACAACAGGATTGCACTGTTGATTCAGATTCACTACAGCTCCCAGATCCTTTTCAACAGTTCTGCCACCCAGCTGGAACCTGCAGGGCTAGAACCTGATGGGTTCCAGGTTGCTGGGGCCTCCACCTTACCCCAGGAGGTTCAGGCTTGGCTACCAAAGGAAGACCTTGTCAGGATGGGCTCAGCAAGAGATGCCATCCAATGGGACCTGAATGGCACCTCCACAGAGCCACAGGCTGGTTGGTGCCAGTATGTAAACCAGGAAGCCATGGCGGGGAGATTTCTGAGCCACAACACATACTGTCTGCCTATCTCTGCTTCAGCTCCTGCATGTAAGAGACCCTACACTCCAGCTCTTGACTCCATCTATCTCCCCTGCTATATCTGTCTTGGACACTGACTGTCTGGTACCTGATCTTCTGCTCTGTCCACTAAGAATGACAGTCAATGCTGTGACCACCATTTGTGCTCCACAAATCCATCCAACACCTTCCCTGATGATTAAGATGGCAGGTGGGCTACATTCCACCCAGCCACTCCCTGCAGGCCTAGAAAACACAGGACCAAGTCCCCTTTCTGCACATGGAGAGCCTCACACCGCAGACCCATGCTATGCTATGTGTGCTAGATATACAGGAACTATGGGAACAAATGTCCTCACTGCAGACTCAAGTGGTGCAGCTCACAGCCAAAGCACTGACACTACAGGAGCAATTGTCATGATCACAGGGAGACGTTGTGATGCTACATGTCCGAATGGACCATGCATTATCAGAACCAGCCTCTGTGGTGCCATTGCTTGAATGATTTGACAGAGATGGTTGGAAATTCCAGGGTTTCCTGTACAAGTGCAGGCTGCTTTTCCTGCTTCACTCTTGCAGGTACCCCATAGACAAAGGGTGGGCAACATTTTTGGCCCGAGGGCCACATGCCATCTATGGCCACTCAAAGTGGACCATAGGCGGTGGGACTTGGAGGGACATGGCCAGCCCACCCTCCCCAGAAAAAGGGGTGGAGCTAACACCACTCCCCCTCCCTTCAGAGCTGAGCAGGAGAAAGAACAGCAGCAGTGCTCTAGCCCTGGTGTGAGCTGCCTCTCTTTCTCTTCCCCACTCCCTGGTCAAGCAGCAGCTCTCACCGGGGCCAGAGTGCTGCCATCACTCCTTCTCCCTCCCAGCTTCAACTGCAGCTGGGAGAGTGACGAAGTGGCAGCATTGCTCTAGCCGTAGCAGGAGCCCTTGCTGTAGTTTGGGGTGTGGGGGAGAGGAGCAGCAGCTCGTAGGCTGGAGAACAGGTGCCTGTGGGCCAGATGTGGCCTGCAGGCCATAGTTTGACCACCTCTGCCATAGACTAAAGTAGTGGCTCTCAACCTTTTGTGGGTCGTGACACACTTGGTGGCATGTTGTGACTCTATAGGACATACCAGTCCACTCCTCCCAGGACAAATCCAGCCATCTGCTTTGCTTTCCCCAACACACTTACCGCTGCATGGTGACAAAATAATGTGTCCCAGCGCAGTGGTTGAGAATCACTGGACTAGACCAAGACAGGGCTAGTAGTCAGTTTACTCCTTGGAAAATTATTTGACTGGGTACCTCCCCTCTATCCTGACCCCTTGGACCAAAACCGTTTCATGCGCTCTGACCAGGACACCTTCCTACAACTTTGCAACTATCTTTGATGATCCACCAAATATCTTTGATGATCCACCCTGCAGTGGCTGCATGCCAGCAACTTTGCTGACAATCTCCTACTCATCCATTTCCAACAGCCTGTAGCTGACACTGAGTGGAATGAGGCAGACAAATTTTTATTACTTCCATGGGGAGAACTCAAATGATGAGGGTAAAAGACGAGCTAGTCCATGTGGAAAACCCCACCCACCTTGGCAGCTGTATTGACCTTATCCTACTGCTCAGCTATGTAAACAAAAGAAGGAATGGAAGGTGTGGCCCAACACCCCCATAGTTGCTCTCCATGCCAAGGCCAGTAGAATTGAGCCCCAAATCCATGCCAGTCAACCTGCCCTCCAATGATCTGAGTCTCTTTTTTTTTTTTACTGTGGGCATGCCCTCACCCCTGCTTAGCTTGGAAGAACTCCAGAAAATGACCAGCCCAGGCCCAAAGGAGTGATAGGGCTTGAGCACCACCACAGCTCCATACTGTGGAACAGTCTCTTCATCATCACAGGAGGCTTAGGCTAGGCTCTTGCATAAGGACCCTGTGAGGTTGGACTCAGCAGGAAGTACCAGCCAACAGGCCCTGAGGGGCATCTCCTCACAGCCCACTGATTGGTTGCTACCAGCATTTAATTTAGGAAGCCACAACAGAGGACTGTCTGAGCAATGACCCAAACCTTGTCTGCATGTTTCTGCTTCACAGCAGACACAATCAGAAGCCTTAGACTCCAGGCTCTGACTCCACCTGTCTCCTGTTGACTGACTGGGTTTGTCCTCTGAAGTGCCTTGGATTCTGACCTCACAGTAACTTGACTGCTTGTCTCCTGGCTCTCAGTTTGTCGTCTGGCCTATCTTGGAGTCTGGCCCTCTGGAACCCAACAGGCCCAATGCCCACTCTGACCACTAGATCTGAACACTCACGTCCCAGTCATGACACCAGTTACTCCCCCTTTTTATATTCTATTTGGGCATACTAAAGAAAAAAATTAGATGCTCCAAAATCACAGGAATGATCTCAAGGCAGAGAGGTAGTGTTTTTTTATAAAAAATGTTACACACATTTCTAAATCTGTGCTTGGGAAGCTGCTGTATTTTACTTTCATGTCTTAGGGGGCATATATGCTGTAGACTTCTTCTGGTGGCGTATAGTGCACATAGACATATAACTCTCCCCAAGCACAAGTATACATAGATCAGGGGTGGCCAAACTTATGGAACTCAAGAGCCATACAAGTTGATTATTAAACCTTTTGAGAGTCACACTGAGGCATATAGCCATATTTTACCTACTCCAAAATTACTAAGCTTAAAATTCATTGCACTCTTTAATTTTATCGTAAAAAGAGGGCAAATATTGATCCTACTAATGTCAGATTCTAATAATTACTTAAGGTTACTATGAAAACTAGACCTACTTATACAGTAAAAACTTAGCTTCTTCCCACCGTCCCAACCATGCCACCACTTCTCCCCACCATCTCAACTCCCTCCCTAACCCCCAGGCCCAGCGCTGGCTCCCCTGGGTCAACATGTTTAGAGCATGCTCAGGGTGGAGGATTTAAAACTCCTAGGCTGGGGCTGCTTTCCTCTGACTTTCTTCTGTGAGCCGCACTTTTTCTTTCACAAGCTGCATGCAGCTCTGAGCTACACTTTGGCCATGCCTGACATAGACCGTGAAGCATGACTTAGGTGACTAAAGAGTGCCAGAAGGGTGTGGGTATGTATCTGAATACATACACTACGTGGCTTTCCACTCACCCAAGCCGCGCCTCTCCATCTACACTATTTTTATAAATGTACTGTCCCGCTGTCTTCTTGCTCCTGGACTCTTTTCGTGCCACAGGAAAAGTCTCTAGTGGGAGTGAAGAAGCTCTGGCCTGGAAAGGCTCAGATAGGTCTCCACTACTGGAGCCCTCTCCTACGCTGGGGACAGATATCAACTGTACAGAAAGGCTCTTTGCTGGAGTTTTTTCCTGCAGGGGGGAAAAGCTCAGATAGGGTAGCTCTGAGCCTTTCCCTGCTGCCTCCCTCCTACTGGAGCCTTTCCTCCTGGCAGTGAAAGACAACAGTGTGGAGCTGCTGAAGACTTTCTTCAGCACCTTCCATATGCCAGAGACTTTCACTGACACAATTGCTACATATCACCTCTTTTTCACTGTGGCATGAGGCTATACATACCCTTCATGCTGTCACCAATGGTGTGTAGTGCAGACATAGCCACAGGGGAATAGCACAAAAAGAATTACTTTAAAAGCAATAACTAGAGTGCAGCTATTAGACGTCATCTAAAATGTATTGAGGAGTCAGTGGGTACTTTCCTTTATCCCCGGCCCCTCCCAAACTAAAGACAACTAAATGTATGAGAGCAGAGTTGGCAACAAGGTTTGTTACAAGGATAGGTTCCTGGATTAGCGTTCTTGTTGTATGGTGTTTGGCTGCTGGTGAACTCTGCTCACCTATTGACTCCAGTGATACCATCACAGGTCCCAGCCATATAGAATCATAGAATCATAGGGTTGGAAGGGACCCCACGAGGTCATCTAGTCCAACCCCCTGCCAAAAAAGCAGGACCACTCCCACTAGATTATCCCAGTCAGGGTTTTGTCCAGCTGGGCCTGAAACACCTCCAAAGATGGAGATTCCACCACCTCCCTAGGTAGCTTATTCCAATGCTTCACCACTCGCCTAGTAAGAAAGTTTTTCCTAATATCCAGCCTGGCCCTCCCCAGCTGTAACTTGAAACCATTGCTCCTTGTTCTGTCCTCTGTTACTACTGAGAACGGTCGAGCTCCATCCTCCTTGGAGCAACCCTTCAAGTAGTTGAAGATTGCTATCAAATCCCCCCTCAGTCTTCTCTTCTGCAGGCTAAATAAGCCTAGTTCCTTCAGTCTTTCTTCATAGGGCTTGTGCTCCAGTCCTTTGATCATTTTTGTTGCCCACCGCTGGACTCTCTCTAATTTGTCCATGTCCTTTTTGTAGTGGGGAGCCCAAAACTGGACACGGTATTCCAGATGTGGCCTCACCAGTGCAGAATAGAGGGGAATGATCACATCCCTCGATCTGCTGGCAACACTTCTTCTGATGCAGCCCAGCATTGGCCTTTTTAGCAGCAAGAGCACACTGCTGACTCATATCTAGCTTCCCATCCACCATGACTCCCAGGTCCTTTTCTCCAGTGCTGCTACTTAGCTGATCACTCCCCAGCCTCTAGCAGTACATGGGGTTTTTCTGTCCCAAGTGCAGGATTTTGCGCTTGTCCTTGTTGAACCTCATGAGATTTCTATTGGCCCACTGCTCCAATTTGTCTAGGTCTCCCTGAATCCTGTCCCTGCCCTCCAGGGTGTCTACCATTCCCCTCAGCTTGGTGTCATCTGCAAACATACTAAGTGTGCAATCTATCTCATCATCCAGATCATTAATGAAAATGTTGAACAGAACTGGCCCCAGGACCGACCCCTGGGGCACACCACTTGTTATTGGTTGCCAACTTGACATGGAGCCATTGATTCCTATACGCTGAAACTGTTGATCTAGCCAGTTTTCTATCCACCTTACAGTCCACGCATCCAACCCATATTTCCTTAATTTGCCAGTAAGAATGCTGTGGGAAACTGTATCAAAAGCCTTGCTAAAGTCGAGGTATATCACATCAACGGCTCTACCCGCATCCACAAATCCAGTCATCTCATCATAGAAGGCAATGAGGTTGGTCAGGCATGATTTACCTTTGGTGAATCCATGCTGACTGTTCCTGATCACTCTATTTTCCTCCAAGTGTTTCAGGATGGATTCATTGAGAACTTCCTCCATGATTTTTCCAGGGATTGAGGTGAGGTTGACAGGTCTGTAATTCCCTGGATCCTCCTTTTTCCCTTTCTTGAAGATAGGTACTATATTTGCTTTTTTCCAGTCCTCTCGCACCTCCCCCGTTCACCATGAGTTTTCAAAGATAATGGCCAATGGTACTGCTATCTCATCAGCCAGCTCCCTCAGCACCCTCAGATGCAGTTCATCCAGCCCCATGGACTTATGCACATCTAGCTTCTTTAAGTAGTCCCTAACCTGACCTTCTGTCACCAACAGCCTCTCTTCTTCTCTCCAATCTACTGTACCTAGTGTAGTGGGCTGGGAGCTGACCCTGCCTGTGAAAACTGAAGTATAAAAAAGCATTGAGCACTTCAGCTTTTTCCTCATCCTCTGTCACAAGGATACCTGCCCCATTCAGTAAGCGACCTACACCATCCCTGATCCTCTTCTTGTTATTGATATACTTGTAGAACCCCTTCCCGTTATCCTTCACATCCCTTGCTATGTGCAACTCCATTTGTCCTTTGGCCTTTCTGATTTTATCCCTGCAGTCCTGAGCAATATCTTTATATGACTCCTTAGTCATCTGTCCTAGCTTCCACTTCCTGTAAACTTCCTGTTTATGCTTCAGCTCAGTGCAGAGCTCTCTGTTAAGCCAATCTGGATGCCTTCCACATTTGCTATACTTTTTCTTTATCGGAATTGTATCTTCCTGTGCCCTTATCAGGGTGTCTTTAAAATGCAGCCATCTCTCTTGGACACATTTCCCCTTCAGATCATTCTCCCAAGGGATCCTGCCCATCAATTCCCTGAGGGAGCCCAACTCTGCTTTTCTGAAGTTCAGGGTCTGCGTTTTGCTTCTTTCCTTCTTTCCTTTAATCAGCATCTTGAACTCAATCAACCGCACAATCAGGGGCTCATTCACCTGCACATCCAGTAATGTGGTATATGCTTTCATGTGCCAGAAGTGCCCCTCTGCCATGTGCATTCGCCAAGCTGGACTGTCCTTGCACAAAAGGATAAATGGACACAAATCAGACATCAAAAATGGCAACATCCATAAACCAGTAGGAGAACACTTCAGTCTCCCTGGACACTCAATAGCAGACTTGAAAGTTGCCGTACTTCAACACAGAATCTTCAAAAATAGACTGCAGGATGAAATTGCAGAGTTGGAGCTAATCTGCAAGCTCGACACCATCAGAGTGGGTCTAAATAGGGACTTGGAATAGTTAGCACATTTCAAAAAGTGATTGATCTGTTCACACATTCTCTCCCTTTGATCAACTGTTGTGAATAGACGCCATCTGCTCTCTGAAATGACTTTGCTCACATTTGGCCTCCTCCACCCTGGCATGTATATATTTACCTCTCAACTGTAGTTTCCACTTCATGCATCTGACGAAGTGGGCTGCAGCCCACAAAAGCTTACGCCCAAAGAAACGTGTTAGTCCAGGAGTTGGCAACCCCTGGCACCTGTGCCAAAAATGGCACTGGAGCCAAGCCTGAGCAGCACGTGGCACCGCTCAGGCTTCTCTGCTTGTCCCACTCCCCCAGTGCTCCACAGCTGGGCAGCATGAGCTATGTGCCATGGCTGCAGGCTGGCAGAAGCCACAGCGTGTGGCTCCCAGTCCCCTGCTGGCCCCGCTCCCTGCTGGGCAGGGCTGGAGGGGAGCAGGGCAGGGCTCCCCCCGCCCCTTCTGGCTCCGACTGTGGAGATGGAAACCGCCAGCTGGTGGGGGTGAGAGGCACCTCTGGCCAGACCCAGAGGCTGCGGGGGGATAGGCGGTCCCAACTGGGGCCTGGAGGCTGCCTGCCGGTGAGGGCAGGAGCCAGCCCCGCCTCTGAACCACAGGCCTGGTCCTGCCCCCGGCACCCACTGAGGGTGTGGTAGGTAGGGATGGCATGGGGGTTGGCAAAGGTTGCCAACCCCTGTCTTAGTCTATAAGGTGCCACAGGACTCTCATTGTTTTTGCTGTACACAGACTAATGTGGCTACCCCTCTGGAAATTTCTGAATATACTGGTCTGTCTGGTCACTCTCCTGAACGGACAAACAGAAAGGTGCTGGGCCTCTCCATAAAATACTCTTAAAGACATGGAAGGATGAAGAAGCTTCTGGAGAGGGTGAACTGAGATTCAAAACCAAAGTAAAATCAAAAGCCACACTCTGTATAGCTCCTTCCTACCTGATTAGGATATCTAATATACCTAGAGAGGCAACATTATTTTTTCTCCCTGAATTCTAAAAATCTATTGTCAATTTACTATAATTTCTTCTTCTGGAAACCACTCAATTCAATAGTCGGTGTGAAATACTTTTATTATTAGTTCCAAATGAAGAGAATCATGCTGAGCTATGGTGCAGTTCATTGTGAGCCGTGGAATCTGGCAAATTTCCAGAGACAAGTTGTAAGAACCCTGATTCTTCCTCTTTGTTTTCCATTCATTATGGTGATTCTGCAGCTACATTACTGGCACTAGCTGTATACTCTCCAATCTCTGCCAGTAAGGAATAATCAGAATTACTTTCCTTAAGGCAGCTACTGAAATGACCAGAGATGGGGCTAGCCACACTTCATTTCTTGGAGTCTATTGTGAGAAACCCTTACTGCTCCTGTTAGTGACCACTAAAGGAGGGAAACAACCAGAGGTGTAACGCTGCTTTTTGCCACCCAGGTCGCGTTCCAATTGGAACGCACTCCTTGCCATGAGCGGTGCTTGGAGCCGGCGCCATGGAAGGTGCCCTTTAATAAAGCAGCTCTATTGAGCCGCTCCGTGCTGCCCAGGGCTTTGCCTCGTTGGCCCTGCCGTAGTTATGGCTCTGGAAGCAAAACTATTTCCCACTGTGACAAATTCACAAAGAGTGGACAAGGGATGTCCACAGCCAAGATCTGAAGGCACTGTCTGTCATATTGAACTGTTCTCTAGTAAAATTTGTTATTCTTTAAAAGTGCCACAGGACTCCTTGTTTGTTCTGCTGAACCAGACTAACACAGGTACCCCTTTGGAACTTGTCATACCTGCTGTCTTCATAGAGAAATTGCTGCTACTGTTTCTGCTCAGTCTTTTATTTAAAAAAAACAGGAAAGAGGTTTAGGCAAGCCTCAAAAGTCACTCAGTCAGAAAAAATTTCTAATAGAAGGGCATTGCCTGATTTATCACTGATTAAAACTAAAACAAAATAACCCAAGCAAACATTGTTAGGATAAAATATAGGCCAGATCAGCATCAGGAGAACTCTATATTGCAGCAGCCAGAGGTCTCAAATCTAAAATCCTTGTGTCTCCTGCTTACACCAACCACACCACCTATTAGGCTAAGATCACACCGTTTGAAAAATGAGCTTGACATGTAAATCCAGATGATACTGTGAAACTACTGCATTGGTTTCAAGGAGCAAATGACAGAAAACCACATTAAGGCATGTCTATGCTAGACTTGTTTTCCTAAAACCTCCTGCTATTGCTGCCACCAGTTCATCATCATCCATGCCAAAGACCTGCTTTGACCATGGAAGATGGCACATTGGTTAAAACACCCAAGGGTCCTTTCTCTGCTAGGGGATTTTAGTTAAAAGGGCACCCCTCAGATTGGCAGTGAGTTGGAACAATAACCCTGCATTTGATCTACTCACGGGACTTACCTGAAGGCAAGCTACTCCTATGCCAACAGCTCCCATTATCAAAAGGTGATCTGCCAGGAATTGTTCAAGTTTAGTAATGCATCCGCCCTGCAAGAAAAATCATTATATTTACTATGAGAGATAATTCAGTAATGCTGACAAGATTCACTCCCATTTCCTCCCTCTCACACAAAGCTTTTATAGTTGCTACAGATAGGAAATTAAAGTGCTTTAGTGGTATATAGAGTTACAGACTACATGCTTAAAATCAAGAGGAATGATGACATGGGGAAATTTTCTGCACTGAGAGTAAATCCAGGTAGAGTCAGTTCTGTTTGTTGTGCTGGTTTTTATCTCACAAATGGTCACCAGAGCCCATAAACTTGAATCCCCATTGTAAGTCTTGGGCTTGGGATTTGCAAGTTGATATGTGCCTGGTGGTCACAATAACCCTGGGACTCAACGTGTGCCCTATGGAGGGTTTATTTCTTGTATGGCTGCTGGTGTGTTTTGTGGTCTTAAAGAATAATTACATGCTAAGCTCTAAGGAAAGCATCTCTCTGTGTTAAATGCTTTACACTTACCATGGGCCTCCTGAAGGAGTTAAATGGCTTACGTTTTTATAGGAGTCTGGGAGAGGATGTGTTTAAGTTGCCATAGACTTTGAAGGCTCAGTACTGAGTCCAGTGGAGAGGCAGCTGGACAGCAGGTTCCAGTTCTCACAAAGTGGTGCTAAACAGGTCTGCATCCCAAGACGCCTGCAGACCCCAGGAGTGAGGCGGAAGCTGGCTCTGTTCAGGCCCCAACTTTAAAACACAGGGGGACCCAGCAGTAACAGGCTGGTATAGAGTGTGACAGATACAGTGAAAGGGTTGATAGGAGCCGTAATCCACAGGCATTTGTTTGGAGTGACAACAGCCTAGATGGAAGGTGTGAAAAACTTCAGCAATGATCTTTATCACAGAACTCAGTGTGGACAAAAGGAGAGACCCAAATCTCTGGGGAGGCACAAAGGCTGCACAATGCCAATGAAGCTATATTTTCCTTGTTTATAATTCACAGGCTTTTTCATCAAGGAGGGGCAAAATATTGCCATTTAACCTATCAACAATGTGCCAGTAATTTGCTCACTTTTGCCTGCAACGTCTGCATGCATATTCCATACAAATATTAAAGACATATGTGCACGTCATAGACTCCTTCCAAATACCTCAACTAGGGAAAACATACGTTCATTTTACACTGGCTGCCATTTTCACTATTTAAAATGTTCAGAACGTACAACATCTTGCTAAATTTAAGATGCTTGTGGTTGACAGATAGAAATAGTAAATAGTTGGAACGCTCCCTGCTCTGGAGACTACACTATTTTGTCCTTGACACACTTTCTGGTTAGTGAAATTCCTGTATGCTTATTTGGAACATCTACTCCAAGGAGAGATGTGGAATTCCATTTTAGTAACAACAGAACAAAGGCTGAGAGCTGAGTGTTCCCCAGAAACTGTGCGATGATAAAAATTGGGACTGGCAGAGATCATTTTACAGCATGCACACAGTAGAGACAAAGAGAAAAATGACTGCATAAAAATGGCACTTTCCTACTTAACAGATCTCCTTCCTGTGTGTATTTAGAATAATTTTTCACTAACATCAGCAGATGTTAAGAATTCACTGCATTTTTATTCGCATTAGTCCTGCACAGTCAATACAGCTTGGCAAGAGGGAGCTGAATTCTATTCCTTTCCATGTATCTGAATTATTTACTCACTTCCAATCAGCGACACCTGTGCAAACCCACTGATGACAAAATGGATTTGCACTGGTGTCACTGAGGATGGGATTTGACCCATGGAACCTTTACTTATTATAATTTGTAGTGAGGGAGCACCTAAGAGCCCCAGAAAGTTCACTGTGCTAGGCAGTGCACAAAGTCCCCGCCTTGAGACACTTACAGTCAGTCTACTTGTTCACATAATAGGCTTCATGCTTTTCTCTTTTTCAATAGTGTAAATCAGGGGTAACTCCACTAAACCCAATGGGGTTATAATAGAGTGACAAAGACAACAAGCAGGGCAGTCAAGAATAGCACAGGCAGCAGCATGGAAGCTTTCCACACTTATGCCTATCACTGTGCCTCTGCCTTGTCAACATGCACTCGTCCTGGATTTCTGTTTTACCTATGGTTAGTTCATTCAGCAGCATGGTGTAAATCAATGAGCATTTAAAGTAATTGCTAATACTTTTGGCATATTTAAATAGAAATTCTTTTTTTTAGATTCCATGAAATTAAACTAGCAACTAGCCACAAATCACAGAATATTTTGTGTTCAAATAGATTTTTAATAGGTTCTCTGCACTATGGTAGGATTGATTTTATTCTCCCTAACACATTATTATTGTCCAGTTTAGAAAATAAACACTCAGTGCTGCACTTGCAAAGAACAGAGATAATCTGCATGCTTCGAAGTGCTGTTTCACTCTGAAACGGGACTAATAATGGTATTCAGAGTGGTCTGATATCATGGCCTCTCACTGACTCCAGCTTAATCGTGCTTTGTCTGCAAGTTACACGCTGTCAGCACTACAAATTCAACCTGCGCTCTGAGAGCTGGGCACTTTCATTCACACAGTTCAGTAGCTGCAACAGAGGATTTTACTATCTAGCGTTGTCAATCAACACTTTTCACTAGCTTTATATTCACTTTAAAGGTGACCTATAAAGCAAAAGAAGGTTATCTGTTGACTTTTTTGTTTCATTCTGAAGTAGAGAGAAGGCCTAAAAGGCCCAAAAGGCTATAGATTATTTATTTATTTATTTATCGTCGCTTGTTGTTTAAATTAACAATGCAGGTTTTGTCCATCAAGTTGATCCTAGAAGACACTGTGGATGCCTGAAGACCAAATAGAATTAAGGCATTAAGGAAATGAAACCTAACATGTCAGTGGAGAAGTGATTTTTACTTAGCTATTTAAAATTCTGTGTTTTGTTCATTGTAACTCAAATGCCAAAAAAGGAAACAAAATCTCTTTGGTTATGATTTAGTATACCTATCCTCATGATTAAAAGCAGAGAGAGCTCCCAACCTACCAGTCAACTTCTCTGATTCCCTGAAGAAGTCCTCCAGCAAGAAAAAGAGAAGATTTAATGTGCCTCATATTTCTAAGACAAAAAGTTAGCAGAAATATCCCCTTCTATTTTTATTTTTTCTAAAAAACTTTGAGTCCTTCTTTATACATCATAATGATCTGAAACACAGGCACATGTAATGTGAATAACTGAGAACTGTGTGACCCCAAATCTGGTGCTAAGTCCATCACTGTGATGCTTTAAACCATCTTCTGGACTGAGGGTGTTATAAACTAATGAGAACTGAATTTTCATTGCCCAGCTCTCTCCACCCAAAGAAGTGCTTCCAGTATGGTAACTTTTAAAGGGTTGATTGGTTCATGTCAACCAATGCACTAAGGACCTCTTTATTGGTTTTATTCCCATTCTCTAGTATTTGGAAATGGGTTTTCATCCATTAGTTCTAGAAGCAGGTAGAAACTGAATGTGTATTAAAAGGAAAGTTTATAAAGTGATGCAGTACTTCACAGACTGCACAGTACAGTATTTTCTCTTGCCACTTGTAATGCAAAACCCATATAAAATATTTACACACAAGGAAGCAAAATATATTAGCAGCACAATACACTGAAGCAGAGAAAAGCTTAGGAAGGATGATGCCTTCTGAGCAAAGAATCAAGTTTTAAAATTAGTTTCTGCTGTTGGATGTAACACACACTGTGCCAGAGAAAGCAGCAGTGTGAAACAGAGAGTGCTTTTGGTGTTAAAAGAAAGAGAGAAACCCTACCCCGGGAGGTAGTTATGTAATTCTCTTTGCTTCCGTCAATGCTAAGTAGAGCAGGGATTTAAAAAAAAAAAAAAAGCCCCAAAGCAGCCTAGACTTTAATACTTTCAAGTCCCTTTATTGCCTCTCTCATGTTTATCATTAAACAACTGCAAATATTGGCACTGAATTTAAGATCAGTTGAGTTTCTAGCCTGCAAGCAAATACTGAAGCATGAATATCTCTGAAGCATCTGGCCAACATTCACAAAAAGACTTCTACGGAGAGGTTTTAAAAAGAATGAATCTGTAGCTTGGGTTTCTTTAATACTACTTCAAAAGGTCTATGAGTATGGTCCACAAGGAAGTTTCTTGATACTTGCTCATTCTATGTTCAGAGCTCTTTAGCTGGGGAAGATGTGTGGATTACTGGGCAGCACACAGGATTGGGAGTGAGAACTTCGTCCCAAAATTTTCTAACTTATGTGTGTAAAGTTAGACTCCCTGAGTCTATGCTTACAATCCTAAATATAAAGTGGCCTGATTTTCAGAATTGCTGAGCATACACCTATCTTATTAAGGTGATAGGAGATCAAGTACTAAGCATTCCTAAAAATCAGGACATTTTCATTTGGGTGTCTAAATATGGATTTAGGAGTCCAACATTATTCACATAGGTCTGGAAATTTCTGGGTCTCTATACCCATCTCTTCAACTGAGTGGCACTGGGAAAGTTACCAACCCAGACTATGACTCCTATTCTCCATCTCTAGACTGGGCAGAATCGTATCTTGAAAAATTTTCCAGCTAGAGTAAGAAGCATTCTCTGGAAAATAGGAAGGAGGGCTAGGCCATCAATTGCTGCTGTAATTGCTGCTGTATGTCAGCTTTCATCAAGAAAGGATAATTTTAGCCTTTACAGGTTTGAAGGTAAACAGTAACCCAGTGCAGTGTGGTCTTTTTTTTGGTCCGCTGAGAAACAGCCTCCTTGTTTCTCTTGCTGCTCACCACTAAGAGAAATGCACAAGCTTGAACAGGTTCACAGTTGCTCTTCTGAACTCCTGTGGGCAGAACTAACAGAACACACGACCATTTCATGCCGCTGCTGCTTGGCTCTGCTATGGATGGCAGCAGAGGCAGGGATTGGTACTACCCATGATGGAAGCTAAAAAGAAGCAAAAAGAAAATTGATGATAGTGCTACCAGGGAATAGAGAGTAGTAGAAATCCAACTCAGCAGTGAGGAGATTCTGAGGACAGGACAACAGAAGAAGAGAGGGAGCTGCATCTCCCTCCTTGCAGATACGACCTTTGTATTTAGCAGTCATTTAGTAAATAGGGGCTGACCACGGAGGCCTGCAGAAGGCTCCACAACCTACCATCAGGAATCCAACTACCTTTCACCTTTTTAGCAACTGCGGAGATGAACTTCTCATCAGGATGCCAACCCTGGACCTTGTGAATGGCCTCTCCCATCCCAAGCTTTGGAATCAGCCCCTGTCTTGTAGGTTTAATCTTTTGGTTAGTAGGTAACTAGTAGATTTTCTCATTCTTGGGGATAGTTGTATTTATTATAAATGGGAAATAGTACGTCCATAGTTAAATTTGCCAACCAACTGCCATTATAAAATCCAGTTTTAGTCCCTCCCCACATCAGAAGGACTCGGAAAACTGGTTTGGGCTGAAAACAGCCATGTTTACTCTGAAAGCAAGCATGAACATTTCTACAAAGTCTGAACAAAATCCAACACAATATTTGAATTGAAGTTCACCAACAAAATACCGCCTTTTGAAATTTTGACTTGTTTCCTGTTTCTTTTCTTCCCACCTGTGTGAAAAGAAACAATTTACTACCTCTTCAAAGGTTCCATACGATTACATGTCCTTGAGACCTCAGCAATTTGAGAAGAAAATGGATCGTTAGTTACAGTTTTTCTTGCAGTCAAGTTCTGCTGTCACTAACAGCAATGAGACCCTTTCCCCACCACTGAACAGGACCATACAATGTCCAAAATTGTCAAGAGTAGCCAATGATTTTGGGTGCCAACACTTTTGGATATGCAGCTTGAGATGTCTTGGATCTACTACAAACATTTTATCTCTACTATTTCTTGATCTATGTTAACTGTTATTTCCCTATTAGCAATATTCTGATCTGATGGTTTTGGAAATTTGCCTGTACAACTTATGAATGCTGGTCTTTCCTTGAGATTCTTGAGATTCCTGTAACTGTTTTACCTGTGTCTTTTGGGACCTCGCTTCTCAGACACTCTGGGCGGAGTAAAGCTCTTGTGTTGTGGACAGGCAGATGGAACCAGTCATAGAATAAAACAGATATTTTGCAAGCTTCTGAAGCACTGAACACAACAGGGTATTAGAAATATAAAGGGACTAAGATCCACCCCTGAGTAGAAGAACACAATACTTGAAAGTCCCATCAGAGAGGAACTTCTTCAAAATATGAAAAATAGGAAAAAAATTAGACAGTGCTTCAGTCCAAATATGCAAAGCAGTGGGTGCTAGCAAAAAAGAAAACAGAAAGTAGCTATTGTCAGAAATGAGGCTGTCTCTAAAGCTCTTTATGTGTTTAACAGTTGTCAGTTAACTCAGGCAGAGGAGGTTAACTATGAAATTGTATTACAGACAAGTGAGGAGTATTGCACTTCACTGAAAAATGAAATACACTAGAGAGGTTTTTATGCAGTGTTTTTGTAGCTGTGTTGGTACCAGGATATTGGTGAGGCAACATCTTTTATTGGACCAACTTCTGTGGGTGAGAGAGACAAGCTTTGTAGAAGAGCTCTGTGTAAGTTCGAAAACTTGTCTTGCTCATCAACAGAAGTTGGTCCAATAAAAGATATTCCCTCACCCACCTTGTCTCTCTAGAGATGTTTTTTTTAACCATAATACAGAATGAAGATGAAAACATAAGAAGACTTCGTCACCGATCTAAGGCTGAAGAGCTAATCCTCCAATTTCTTGAGTGTTTGGAGAGTGGAGTGCCTAAGCCTTGGATCAGGATCTGGAACAACAAACTCAGAGAGAGGCTAAAGGGAAATCCAGAATTAACTCTTGACAAAACAATTTGGAATTTACCAAGCAATAGAAGCCACCTAAACTGGAATGAAGCTTACAGAGGTTACATAGTAGGCATGATAGAGAATCAACAATACTACAAGAAAAGAGACTTGAGGCAGACAAGCACAAGGAGCACACATCACCTTGAGGGCATTAATTAAAGAGGGCCCAGTTCTGAGGCACTAGGTCAGTAAGTGTAGAACTGCAGTAAGTTGATCACTGACACCTCCAGGGAAGCTACTGATGTTGTTGTCTCACAACAATAGAATCCTAACCCGAGACAAGTGGTGTAAGCATTACAGGCACTACCAAAAACTGTGTGTGTCAATGTGCTCAAAAAAGAAAAGGCCTTTGTCCAGGGGTATAAAATGTTTCATGTCTTTCTTTATGAGAATTAACTGAAATGGACTCATAAACCACTTGTTGCCATTGCCATGAGGGGCTTGTCAAATACCCCACAGAGAACAGAGATTATTTTTTCAGCTATGAAGGTAGGGCATGCATATTGAATGGAAGAAATTAGCTGGTTGCAGACACAATCCATGCAGTTTTTTGACAACAGTTCAGTGGAGCAAAGTAAGGCATAGATTTGTTTATTTTGGCTGCAGAAAAGCAATGTACTTGTCCTAGACTATTATTCTCGCTTCCCTGAGATAGCTTTACTAGAAGATGCAATAGCTAAACAGGTGATTAGGTTTGACATGTACATTTATGTTAGATGTGGTATACCTGATAAAGGGCCACAGTTTAGTAGACATGAATATAAGCAACTTGCAGTGAAATACACATTCAGACAGATAGCCATTAGTCCCCATTAACCCCTTGTAATGTGCTCCCCCCCCCAACACAGACCCCTCTAATGTGAGCCATCTATCTTTCTTGTCCACCCCTCCAGTGTAATTGTGCGGTTTAATCAAGTGCAAAGATGTCATTTAAAGTGTTTTTGGCATGCATATGGCATGCTCTATGTTATTGTTATGGTAGCATGTTTCCTGCAACATCACACATGTACAGATATGAAACATATCCCCAGACATATTTCACATGGCTCATGTGGTGGCAGGCAATCAGAGCTATGTTTTACACATCTGGCAAAGGTATGTATACTAGAACAATGGACTAGTTAGGCATCTGTAGCACCTTGACTAAAGAGGGGCATATCACCCATCCCTGTTTCTGACCAGCATCAGTCACCAGACCCTAGGAAGTGGTGAGGGGAGGTCAAGGAAAACTAGGTAAAAAGAAAGAAACTCCTTTGTCTGAGGCTTTGTGCCAAAGACTCCATCTTGCAAGCAACCTCAAGGATTGATACCTATTCATGGAGTATCATCTGGCTAAAAATCATCATAGTCAGGCCCGGGTGGGAAGCTGAACATGACTGAAACAACAATCTTAGTTTAGAATCAGAGTTACCATTTGTTTGATTGTGATATCTCTTTGATTGATTAACAAGCTGCTTTTGCATTGATCTGCTATATACTCACTTAAAATCACATCTTAGTCAATAAGCCAGTTTGTTTTATCGAAAGCAGAATGGATTTTGGAAAGACTGTAAATGTGAACACCTGACTTTAAAGCAAAAGTTAATGCATATCAGTTTCTTTGTTAAACCGATGGACAGAATAAATGAGCTTGCAGTGATCAATGGAGTGTTCTGATCCCTGCAAGACAGATGTTCCCAGTGTTGCATCTGCAGGCACTCTCTAGAGGACCATCCTATGAGTGATTAGTGTGAGCACACTTCCACCACCTGAGACACAGATTACATGCAGGAGGCTGGCATGAACTGACCCAGGAGTGGAGGTTCACTCAGGAAGGGAGGGGGTAAGTCAGGGCCCAGAAGTGGGGAATCAGGGGGCATGCCGGCACACCAGTCCAGATTGCTGAAGGGGAACGTCACACCCAAGGCAGTGAGTTGGTGGAAAACAGTATCATAATAACAAAGTGCCTACTAGAAAACACTGAGGAGCCATACTTGTATCCATATTAAACACTGTTAAATTACAGCATGGCACCAGCTGTCCAACTAAAACAAGAATGCCTACACTGTTAGAAACTGATGTCCGAGTGACTAAGGACTCGTAAATGTGTAAAGCAACAAATGGGAAAACTAAGGAAGGACTCCGCCGGAGAGCAGAGGTCTGGGACTAGAGACCAGGAGAGACCAAGCACAGGCCACCAGATGGGGTTGGCTGCTTGATTTATTCCCCATTAATATCTTCAGAAGGTGCCCATGTGGTGGGACATGTGCTGCTACCTGTTTACAGTTTGGAAGTGAAAATGAAGTATTGTGGACTCTGCCTTTAAGGACCGAACAAGCAAGGAGTCCTGTAGCGCTTTTAATGACTAACAAATTTATTTATCGCATGAGCTTTCATGGGAGAAAACCCCACTTTGTTAGACACTCCCATGAAAGTTCATGCAACAAATACATTTGTTAGTTGTTAAAAGTCCACAGGACTCCTTGTTTGTTTTTCTGAACTAGACTAACATGGCTACCTCCTTTGGAGCTTGTCAACTTTTAAGGGCTGAGTTCACCAGAGCCTGGGCTGGGTGCTGAGAAGCTCCTGTGATTAGGCACAGACAGTTGAAATGAGACCAAAAATAGACCAGATGTCTTACAAACAACTTAAGGACTGAGTGATCACAGAATACCACACAAGTCAGCACACAAGTGCAATACTTCCATCAGTTTTCTGGTTGTTCATATTTGTATTCCTTCATTTTTGTGTACAATAACATGATTTGCGCTGTGTCCATCCAACCAAAGTAGGAAAGACCCCAGACTGACAAAATGGCATTTTACCTCCACCTTGTAAATGTTAGATGGATGATCCCTCTTCCCACACTGAAAGGTGACTGTTTTACAGCAGCTATCTGGTACCAAACGGCCACTGGCCTCCACGGACAAGATGTAGACACTGTGTTGCCAGTCTGCAGAGCTATTGCTCCCACAGCACTTGAACTGCAAAGGAAAGAAAATGCTGACATTGATTTTGCAGATGGCATAAGATTATCCTCACAAAAAGAAAAAGGAATGCTGAGCCACTCATCAATGAAAACATACATCTCTTTCAGTTTGTAGCTATGTCAAGGGGATAGGTGTGTTAGCAAGTCAGCCTGATCTCCTGCCACAGTAGCTACCAGCCTTTGGGGGCACACACTCAGTACTGGGGTCTGATTCTGCTCTCATGCTGGTTTTACAAGAATTCAACACCAATAGCTCCAACAGTTACTCCTGTTTTATACCAGTGTAAATGGCTATGTCTACACCTAAAACCTTAGCTCGGACTTGCTTAGTCTGAACTAAGCAGTATGACGTTAGATTGAACTAACCACGTTCTTCTAGTTTGAACTAACTTTTTAGTTTGAACTAACCATGTATTTTTTAGTTCAAACTAATTTTTTAGTTCAAAGTAAAAAAGCACAGCTTGTTCGAACTAAAAAAATGTGGTCAGTTCAAACTAACTGCGAGTTCGAATGTATTTAGTTTGAACTAGCACAACTACATTGCGCTAGTTCGAACTAAAGTTCAAAATAGGTTCAAACTAAGCAGTTAGTTCAAACTAATCAGTTCAAACTAAGCTTTGCTTAGTTTGAGCTAAAAATTTTTTTAGTTCGAACCAGGCAAAGCCTAGTGGAGACAGGGATCAAATTAGTCCAGATTAAGCCTCCTTAATCCAGACTAATTTGCTAGTGTAGACATAGCCAATGAGATCAGAATCAGGTCTGGTGACCATAGCTGTTACAAAAGGCAATGCAATCAAGTTTACAAAAGTGGTTGGTGAACTGGAGTGCCTCTGTTTTCACACATAGATGCCGAGAGCAGCATGGATAGCTAGCTCAAGGCTCAGCCTTTCAGGTAAGCTTCCTTCAGGTTTTTACTAAACTTCTTTGGTCTGGAAATCAGGCAAGCTCAGGCGACCCCATGAGCTTTTAGGCAATGAGTAATATTAAATAAAACATGAGTTGGGACAAGCAGCTATGCAGCAGCAACATGAGCAACAGAAGGTTTCCTTACATCTTGTTGCAGGCGATCGACGGAATGAGTGATGTGTGTTTTCCCAGGAAGAGCATAATTCTCAGTCAGGGTCTGGGTCAGGTGCTGTTTCAGCTCCTCACTTAGCTGTACACCAATCAGAAATGTTATAATGAATATATTTTAGAAGGAAATGTGCATTTTTGCTTTAGGTTTTAGCTCACTTCAAGGGAAGATTCTGGTCTTTTTTACATCAGTTTAAACCAGGAATAAGTTCCAGGTATCAATGGAGTTACACTGGTGTAAAACTGGTGTGAAGTTTGAATCAGGCCTGATCTCTTTATACATTAAAATCCTAAATTGATGAATTTTAAAAAAAAATTACTTACAATGCCATAAGCCCCAAACAAACAAGAGATTCAAAGGCACAAATGGTCCTACATCCTATGACTAAATCTACAGTATACTGGCACTTTTGTCGGTCAAGGGGGGGGTTGGGACCACATCATTGACTGCCATAAATTTCACTGACAAAAGCACCGAGGGCACAGCACTATGTCAGTGGAAGATGCTCTCCCACCAACGTAGTTACCACTGCTAGCTGGGGATGGTTTATTATGCCAAGAGGAGAGCCAACACTGGCATAGAGTGGTTATGCAGGAGACCTTACAGTATTTCAGTTTGGTGGTACAGCTGTGCTGCTGTAAGATCTTTAGTGTGGACATAGCTTAAGTTCAGAGCTTAGTCCATAGATAGCTCCATGTCTTTAAACACAAAACAAAAAGCCAAGAAAGGTCAAACACCAGAATTAACTTTTTAAATACAAAACTCCTTTCCTTACTAACTCCTCTGTAACCTTCTGTTCCTGGAACGATTGCTCTGAATCTTATTTTGTATGTCCTGTGACACTTTTAAAGACCAACAAATTTATTTATTACCTGAGTTTTCATGGTAGAAAATCCCACTTTGTCAGATGCTTGAAGATGGGAGAAATTTACAGTATGGGAGGAAAACAAATTCAGAGATCCTTACGTGACCCTAAGGCAAAGGTGTCAAATCTGCGTATGAATTATAACGCTGCAGTTTCTCTTTGCAGCTTTGATTTGTAATCCATTTGTGTAAATAGAGCTACTAACAAGTCATCAATGGAGTGAGCAGGGAGATTGAAGTGTTCCTTTATTGGTTTTTGAATGTTGTTATTTCTGATGTCAGATTTGTGGCCATTTATTCTTTTGTGCAGAGACTGTCCTGTTTGTGCACTGTATGGGTACGTCTACATGACACTTGTTATTTCAAAATAAAAGAAATCAGGTCTACACGATGTATTGCTATTTCGAAACAACAGGATTCGTCGTTTAGAAATAACGATTGTTATTTCGAAAAAGTAAAACTCAGCCACCCCACGAAACAGCCGTTCTTTCGAAACGGCTGTTTCGATCCGTTGTTTCGAAACACCGTTGTTTCGAAACAACGGGTTGTGTTGGCTTGTTGTTTTGAAATGGCCGTTTCGATTCATTGTGTCGAAACGGCCGTTTTGAAACAACAAGTCCACACAACCTGTTGTTTTGAAACAACAGTGTTTCGAAAGCGGTTTGGAGGGTGACCTTCCTCCCAGGTTGCCCTGGGCCAGGAAGTGCTCCTCCAGCACGTGGCTTCTGCTGCTGCCAGCCTGTGAAGGTGGGCCATGGCAGCAGAACCACGCGCAGCCCCTTCACGGGGTCGGCGGAGGGGATCCGTGTGGTCCCCCACAGAGACCCGTGCCCTCCTCCGGATCTGGACACAGGGGGACATTCTTGACTGGTTCAGGGCCAGCCACCAGAACGTCTTTAGTCATCTGCGCCAGGGGCCTTTGGTCTAGTTGGTCTGGCCCAAACAGCTTGCCCTTTATCCAGGTCGACTGACCTTAGCACTCTGCCAGCAACATCTAATCCCTTGTGTCCCCAAATTCCAATATGTGGTCTGTCCGTGCACCATGGATGCAAGCACAGCAGGGGTCCTCTGGCATACCTTATCTGTTAGGGGCTGCTACTGGCCCTCTTCCAGGCCTTCAGGTAGGGCAGAGCAAGTGCACACACTTATTCCCCCCCCCTTCTTATAGGCATAGTGAGCTATCTGTGTCTCAACACTGTCAGGCCTCAGCCATGGGGTTCTTCTCCAGTGCTGTGAGGGCCACTGAGATAATGGTCCGGGGCTCAGCTCTGGGCTCATTGGGCTCAGGGAAAATGTGTCCCACAGCAGAGTGGCACCCTGCAGGCTCCCAGCAGGTCTACCAGGTGCATGTGGATGGTACAGGAGCCAGAGGGCAGCCATAGCCATCTGTCTTGCAAGTGCTTGGGGGTCACGGTGGACAGGGAGAGGCTGTCCAGTCCGCCCGTACGTGATTGGCTGGCTACCTGGCTGGCAGCATGGCCTGCAACATGGCCCGGTGAACCGGCCATGTTGCCACACCTCCCATGCTGCCCCTTGCCTGGAATCGAAATGGCAGGTCCACATACAGGGCATGCTATTTTGATTTGCAGGGATTTCCTTAATTCGGATTAACAAAGAGTTAATTCGAATTAACTTATTTTGAAATAAGGATTTTATTTCAAAATGAGTTATTTCGAAAGGGGTTCTTTCAAAATAAAAGCTATTGTGTAGACATACCCTATAAGGCAGAGGTGCATTGCTGGCACATGACGGCATAAATCATAAATTTTCTTCCATGAAAGTTCATGCAATAAATAAATTTGTTAGTCTTTAAAAGTGCCACCAGACTCCTTGTTTGTTTTGCTGAACTAGACTAACACCAATACCCTTTTGGAACTTACCTTGTATGTGTTTGTTTCATTAGGTAGCATAAGCTCTTTAGAGGAGGGATCACATCTGTCTATATTTGCAGCATGCAGTGTTAAATTATAGTGCTATGTAAAATGATAATATAATAGGAAATGAAAAAATATAATTAATACTAAGACTAGATCATTAACTGCAATCTATATTATTGAAATAAATTAAAGGCACGGGATGAGCAACATTATGATACTGGTAATAACTTCATAGAATATTAACCTGATTGACAGAACTTTGGGTTCATACTAAAGGCCTTTGAGTACTGTTTACTCAAAGTCAATGTGAGCTGACTCCTTACCTAGGATTATACTACTGGGATTTAAAATCCGAAGAAAGTGTTTAAGAACACAATGAATTCTAAGCCCAGTAAAGCTGATATAAAATAAGAGGCAATTCTTTTGAAGTCAGTGAAGTGTGATATCAGACTCGGCCCAAAAATTTCAAGAGAGGAAAAAATACATGGCACATGAAGGGATTCTGAAGTATGGAACAGCAAAAGCACCCAAAGCAGAAAACTTCAAAGCAGAAAAAGAACACCTTCACTGTTGTATGTGCAACACTGGTCAAAATATAATATTTCCTTTATGGTTCATGTTGGAGTATTTGTGGTAAATGAATGGTGTTTTTTGGAAAGGCAAGTCTGTAAAAGTAACATAGTACACATCAACAAAATTAAACCCAACATACTTTTTTCATTAATCAAACATACTAGTTAGGAGGAGGGAGAATACCAGGTCAGAGGTTGGGAATTAATCCCACACAATATGGGTCCCAGGCTAGTGTTTCCTCTGTTCTAAACCAGTGTAAGGCTGTTGGCTTCAGAGACATTCTGGGAAAAATGAGATTAGAATCTTTCACTGCAATGCTTAGTGAAGATGCTGCCTGCACCAACAGGGAACTGTTAGGAGAAATTCTCCTGTCAGCATAGCACGGTCCACACAGAGGATTAGGTTGATGTGGATTTGGAGGGGTTGAGACCATGGAAATGAGCTCCTGGCCCCACACATTTCACCACTACCAGTTCTTGGGGACACAGATTTCACAACTGTCTGCTAAGAGTAGAAGCACTGCTAGCAGATTGAGCGAAGTGACTATTTCCTTCTATTTGGCACCATTGAGCTCAGATTTGGCATCCTGTGTCTGGTTTTGGACCCCACCACTACAGAAAGGATGGGGACAAATTGGAAAAATCCAGTGGAGGACAACAAAAATTATTAGGGGGCTGAAGCACAGATTTATGAGGAGCGGCTAAGGAAACTATGGTTGTTTAGCCTGTAGAAGAGCAGAATGAGAGGTGATTGGATAGTGGTTTTTAACTGCCTGAAAGGGGATTCCATGGAGGTTGGTACTAGGCTGTTCTCAATAGTACTAGATAGTAGAACGAGGAGCAGGGGTCTCAAGTTGCAATGGGGGAGGTCTAGCTTGGTTAGGAGGATGGTGAAGCACTGGAATGGTTACCTAGGGAGGTGTTGGAATTTTCATCCTGAGTCATTTTTAAGGCCTTGCCTGACAAAATCCTGACTGGGATGATTTAGTTGGGGTTAATCCTGCTTTGAGCAGAGGGTTGGACTAAATGACCTTCTGAGGTCCCTTCCATCCCTAATGGTCTATGATTCTATGAGTCATGCAGTTTAAAAAGCTAGAGAAACTACTCCAGGGGGAGAGGGACAGAAGAGTTTGAACCCAGCCTTTGATTAAGTTGGTTTGTCTGAAGTGTAGTTTCCAGGTCATAGTAGTGGAGATGGAAAACTCATCTGGATTGCTGAAAGTGTAGTAAGGGGCGTCCCCTACAATTAGTATAAGGCTTCTAGGGGAGGAGGGTGCTTTCCTTTGTGTTGCTGGAAGAGATGAGAGGCTTTCTATTGTGCATAAACATTTTGCATTGGTGGGGCTCAGACTGTCACAGGCAGGACACTGGAAAGGTGGACCAATGTTCTGAACCAGTTTATTTTCCAATTTGTGCTATGAATGTATAGGAACAAGAAGTTACAAATTCACCCAATCTCAAGCCCAATCTTTTGCACTGTTACAGTCTGCAGCCTTCAAGGGGTTCCCCCTTTTGTGCCTCAAACACGGGCTCAAACTCAGCAGAAATTCAGAGGAGTCAGGCAGCAGCAACATATGAAGGGACTCCACATACCTCTTTATGTTGAGGTCTGGAATAACCTGTCTGCACAGGAGCATGTGGATGGAAGATGGAACAGCCAAACAGGATGCATGCTGTACAACTCAGCTTTCTCCAAAACTTACGGACAGGAAGAAACAGGTTGTTTCTGCTGCCCCACCCCTCTGTCGTGTGGGAGCGGTAGAGCCTGGCTATGAAAATAAGTTAGATGGGACTGGGATTTGTGTTCCTCAGACCAGCAATGTTTTCTTGTGATTTAGAACCTTATTTATGTAACCTCATTTTGTGCAACAGGATTTGGCCCTATGGATTTAAGAAAATATTTTGATTAACTTTCATAAAACACTAATATTTTTCATGACTTTCTATTGAGCTCTTATAAGGAAGTGACTTTCTTAACCCAACTTCTCTGACAGATATTCATTGCTGCAATATCAAAAATACAAATAAAGCAAAACTTCCAACTTACCCTTTGATAGTAAACGTAAGCAAGAACCCCAGCAACCAGTTCAATAAGGAAGATCAGGAGGAGCATGCAGAAATACTGCAAGGGGAAACAAAAAATAGCCCAAGTTTTATTCAGTTAGAAAAACTGCACAACACAATAACCCAAAGAAAGTGAAACCATTTTCCTACAATTGATACTCCTGCAGTTGAGAGATGGTAAGTCCCTGAAATAACTTTTCCATGAGGAAGGTAGTAGAGAGAGAGAGGTGGTTCAGTGGTTAGGGAGCTATCCCAGGACTTGGGTTCAATTCCTTACTCCGCCATAGACTTCCCATAGGACTTTGGCCTCCATGGCCCTCAGCTCCTCATCTGTGAAATGGTGCTTACCTCACTGAAGACAATGGAATTACACCACAGTAAGAGTTAAAACAGGCCCTAAGTCTCTTTAATTGCAATGGGAGGGCCAGCTGCTCAGAGGTCCTGCTCAGCTCCATATATAGCTCCCACTGAAGTCAATTTATGTGAGTTAACTCTGTCTCCAAGCCTACCGCTGATGACAGTCATACAGTGAGTTTTGCCTTAGTCTACAGTGGCCACATTTCTGGTTGAGGTCTTTTCCCTCCTTATGTATGAAGCAGGGTTGCATTAGGTCAATACCTGAATGGGAGATGCACAAGGAAAACACGCAAATAGCCCTGTGGAACTTTAAAGACTAACAAATTTATTTATCACATGAGCTTTCGTGGGAGAAAAATCCCACTTCATCAGATGATTTGAAAATGGGGGAACTTACAGAATGGGAGGAAGAAAAACATGGGAATTCACCTTACTAGAGACAGCCTAAAGTGATTAATAGTGGAAATAATGAAAATCAGCCTGGAGCCGTATCAAAGTCATTGCTAGTGTGCCTACCCTCGGGGTGGAGAGGAAGACGCCAGTATGGTAGATGGCAAGGTACAACAGTTTGTTTGGCCCTAACGAGCATCCTTTCAAAAGTGAGAAATGTACCTTCAAGACTGGTAGGAGAACAGCACATACACCTCTATACAAAGAGGTAAATGGAAATAGAGCCCTCAATATCTGTGGATATCCTCTTTATATCCACAGATAACCACATCCACAGATGATGTTTGCAGATCAGATACAAATATTGTATCTGCGCTAGGCTCTAAACATGAACAACAAATGTCTAAAGGGATAAAGGCAGTGAATTATTTTAGTATGTTTCTACCCTAGAAATGATGCCTTGTAAATCAGTTGCCTATGTGTATTCAGAGCCATATCTTAGGGCTGGCTGTACACTACACAGTTAGGTCGACAAAAGGCAGTTTACATTGACCTAATTATGTCAGTGTCTACATTACAACCTTCCTTCCACCAATGTAACTGCCCTAGTACACAGACCTAGAGTATGTCTACACTGCTGGGGCTGCAGGATAAGTGGAGATCCACTCAGTCAATGCCAGAAGTGCCCTCCGGTTGATGCTGTAAATCCATCCCCTGAAAAGCAAAAGGCTGCATTGCCTGGGGGGGCGTTTCCCCTCAGCACAGCACACAAGAGATGTCATGGCAAGTGTAAGTTAGTAAATTGACAGGAGACATGCAAGCTACATCACATAGCTTCCACATCTCCCATCTGTGGCAACAGGCAGTGCAGACCAGGCCATAACTGCTCCATCGCCACAAAACACGGAAGGCTTATGTCGGTGTAGTTGGGATGATGCAGTTTTGCAGGTCAGCGTATTTCTGTCAATCTAGATTAGCTACTTAAATGGTCCTCATTACCAAAGTATTTGAGCAGCTCTCAGCACCCGTAGGAGTTAGAGAATCCTGACTTACCTTAATGTAAAATGGAGGTGAATGAGGACTTTGTTTTCAAATACATCACACAGTTCATTCCTGCTGAGAACTGTTCTCCACCTTCTGCACTTGCACAGGACTGAGATGAGCAAAACTTGACAAACTTTGTTCTTAGTGATATGATGTGAAAGGAACCTCCTGCAGCCTTTTTCACAGCTATTGAAACAACTCAGAGCCATGCCAATACCAGCATTTTACTATGATTGTTTCTTATTCTTAGAGCATAGAATCCCGATCAAAGATGACTCAGCTTGATTCTCCTCACTTGTATATTAGTGTAAAGAAGATTCACTCTGTTAAAATCAATAAAGCAATATCAGTTTAAAATCAGTGAGAGAGGAGAATCAGGCAAGCTAAACGTTCACAATGACCCATTATTAATTATATGAATGTTGCTGTAGAAAATTTCAGTGGTGTTTTATGTTTTGTACAGGATCTATAAGAAGTCCATACTCATGACATGCCATTATGAATGTTAATAATTCTAGTTAAATATAAATACTGTAAATGCACTTAAACTGGCTACAGTAATGTTTTCTAAAACACAGAACTAATATTATATTGTGAACAACTGGAGAGAAAATTTTTGTTTTACAGTGTATACTACTCCTTCATGTTTATAGAGCCCCTTTCATCCTGAAGGGATCCCAGAGTGCTTTATCAAATACCTACCACTGAAATCCAACAACCTCTGGGGAGAAACACAGTTGTGTTAACAGAATAAAGCACAGAGGCCAACGGACAGGAAGTGATGTGTTCCATATCCAGTTAAAACTGCAGGCAGAATGTAATTAATTGAACTGAAACATAGCCAAGGCAAAAAAAGGGTTCACAAATAACCCTACTTGTCTTAAGGATCCCCTTCAGGTTTTAGGACTCATTAAGGTTTCTGAAGCAGGGACCTTCTCATTATTCTATGAACCTAGCAAAATGGGGCCCTGGCCTCCAGGTGCTACCACAATTAAAGTAAAATAAGTTGACTGGAGAAATGCCAGGGAAACCTAGAACATTTCTATTGCTTTCTTTTGGAACGGAGTAGCAGTAAGGCAGCCAGGGGTTCCTTAAATGCTGGGGTACAACTCCTGACCCCATCTGTGGAGAAAAGGAGGGAAGAGCAGAATCTAACTCACTATCCTCAAGGAAGTATAAGGAGAACACTCCTCAGATTAAAACTCATGGAGTTTCCCCTACCCTTTGTGGATTATTTCAGCTGAGAATGGACACCCTACAGTAACAAAAGGTAAAACAGAGAAACCACATATAACCATGGAATTAAAAAAGCTGTTCCTCTTTGGAAGGCACATGGGAAAATGGCTGGGATGCTTTCTTCTAACCCAGCTATTCTACCCTTAAGCATACAAAGCAGCTTGCCAAAATCTGGGAAAATGTTAAAAATTATTCCTTTCCATGTTTTTGTTTTTTTTTTTCTTTTTTTTTGAGCTCTGGGGGTGGATCATTATGCTGGTAATTTTACAGTTGATGCATTTGTTACATGGGATTCTAAGAACAGTGATTAGAATGCTTGCCTCATTAACTTGTCACTTCCCCTGCTAATCTCCTCCACACCTGCATGTCTTACATATTGAAAAATAGTCATGTTCTGAGAGTATGGTGAGAAATTTACATCCAATAAAATCTAGGTCAAATCTAACAATGAGAGTTAAACTTTTAGGCTGATTTCTTTTTTGAGAAATGACAAGCTCACCAAAACCCATCTAGTTTCTGTATCTCAGTCCAAAATTCATATCTGATACCGCCTAGGACACCAAGCGCATATTACAGATTTTTTAAGGGGATTGTTAACAAAAGGATGGCTTCACTTTGTCAGCACCAATTCATATGTCATTGAAATAGCATTACAAATACAACTCCAGGGTTCTCCTAAAAGAATATAATTGCTATGGTTGCTATTGAAGAGAAAAATTATACCTTCTTTTAACGGCACTCTAAATTAGTACATGCCATCACCTCATGGGGATTTTTTAAAAATCAAGTCTTCTATTAATACTTAGTCAAGTCATCAGAAATCTTTCTAGAAATGTAAAGAGTAAAAGAAATATCAGATAAAAGTGTCTTAAATGTCTCTTTCTTTCCTAGTAAATAAATGTGCTGAGGAAGATAGTGACACACTTGGAATAAAAACCCTTGCTCTTGAGAAATGTTGTTTGTTTGGTGGTCAAAATAAAACTCCAGGCCATTTTTTTTCAGCAACTATTGAGAGTTCCTTTCACATTGACACAGAGTTATGATTCATAAGCTATGCTAAAGGAGGTTGGCAACTAGGGCTCAGAGCCCAAGTCCAGCATCCAGGCTGAGCAGTTTGGCTAGATCCAGTGTACATCTGTAGGGAGGTGGGGAGAGAAGATTCTGCTACAGTGCTGCTCACCAGACCTACTCCATCACTCTGGAGGTCTACCTAAAGACCTTCTCAAGCCCCCTTCAGCCTGAGAGCGGAGAATAGGTGATGTTTGAAAGGAAGGATTATTATCACAGCCCCACTCACTAGCTATGCACCTGGCTTACCTTGCCAGGGTATGCGGTCACCCTGGGGCCCCATGAAAAGCTGGTGTAGTGACTCACATGGGTTCCTTCTGGGCCTATAGATGAATGGGCTGGATTGAATCCATCTGATAAACTATTAGAAACACTAGTGCTGAACAAAGTCTGGTCTAAATTCAGCTTAATGTTATGCAGTCTTATGTCAACCTAGCTGCGCTTGTGCCCATGCTTACATGTGTCTCCCACCAACAATGACATAGACTCAAAGGTCAGAAAGGACCAATATAACCATCTCTGACTTCCTCCATAATGCAGGCCATAGAACCTCATCTACCCACCCCTGTAATAAACCTCTAACCTATAACTGAGTTATTTAAGGACTTTAAGGTACAGAGAATCCTCTAGCAGGTGAGCCATGCTCCATGCTACAAAGGAAAGCAACCCGCACCTACCCCAAGAGCCCTTGCTAATCTGCCCTGGTAGAAAATTTCTTCCTGACCCCAAATATGATGATCAGTTAAATCCTGAGCATGTGGGCAAGGTTCACTAGTCAGACACCAAAGACAGAATTCTCTGTAATAACTCCAAAACCCCACTCATCTGCTCTTCCTTCTTAGACCACTTGCATATCCAACACCAGTGGTCAAAAATCTATCAGTTGCCAGACTAGGCCGTCGCATCATACCATCTCCTCCATAAATTTATCAAGCTCAGTTCTGAAGCCAGCTAGGTTTTCTGTCTCCTTAGTTCCCTTTGGAAGACTGTTCTAGAACTTCACTCCACCAATGGTTAGAAACCTGTGTCTAACTTCAAGCCTGTATTTGCTGCGTTATATCTATTTGTTCTTGTGTCCTCATTGATTCTAACTCAAATAATTCCCCTCCATGCCTGGTATTTATCCCTCTGATGTATTTATAGGAAGCAATGATATCTCCCCTCAAAATTCCTTTGGTTAGGCTAAGAAGGGCACAGTAACACCACCTCCCTGAGTGGTCCTAGCTGTAATCAATGCACTTCAGTTGATGCAGCATGACTGTAGAATGAAGGAATGTAGACGCTACATTGCTAATGTTGACCTATACCGTCCTCCAGCAGTTGTCCCACAATGGCTGACTATGACCACCCTGGTCAAAATTGTGAACTCTACCACCCCCAGGTCATGGAATCCAGAAACCCTCCCTCCCCTTTAAAGTTCTGTGAAAGTTTGAAGTGCCCTTTTCTGATTGTTCATCTTGGCAAGCACACCAAAGCAATGCACTGTTGTGTGTGACTGCCCATGCTTGCTACATGCTCCAGTTCACAACAGGAGATATTTGATCTCCTGGGCCTGCGGGGAGAAGAGGCTCTGCAGACAACTACAGACCAGCCATGGAAATGTGGAAATCTACAAGCAGATTGCATGGTGGATGCAGGAGGGTAGAGGCCAAAGCAATGCTGTATAAAAGTGAAGAGATTGCCGTGGACATAACAAAGGGCCAGGGAGGACAACAGTCAATCCAGAGATCCACCATTTTTACAAAGAGCTGCATGCCTTACTTGCCTGTGATCCCACTTCCACCCTGCAGATCACCGTGGGTACTTCCAAGGAGCCTGAGTTACAGGGCCTGCTTGACTAGTTAGGACAGAGGATGGTGGCACTTGCACTGGAAGTCCTGAGGGGGACAGGGCAGCCAACAGCTGTTTGAGACTCCACTACAGTCCAGTTAGCCCCAGTAGCTGAGCATGGGATGGGCTTGATGTAAATGAAGGATCTTTGGGGAAGAATGTCAATTTACTTTCAATTACACGGTGACAGCATCACCCATTTAACAGGATACCGCTTTGGCTTTGCATTAAATTTACTCACATTAGAAGAGGTACATCTAAAACAGGCAGCATTGCTATCCGCTTTTCATTCCTCTGTAACGTCAGGAAAGGGAATGAGGCAAGTATATTTAGGTACATAAGGATGTCTCTTGAACCCTCCTGAGAGATCTCACTGAAACTTCTATGAAGGTTCTCTGCAATCCTCTCCTGAAAGCTTCTAGGGATGGCTGATTTATTTCTTCCTCTGATGTAGGACACTTCCCACACCAGCCAGCAGTAATTCCAGCAGGCACCATTGTGACACACAGGCTAGCAGCCTGCCTTGAGGACATAAGCTGCAGTAGTGATCTCTCTGCCTTTTTTACCCTCAGGAGTCAGATGTCCTCCAAAGTCACCAATGCCTGCGGAAAGTGGGGCCACCCAGTGCTACTGCCCTACACTCATAGCTTCATGCAAATGAGTGACTGCCTCCTCATCCTCCTCACCTCTGGAGGGCCGGACTCACCCTGGCTGGTGGTGTGAACAGTGCCCTGCACAAGCACTTCAAAGCAGAAGTGTCACTAAACACATCTTGGGTAAAACTCTGGGGGAGCAATGGAGGGGAGCTTTGAATCTTAACTTCTGATTTCCTTTGTCAGTACCCCATCGACACAGGGATTAAAGTAAGGTGGAACGCACCGCAACATCGTTCTGAGGCCCACAAATTGAAGGGACCAGTGTCCCTGGGCCCCTAAAAACAGAATAATGGGGTGGAACGCAGCCCTGTAGGTTGGCTGGCAGGGAGATGTGGCAAGCAGGGAGTTTTTAAAGCTCCCACCCTGAGTATGCTCAGGGCAGGAACAGTCTGGCATGGCCGGCTAGCATCAGCAGCTCCGTTGGCCAGGTAAGGGAGAAGGGGTCCTGGGGAGGGCTGGGGATGGGGAGCCCGTGGGGAAAGGATGCAGGGGAGTCAGCAGGGAAGGCCCAGGGTGTTAGGGAGCCAGCTGGGGGGGGAGGGGGAGTTAGGGAAGAAATTGTGCCAGGGAGCTGGCGGCAGGCAGAAGAGTGAAGGGGTCAGGTTGGGGGGGAGATGGTGCCTGGTGGGTAGCTTAGGAGGGGGTGGTGGGGAAGGCCTGGGGTCTGGTAGGGGCTCAGGGAGCAGCCAGTGGGTGGGTTAGGGAAGGGATTGAGGTCTGGGGGGGAGTGGTGGCGGTGGGATCTGGCCTTAAACAGGGTCGTGGGGCTGCAGGCAGCAGGTGGTGGTGCTGGGATCTGGCCCCCCCTGAGAACCCTGGGCCACTGCCAGTGTCCAGCACCAGTTGGGGACCAGGGCAACTGGTGGCCGCAGGGTCATGGCCCTGGTCAGGGACCCTGGGACTCCGCTGCCGGCACGATCCAGCCCCAGCCAGCAGCTGGGGACATCATTGCTGGCAGAAGTGGGCCTCAGCCAAGGACCTAGGGCCACCATTGGTGGCAAGCTACAGCTCTGGCCTCAGCTGCTGGAGTCAGATGTGGGGGCCTGGATTTTTGCAGCTGCCTCCCCGAGGGGCAGCTTCAAAATCTGCCCATGGGTGGGGGGGGCTGATGGGGGCCCCAGCAGGGAGTCATGGGGAAGATGGGGCCGCAGCAAGGCCTGCGGGTGCCCTGGCGAGACCTGTGGGGAGGCTGTTGGGAGCATGACCAGGGGGCTGGAGGGCTAGTCCTGGCCCCCATGGTGGGGCTGTGGGGCTGGCGAGGCCCTGGTGGGGGCTCTATGAGGCTGGCTGGGGGGCTGGTTTGGGCTAGGCAGGGCATTGGTAAGGTTGGGGGGGGGATGTCCTGCAAAGGATGTCATAAAGCCTCCAGGGGGCCTGTTGTGGCCAGACGAAGCTGTGGGGCTGGCAGGCTGGTGCTGGCCATGGTGGAGGAGGCTGATGCCGTGGTCAGTCCCGTTAGGGACTTGGAAGGTGGCAGCAGGGGCCCTCTGAGGCTTGAGAGGCCTTGGTGGGGGCCATGGTGAGGCTCATGGGGGCCTGGAGGGAGCAGTAGGGAGCTGCCAGAGGGGTGGGCCCTTCATAGGCAGTAGGGAGCCAGCAGATGTGGAGGGGGCCGCTGGAGGGGAGAGTCTGCTGTGGGCATTAAGGAGCCCACATCACATTTTATTTAAGTAAGTAAACTCACATCGCATTTTATTTGTAATGAGCCCATATCACATTTTATTTAATTATCATATTAATCACAATTCTTATTGTGTTATGCAGTGTTTGCTAGTTTGTGACAATAATTGCTATAGACAAAAACACCATATAAAATTATAAATATTTTTATGTAGCAATAACTGATGCACGTGGTGCTGAGCAGTGGTTGCAAATCCCTATCTGGGCTGGGGCCCACACACGCATGAAGGGGGCCCAGACAATATGGGAAGGGGGCCCAGAGATTAGGAGTGTTCTGGATCCCATCAAATTATACTTTAACCTTTGCATGAATGGTACCTCTGTGTGTTTGATCTGTCTTTGCTGCTGCTGTGACCTTGAGAGTTCCTCACCCCCCAACAGCCAGGGTATGACTGAGCCAGGTAAGTGGGAGGAAGACGAGGCCTCAGGATGACATGATCAATGCAATTGCCACAACCCACAGCTGCTTCAGACCATGAGTAGAGGGCCTTGCAGACAGCCTGGCGAAGGAAGGAGTAGACAGGAGAAAGGCCCACAAATCCCAGCAAAGAAAGGAGGAGGATATACACCAGGACATAATGGAGCTTCTCCAGAAACAAACACAGATGCTGCAGACTCCTGTGGACCAATTGGTTCAATAATCACAGCTTGCCTCATGCTGCAGTCCATGGAGAACTCCATTGCAGTGTTTCCCTACTGACTTTGGCCCCCAACATTTCATGGGGTGCTGAGAAACTCAGACCTACTCCTACCACTCCCCAGTGGGGGTCATTAAAGGCAATCACTGCTCCACGTGCACTGACATGCAAAAGCCACTGTTGCTATATGTGTAGCTAAAGTGGTCATGAATGTTCTTTCCCCCTGTTAAATTCTGTTCCACTAATATATTAAATTTTTAATTACTTTTAAATTGCAGGGGATTTTTTGCATTTGTTTTATTACTGAATAAAGTTCTATTATTTAGAACATAATTCACCTTTATTAGTTCACAACATGTGATGCAGAGTGCCAAGAGGCTCTGAAAGAGCCTGGTGACTTGTTACCGCACAGTGAAACAGCTGATAGCATCGGTGACAAACGGTGTAATAATCATACATGTACAGCAAGCCCTGCACAATTCCTAATAGGGCTCAAAACAGCAGGATCAGGCACAGATCAGCACATTACTGTGGCTCATGGTAAAAATGCTCTTTCGGAGCCTCTCTAAGCAATAGAGCTGCATGTTGAGCTCTTCTCATAACCCTTGTGCCTGACAGCCTTCATCCACACTCCGCCACAGCAGCAAATTTTCCATTTGCTTCTCAAATATTACGAAGGACACAACAGGCAACTATAACCATTAGGATATATTATTTTTATTGTGATCCAGTTTTGTGAGGCCATCAATCTTTAATCTACCAAACACGCATTGAACTGTCATTTTGCATCTGCTGAGCCAGTAGTTGAACCTTTCCTAGGCATTCTCCGGGTGAATAGCATACAGCTTCATGAGCCAGGAAAACAAGATATAGACTGGGTTCCCTATGATCACTGTTGGCATTTCAGTATTGCCCATGCTAATCCAACATTCGGGAAAGAAAAGCCCTGCTTGATCTTCTCTGAACAGTCCTGTTTTCTTAAAGGTGCAAGCATCATGCATCTTCTCTGACCACCCCACACTGATGTCAGTGAAATGTTACTAGTGGTCTGACAATGACAGAAAAGTAGCCATTTCTGTTGATCTACCCTGTGGTGAGATAGTCTGGTGCCAAAACAGGGATGTGTGCATTGTCTATTGCTCCAGCACAGTTTGGGAGTCCCATTGGTGCAGATCAATCCACTATGTCCTGCACATTGCCCAGCATCAGTCTTGCTTAGCAAGAGATGATTAATGGCTCCTCACACTTGCATAACAACAGCCCTCCCAGTGGATTTTCCAACTTCAGAATGATTTCCCCCTGAGTCAGCAGTGCAGCAAAGCAAGTTTCCAGTGTGACTGCCACTTGCCTGTCCATTACCAGTGCATCTCTCACTTTGGTATCCCTTAGCTTGGAGGCCTGGGACGAACTCAGTCCTCGGCTCCTGGAACGTGGCCTCGGGCTTCTGAAAGTTCTGTGGCTACCAACTGTTGTCCCAAACCTGCAGCATGACAGGATCATATCAGTCACTGCTCATTGTTTAGGCCAAGAAGCAGCACTCCATCATTTCCAGCTGCTCTGTGAATGCCACCACCACCGCTTAATTATGCAATGTGCCACAGTGCTCTGTCCCTTGAGAAATCATCGTGCTCTGTGCTGATCCGGTTCTTCTTATGGTTGTGCAGGTACCAGAGGATTGAGAATCCTGTGCTTCAAAGCTCGTGACAGTAAGTGCACAGCTGTACAGGCTCCATGCTTCTGTCAGAGATGACAGACAGTGATGATGGGAATTTTTTTAAAAAAAGTGAGGCAATTATGGAATAAAGATGGCATTATGAGATAGTTGGACATGGGGACATTAACACCTTGTTCCCAGTCACCCATGTGCAACTAACTTCTGCTCCACCGTGCACTGTGAAATCTTCCAAAAATAGAATGCATTGGACGGCAATTGGCAGCTCACTGTGATACCCACCCATGGCACACTGCACTGGGCACAACCCCAGAACTCATGATTAGTTCATGCAGCGCTGAGGCAAGGAGTCACATAGGTACATGCACACAAGCAACTTGCTTAACTGGTTGGCCATCTTCCGGAAGTCAAAGTTGGTAGCGTAGATATGGCCTCAGACTATTTGTAAGGAAGTTTAAGTGGTAAAAAGAGGACAGCAGGCCAAATCCTGTTCAATTTAATCCAGCTGAGTGTGAAGAGGCTCCTCACAGGAGTGTAGTGAGAAGGACTGCAGAAGACGATTGCGGCATAAGATTTAACCTGGAGTTAAAAATCCAAGGCACTGATACTGCAAGCACCAGGATCAGCCTTTTTTTTTTTTTTTTAGGTACTTGTCCTGGAAAATATGTAAGTTTTCATGGGCCACTATAATGCCCAGTTTTTGTTGGTTTTGCTGCCTCTGGTTCCCTCAACTCTAATGGCTACAGTGTGTGTGTGTGCGCTGAGGTTTGTGAGGGGGAGAGTGGGGGCAGTGGGATCTCTGGCTCTGGAGTACCTAGGAGCTGATCAGCCAGTGGGCGTGCGGTGCTGGCAGCACCCATTCACTATTGCAGTGTTTCTCAATCTTTTGTGAGTTGCGACACACTTGGTGATGTGTCTTGACCTTACAGGACACACCAGCCTACCCACCCAGGCTGAATCTAGCCCTCAACCTGACTCTCGACAACACATTTACCACTGTGTGGTGACACTGTAATGTGTCCCAACACAGTGCTTGAGAACCGCTGCATTATCATACAGGTACCAGCTGCGGGTGTCACTGCTGGTAGGTGTTGGAAGTTTCTCTCCTGGCAGGGCCCTCACACCAGACACATCAAAGGGGAGGGAGCAGATGAAAAGCAATCTACTGGTCTCCAAATCAGAGACTGAGCACCCATTTGACAACCTATACTTTTAAGCAAATTACATTACAAAAATATAATAGAGATTCAGATTTAGACAATTCTGTTATTTGGGAGTTGGGACTTACAACATAGCAGCCCTTAGTAAAATGTGACACTGGAGCCCAAAAGCACTTACGACACAGATAAGTGCATACTATTATTTGCACTCACCACATAACAAAGGCTATGACTTCACGATTAAAGGAATTTTTTTTCTTATAGAGAAGGACTTCAGCAGGGAGGCAGCATACTGTTACACTGCCAAAAATAGCATTGTATATGGGGAAGCATAGAACATTTATGGTATTCACTCACATACATACCCAGACCCTTCTGCCGTGTCTTTACTCTGTTTGAGTAAGCTGTGCCTCACTGATGCTGCTGCTGTTTATGCCTGTGTTGGGGGGGGGCGCTATGCAGATATTAAATGCCACAAAAAGAGGACTGCCCCATAGACATACCCATGACCAACTGTGATTTGCCTAGCATCCTCTCCTTCTTCTGCTCCTGCGTACTGGTCGGTATGTTCCCAATCATCACTCCTCTGTTAGGCTGCTTAAGAGATACTGAAGAAATCCTTCTGGAGTCACTCGTTTTCAGTAAACTTTTGCTTTATTTAGGGAACTGTTTTCCAACACAGCAGATGGGAAATGTTATCCATAACTTCACTAATGATTTGTGGTCTAGGTTTACTGCTACAGCATGGGTGATCCAAATCTTTAGAGTACTTAGGATCTGCGGAAATGCCCATGTTTACATGCTCCACTTGTCTGCACTGTGGCTTCTACCCTGAAACCAGAGCCAGACCAGATGAGAGAGAGTTATGGAAAATCTGCATGGGGGAATTGTTTTGGGAACATGAAACACACATAACAGTAACCAAGCCAAATGCGGTGCCAAATCAGTTGCTGCTCCACATTATTTGTGTGGGCGTAGTGGTGATGAGTGTGGGGGGCGAGGGAGAGTTAAATGAGATGGAAAAAAAGTTCACGTCTCCCTTCCTCACATAAGTCATTCAAGGTCATCACCTCTCCGATCCTAGCAAATTAAACAAACCAGAGACAGCAGCAATATTAGTTATGTCTACAGGAACACACTGAATAAACCAAATGTGATGTAAACCTGCTTGCTATTCCACATTATTTTGAATGAAAGTTAAAGAGACAAGGTGCAGTTCTTCAGACAACTCCTTCCAACTCCTTCCCCCAACATCAATTTATGTACAGCAGCAACCTTTGTTCTGTGACTGACTTGCCATCTGCAGAAAAGTAAAGAAAAACCCTATAGTTAATCTCAGGGGCTGTCAGCAAGGGCAATTGCTTGCTGTCCATTCCATGTTATTTGGAGGAACGTAAGTTGAAGAGCAGGAGAGGCAGTATATTCCCCCCAGTTACCTCCGCCTACCACAGCACACCAACAATACAGGTTCTGTGGCTCATCAGCACCACGCAGAATCAAAGGCTGTGTTCCTACACAGTGGGTTATTTCGATACGGTTGTTTCGAAACAACCGTATATCGAAATAACGCTTATTTCGAAAAAACTTATTTCGAATTAACAAAATGTTAATTCGAAATAAGGAAAAAAGCCGGAATCGAAATAGCGATTCCGGACAACAGTTATTTCGAAACGACTCACCGTTGTTTCGAAACAACATGTTCGCATGGCGTTGTTTTGAAACAACCATTGCGAAACAACGTTGTTTCGCCCACAGACTAGGTTTAACTTGTTTCGAAACAACCGTGCGTCGTGTGAACAGCCAAAACCTTATTTCGAAACAACCTCCGTTGTTTCGAAATAAGGAGGCTGTGTGAACACAGCCAAAGTGATTAAGGAGGAAAACCACTTGGCCTTTATGCAGTGTTTGGCATTCAACAAAGCTAGAAGTGTGTGTGTGGGGAGGGGGGAAGAGTATGAAGCTGGGTTTCCTCACATGCCACCTCCCAACTAAACAAACAAGGAGTCTGGTGGCACTTTTAAAAACTAACAAATTTATTTATTGCATGAGCTTTCGTGGGAGAAAATCCCACTTCGTCAGATGCTTGAAGATGGGGAATTTACAGTGTTTGATGCAGTGGGATTTTTTTCCCACGAGAGCTCATGCAATAAATAAATTTGTTAGTCTTCAAAAGCGGCAGAGGACTTCTTGTTTGTTTTGCTGAACTAGACTAATACAGCTACCCCCCATGGAACACTGCCCAACTGTGGTTCTCAAAGTGGTAGGGGGTCGAAATGGATCATGGGGAGCCACAAAGCAGGGGACAGAGCTGGCCAGCTCCTTTATCTCCAGAGACAGAAGCAGTCATCACAGCCACCTCCCATCTCCTGCAGCAGCAGCAGCTGTAGCAGCTGCTGCCCCCACTCCCTGCTTCTTGTGATGCTGCTGGTGCTCCCTGCACTGCTGTTGCTGTGCTCTTTGTGTCCCTTTTTTCTGATGGGAAGGTTCAGAGGAAGTGGAGGCATGATTGTTGGGAGGCGGGATGCTTTCTATGTTATAGGCCATTTTTTTTGAAAGCCCCCCCTATTTAAGGAAGAGGGTGTAATTCAGGGGCAGGGGCGTGTGTGACTGTTCTACAGAAGTCCACACGGGGCTCAATTTAAAAAGTTTGAGAACAGCTGCCCAAAGGGACCTAATACATGAATATCCCCTCAGCAGTGTTCTCCTTCGCCTTTCAGCAACTGCCTCTGGGTCTTCCACTAGAATGCAGCTAGTGTTATATTTCACAGTAAGGCCTCTTCTACACAGCCCACTATTTCTTGGTGGCAGTCAAAGGGAGATACACAAGCTCCTAGAAATAACTTACTTATTGTCCTTCGACTTCCTAACCTCTGGTGGGTCCACTCCACTCAGTTGAAGAGAAACGTTGGCTCATCAACTCATGCTACGCTAGTTCAGGGGCTGGAGTTAATGCATCAACTCCCCAGTCTTCAGAGACCTGCTCAATCAAACTGGAAAGTTCGATCTGACAGAGCCGTTGAGATGGAGCTGTCAGTCTAGACAAGTGGGAAGACTGTATTCCTGTGGAACACAGTGTCTTATTTGTTAAGAGAAGTGAAAATCTCTCCATGCTCGCTGAAGAGAGAGCTGTATGCCTCTTAGCGATATAAGTGTCTACTCTGAATAGATGTTTGACAGTGGGCAGGAGAGACAGGTGACAAGCACCACCTGCACTGCTGGCTGCCAGTAACAAAGAGAGTACTGTGTCAGTGGGGACCAATGTTGCATCTTGAAAATAGCCTTCCATCCTCCCTTCAGCTGCAGTAGCAGCAGAACTTTCCTTCTGCTCAGCGCTGAAGCAGGCAAGATGGACCATGCCAAAGTTCCTCCTCCTGTGATAAAGGAAGGGGAGTCTTTGTCTCTGCCTCAACAGCATCTCTTATGGTCCTCTCCTCTTGCTGCAGCATCTGCTGTGGTGTTATGTTTGGTGCTGACAGCATCTTCAGTGACCACATGTAATGGCTTCAAGCCACCATGTCTGTCGGTCTTTTTTTCACCTGAACTATTCTTGCTTTGCTGTATCGTGTGCCCCTTTTCCCATGGTGCTTTTGAATCAGGGATCTAGATATGTTGCCACATGGTACACCTCTTGCTCCTTGATCCCACAGAGAGGGCAATTTTCCAGTCAACATAACTCCCCAATGGTGACATTGTTATGGGAAGCAGATCTGCATACATTGCCATTTTCTCCCAAGCAGACAAAATGAGAGAATCACTTGGCTGACCCCTGCATCATGCTCATTGACCAGCTGTGTGACTCAAAGTGCTGACAGAGGATAGTTAAGTTCTTTATAACCAGCCAATGGGGTGTGTAATTTGGGAGACTCCTGTCCGTCTGTGCTGGTGCAGAGCCATGGAGATAGACTGCTGCTACCGAATCTCTCAGGCAAGCACATCGACATGTGAAAGCTGGAGTCCACCTGGTCACCACCACCTGCATCCTCTGCTGCCATGGCAACCTGCACGAGTCCTGCGGCTATGTAAGTGTGCAGAACCCTGCATGAGACTGGCTGCAGAGCTTCATTACCAGTGTCCATGCTGTCTGCCCCTAGGCATCATGATCTAGAAAGTCCCTCACAAACAGATTGAGACAGTGAGAAAGGCAAAGGACATGTTGGATGACACCATCCTGAACTATTTTGTGACATTTGCATCAATATCTAATGCCACAAACCCAGAAGAAGGGGTGTGGGACCTCAGCTGCTCCTCCAGGAGAAGAGATGCTTTGTTCAAGTGGTCACTGGAAGCATGCTTTTTCACACTCACCCACAGAGGTGAGCACTTGAGGGGTATACATTTTGCCAAGGCTGTTTCTAGCCAGGAAGTTTTGACAGACCCTGCCATTTGTGTTGACCAGTGGTCAGGCATCAATAAGTCAGGTGCACAGTCCTGCTGTTACATTATCCAGCCAACACTGCACTATGCTTCTCGTAGCAGCACACAGTTCTTGCACTGGCTTTTTAGCAAAACAGGAACAGCTACTTAAGGATCTGCCATCTGGAGTAGCTGAAGCTGCAAAGTATCTGAAGCCCTCACCCTCCACCAGAGTTATAAGAAACATGTTCACGTCTAGCATCTTCTCACATTCTGTGGCCAGTTTCACAGTCATAGGGGGTCTTGCAATGATATTTCTGCTTGCTCTGAAAAGACTCCCCTGTGGTCTGTGGACTGATACAGCTGAATTTAGCAGATGAAATCAGCATTAGTGTGGTCAGCCTCTGTGCTGTAGCAGACCCAGTTCCTGTTTGCTTTCCTCTGGAACTAACCTTTTGTGCCATGTTTGCTCTGTGGTTATATTCCACATGGCTTAGCAGGCCCAGCATCTCCAGCTGTCATGGGATACACATCTGTGCACCTTGGGTTATGATCTATATGACTTTTCAGTTCACTTATACACTGTGATTGTATGATTTGATGCCAACTTGAAGGGGTGGGAGACAGACAGAACTCTTGCCCAGCAGCATGTGAACAAGCAAAGCAAGCAAGCACCTGAAGGAGGCAACAAAGGTATGCTAATTGAGTTTGCTGGCTCAGACAAGGCAAAGAGATCACCTCTGCCCAGAAAGGGAGGGGTCAAGGAAGTTTTGAAAGAAAGGGACACTTGGAGGGATTTGAGGCTTTTTGCCTGGGAATTTCCATCTTGAACCAACTTCAAGCAAGATCTAGGCCCTGCCTGGTCTCAGGCAGAGACTGGCTGCACAAACATCTGACAGCTGAGCACTTTGAGCATAAAGTTGGACTATGAGGCCAGTTTAAGTAGAGATATTATGTTAGTATGTGTGTTTTGCTTTTCATTTCCTCGTGGTCACTCCTGACTCATTTATATTGTGATTCAGTCATGATTGGCCATATTCTCACTTAGAATTGTAATCTGATCAACAAACTAGTAGTTCTTATATCTAAAGCTGTGTGATCTCTGGAGGGTATGAGTGAGGAGGCCTGGGCACAATCCATTTGTTAAATGGATGGACTTCAGCATATGGTGAGTGGGAATGGGTGCCAATCTCTGTAGTCAGTGGCTCCTGGTGTGATAACTGGGGCCAGGGGTGCTTGCTTGGGTACTGTCCTGCAAGTAGTCAAAGGGCATACATCCACTGCTTAGGTGTGATTGCATGAGAGAGGCTGGAGTGGACTGACTCAGGAGTGAGTGGTCACTTGGCAAAGTGGGGTGAATTGGGGTTCAGGAATGGGAATTGGGGGGTCATAGCAGCGCACTGGACTGGATCTGGGGAGCAGCCTGTCACATCAGGCTTTTGGGATCATGACCCAGATTGAGTCTGTGTTGGTACAGGTGGCAAATGGCTATAACACTTTCTGCAGTATCAGGCTAGAAATGTTTGTAAACCCAGAAGCCTGCCTATTTGCCTTTGGCAGTAAGAGCCTGGGGGCTTACACGGCTGGTGATGCTTGCTGCTATGTAAAACACCGTGTGGCAGCATTGCCTACTTGCCCTAAAACAATGGAGGTAGAGACCTATTCTCCACCTATGAGCTGAGACTAACAACTACGTCCTTTCCAGACCTGAAAGAGTCAAGCAAAGTTTTAGATTGAGCTGACAATCTCTAGAAAGTGACCTGCTGCACCAGAAAAGAAAAGTGGTACCAAATTAATTGGAGATGTGCTAACCCTCTTCCTTCTTCTCATCACTAGTATCACCATCACCTGCACATGGAGTGCTTAATTCTGCTCCAAGATCCTCTTCAGAGAAAATGTGTGCCATGGGGAGTCATATCTGCTAGTTCCCCCTCCTTTACCTCCTGGTGTTCACACTGCAGCATCTCCACAAGGTTCCAGAAGAAACAGTTCATTTTCTTTTTCTTTCTAAAATGCTCCACAAAAGAACTCTGCTTGCAAGAAGCATCATACAATGGTCTCCTAGGTCCACTCTCAGACCACATCTGTAGAAGTAAAAAGGCAACACTACTGCTTGAATTGGCAGCACAGTCAGAGAGCAGGTTCTTCTTTTTTGAGACTGAAATTACTGCTGCTTTATAGTGTGTTTGCAACTTGCAAAATGGCAGGGGCAGGCAGGTTTTCATGGAAGTGAGGTGAAGTCAAGGATTAATTGCTACACACAACAGTAGAAGCATGAGCCAGCACAGGTATCCTCTCCAAAAGCTGCTGCTTCCTATGTTTATTTCCCCAAAGAGGCAGCCTGCTCTGCTTACAGATCCAAGCACAGCTTCAAACAATCTGCAGTGGCCATACTGAACCAACTGGAAATAATGACACTCGTTCTATGAAAACATTCCTATGACAACATGTGACGAACTACATAGAAGTAGGATTTTCCCACACCAAGTCAAAACAAAATGGGAAACTCAGAACAAAAACTTAAAGTCAAAATGAAATAGAAACCCAGAAAGAATGATACGGCTGGAATGAAATGAACAAAATCTCAGAATGAAATCCTAACATTGGAATAAAACACAATGATAGCATCAAAACAAAATAAGACAGTTCACAAATTGTTCCAAAAATATCTTGTTGCAAGTTCTGCTGAAGTTGATTTGATTTTGGTAAATATTTTTTCAATGAATCGGTATTTTCTGATGTAAAATGGCTCTGTTGGAAAATTCTTGACCAGCTCTCCACAGTACCTATATGGAGCCTCACAAAAGTCAAGTGGATGTAGTATGTAGGAACCAAAGGTCATGGAACTGTTTGTAAGATCAGGACCTAAAAAGCTAGTCAAAGAAAAGAGAACTGTAACCAGCATATAATAATAGTGGTCTCAGGTCAGTTTTTTCCTGGCCATTAATAACTAGCTGGAGGAGCCGAGGGCTAGAGGCAGGGCAGGTCTTGATATCTTTTTTTGTTACTGGGGATTATGGCATGTGAAACAGGAGATGCTGGTTGTTAAAATAAAAAACTGCCATTACCCTCTTCGTTAAAAAATAAATAAAAAGAATGTTCCGCTCCACAGCTCACCAACTGTAAATTCCCTCTGCAAGAATGATGAAATGCCAGATCTTAATAAATAAAGTTAAGATGTCACTATTTCTTTTGGCAGCTCACAGATGTAATGGGAAGGTCTAAACTGACAAAGATCAGTTAAATGTGAACCCCGTCTGCAATATGAATTTTGTTAAAAATAATAAACAAAAAATATGCTTTAATGAACTCTTGGAAAACTGTATCTATTGATGTTTCCATGAAATTTAAACAGCAAAAGAGTTTTAAAATAAAATAGACATTCCCCCTCCAGCATTTGCAACTCAATTATGGCAGTATAATTCATGTGAATAACAGCCTGAAAATGGAAATATCAGGACAGGACTGTTTTCAGTGACCAGGTAGAGAGAAATGATCAAAATAAACAAAGAGTTTCATCAGTGAGAACTAAATTACTTTTTAAAAAGTAGTTCCATTTTAATATCTTAAATTGGGGGCAGTAAAATAGCTATGGAAACTTTAGAAATATATATAATACTTAACTATAAATAATAATCACACTTGCAGTATACTAGTCCTCTGCATTCACACAGCATCTTTCCCTGGGGGAAAGAAAAAAAAAAAAAAAAAGGAAATCACAAACCATGTATCAATCAGTGTCATTCTGATAGCCTAACTTGTGAGCTGTACAAACACATAATGAGAGCTAGTACTCGTCTAAATGATTTACAATACAGACAAGACAGACAAAAGGTGAGAGAGAAAACAGAGACACAGAGAAAGGAGGTGACCTGCTGTCACGGGATGCACATTTGTGCGACCTGGGCTATGATCTATATGATTTTTCTGTTCACTTAGACACTGGCATTGTATGTTTTTATCCCAATTATGTCATACAAGATCTCTTTATGGATGCTTATAACCTGTTCTACCTGATTATTATGATATGTTTCCTGCAGCCTCATGCATGTGTACAGATGTGTAAAATGGCTCAGGAGGGTGGGAGACAGACAGAGATCTCTCCCAGCAGCAAACAAGCACAGGGAGGAGGCAAAGACATGCTAATTGAGTTCCCTGGCTCAGACCAGGCAAAGAGATTACCTCTGCCCAGAAATGGAGGGGTCAAAGGAGTTTTGGAACAAAAAGGCTGTGTTCTCACACAGCGGGTTATTTCGATACGGTTGTTTTGAAACAACCATATATCGAAATAACCCTTATTTCGGAACAACTTATTTCGAATTAACAAAATGTTAATTCGAAATAAGGGGAAAAAGCAGGAATTGAAATAGCAGGTTCACACTGTGAACTTGCTATTTTGGTACCTGTGTCAGGGGGCTGCAACCCCCTGGGGGTGAGCCGCTGCGGCAGCTCACCCTGTAGCCCCAGAAAGGGGGCTGCACCCCCGGAGAGGGGGCTGCACCCCCCGGCGGGGGGGTGTGTGTGTGTGAGCGGCTGCGGGGCGCTGGAGCCAGCCGCCCGAGCTGCCTCCAAACCCCGCCAGCAGGT